>CM039314.1:137978430-138360786 GCA_022316695.1 Camellia oleifera | reverse complement strand
ATTGTAGGTGAAGCCAACCAATGATGACTCTTTAAGGTTGTAGTCAGTATGAACAGCTATGAATGAACAGCTGAACAGGAAACCTCCTCTCTTCTGAAAATCTCTAACAAATGTATAAGCCTCAGATACGCAAGTTTCTGATTGTGAAAATTTGAACCTTGGAGATCAGTTTGTTAGGCAAGATATATACGAGTGTGTTTGTGTATACCTTTATCAGTTAATTTTTAATTTTTAATTTTAAATATAAATATTAGCTTGTAATCATGAGAAAAGGGACAAAATTCTACCTAAGACTCGACAACAAAACATACCCTACAACCAAACCAAATTATTGAACACAGGATGTGCCTATAATGGCGGGCTACTGTAGGACTAATCAAAGATAAAAGCCCAATTTAAGAAATTTCCAGAACTATAAATAACTGATAATGGATGAGTTTTGATGACTTTGTAGCATGATCATCTAAAAACTTCTCATGGTTAAAGTAAAATGGCAATATGAACTGAGGATATTCAGAAAAGTAACCATTTCTTTTAACATGTATGGTAAACAGGTTGTTTTGGCTTACAAACCTCTACCATCCCATTTAAACAATAGATACATACATGCGAGTGTATTTGCAGGTTATACACAAAATAAATAAATAAATAAAATAAATAAAATAATTATCAGAAGATATATGTTTCATTTCAGAAATTAGCTATAAAGGTCTGTGTAGAGTAGATGGAATCGTTTGTAATGAGATATTGTCAAACTTTCAACACCAAAGCCCAAAAAAACTACCTCTTTAAAGCACTATTGAATTGACAAGGAGGAAAACATATGACAAGGAGGAATGAATCAAAGGAAATACTAATGGATTCTATCTATGCAGGGTAGACTTCTATTTCTTTCCTTTTTCTTCGACAGAAGTGCCAAATTTAAATATGTGAACAACCTATCTTTCAAAATATGGGTTGTTAACACTTCACATTTGTTATGCAGATACTAAGTTGTTTTCTTTAGGGTTTTGTATTGTTTATTAAAAACATTTATGAAGCATGTGGACTACTAACAATCCCAGACATCTACCCCTACAACCGTCAACAAGACTCATTCTTCACTGTTATATTATAAGAATCAAGACATTTGATTCTTCATTGTTAATGCAGTAAAATCTAAACTCAACCATTCACAACTTTGTTCTCCTTATAAAATCTAGCCACTGGTGAAGAACATGGGAGTAAAAATTACTGAGAATTTTAAGCGACCTCATATTTTGAGCAGTGCACCCATCTCGATAGCGCTGACCACCTACAGTCAGCATGTAAAAATGAAAATCAACATATTAACCAATGCAAGATTAAGTGGAATTTAGTACTCCATTTTGTTTCAATCTGTCTGATTGCAAATGAAACTAAGCACAAGGGGAAATGATATATTATACTGAAAAGAAAGGAAAATGATATATTATATTAACTAGAATTCCTAGAGTCGCCACTTGTCATGTTTAGAACTAAACCTGATATTGGTCCAGTCCAGTGAGGAATGTTCATTTGGATCCTTGGTTCTACTCTAGATCTATCATTTGGATGGCTTGATAATTAGATACAAAATAATTTTAAATTGGTTTACGTGGAGTATTTCTATATGTAGCTTAGACTGAAGTAAACATTTGCCTGTTGCGTCTTTTATACTTTTGGCTCAGGAGCATTTCCTTTTTGTTTAGATTCTTTTGTAGTGTATTTGTGTGTGGGACTTCCTTTTCTTTTTTTCTTTTTTTCCTGGATGGTTAGGTGGCCTCTCTTGTATACATCATGTGTACTTAGGGTATGCATCTTTTTTTGGTCCTTTCTATTGAAAGACAATTTTATCATAAAGAGGCTATAAGCTATTGATAAAGTAGAGGTACATTAGTGGACATAGCAGTTCATGTGATCCAAGATATGGTGGTTTAAGTTTTCTTAAGCTTCATTTCAATGGTTTTAATAATTGAAATAGGCAGGTTTAATGGTTTCATAAGATTTGCTTGTAATAATGTGTGAGTAAAGTGTTTCAAATAAACTTCCTGGATTTTCAATTTCACCAGTATGACTGGCCAGTCTGGTTCAGTCCTGATAATACTGATTGCAAGATTATTCACTGCATTTTTACTGAAACTTGGTTCAGTTTTAATGTACAAAAAGAAAGGAAAAAGTAATAATTACAAAGTGTAACTTCACTCTTCTTTCATATATAATAATTGAATCACTTTAAGAGCTTTGTATTATTCCCCATAATCTACATATTGGCAAATCCTAATGGGAGGTATTCATGTGTCACCTAGCAGCAATGTCCACCATTTCTTACCAAGCAAGCAGACAAATAAAAAAATCTACAAAAGAAAAAGACAGACAGTTCGGTATTATTAACAGTGATTGTTTGTAAAGTAATGGCATGAGCAAGTCCCTATTTTATCACCAATCAAACAAATTTGGAATTTATTCACCGTTATTTTTCAAATTAATCTCCAAACTACGAAATTTATTAAGAATGCCTAAGATTAAAACAACTAATACATTAAAAAAACGTAAATACTAGCCAGTAACGTCTCCTTGTAAAAACAATGTTTCGATCACTGTAAGCCTCATCATGAAAGTAAACTACACCGGATCATTTGGATAAGTTGGCAATTCATCGATATCATCCGTGTGGGGATCCAACTCTGTTTTCATGAATGGTTCACTGTCTGAGTTGCTACCCTCTCTCTGGCTACTTGAAGCCAATTTTTTACACGTCCGCTTCGTGTGTCCAATGCTCCTACAGTAGCAAATAATGCACAAACGATTTTAATAATTATATGCATGTAACAGGATACAAAAAGGTCACACAATGAAAGTACCATACCTACAATACCCACACCGCCTTGGTTTTGGAGGTTTACCCATAGAAGATGTCCCTCCGGGGTTCCCTTTCGTCTTCACTACATTAGGATCACCAACGCCATATAGTTTGGGTGCAATATTTCCGTCCCCAGCCTCGGCGTTACCTTCTTTTCTCATTGCCCAACGTTTTTTCATCTGTGATGTCAGCTGGAAAGCTATTTCCCTTGCCTCTTCAAAATCTTTGTCCGCATGTGAGGCATAATATGACATTTCACTAAAACAGGAGCTGAGTATACCAAACCGAGCTGTCTGTGTTAGGGTGCTACAAATTTGGGTAAGATTTGGTTGTTGACACTTTGACCTACCACGTCTTGTCCATCTCTGCAAGACACAACTCGGTGGAATACACATTAATTGTTCAGATTTCATAACAGCAATCATGTGGCAGCAAGGGATGCCAAACGACTCAAACTTCAAGCAACAACATTTCATTGTGATATCAGCTGGAAAGTACTCAACCGTCCACGTGCATGTTGGTGCCTTGTACTCACCAAAACGGTAGGTGCGATGATCCTCCAGCTGAACTCTTTCCATCACAAACAATTTACCCTCTTTCCTGATTTCATGTTGAAACAATGAGAAAATCTTCCGAGTAAAGAGTTCAGCTGCATGTTTCTCCAAACTTCTTAATGGCGTAGTCAAAACCGGGAAACTATTCTCTGTTTTAGATTCTGTTTCTGCCTCATTAACACGCATTCTAGCAAGAGCCCTATCATATTGCGCTACAAATTCGTATAGCCTAACCTTTTGGTTTAGGAATATATTGAAATATGCATTCATACCCTCGACACGTTGAGTGCTCCTCATTCCAGCAAACATGTGACCACGGAGATATGCCTCAGCCCAATTATCACGCTTCAGATGAATATCCAACACCCAGTTATTGTTCTCCAACTTGTACTATTTCACCATAGCAGCCCAGGCATTGTCAAACTCATCAATTTTACATTTCTTTAACATCAGCTGTGCAAAATCAGTTGTAAATTCTGGTATGTGCACATTTGTTGAGGCATTTTTCTCCAGATGCCAAGAACATAAACGATGTCTGCAGTTTGGAATAACTCTTTTGATTGCCTGACGCATTGCCCTATCACCATCTGTTACAACGGAGATGGGTGTTTTACCATCCATGGCCTCCATTAACATTTCCAACACCCACGTGTATGTCTCCATTGTCTCATCAGGCAACAAAGCACATCCAAATATAGTTGTCATAAAATGGTTACTCACGCCAGCTAGAATTACAAATGGCTTCTTATATGCATTTGTACGATAAGTTGTATCAAATACCAATACATCACCAAATGCAGCATAATCCATTCGAGACCTACAATCTGCCCAGAAAATCTTGTCCAACCGGTTGTCCTTATCAACGTTGTATTTGAAAAAAAATAATGGATCTGCATCTAATTTAGCTGATAAGTATCCTAACGCACCCTCTGCATCCCCTTCTGCGAGTTGTACTTTGCGCTCAGCTTGGAATTGATTGTGCAAATCTCTGTGAATGAAGCCCACCTTCTCATAACCCCCTGACTGATGGACCATAAAATCCATGATCTGACTCGTTTTCATACCCACATTGCGCATGGCCTTTGCTTGAGCTTGGTCTGCACTTGTTACAAACCTATGCGACCAAAGAAAAGGAACGCAGTGTGGTGCTGCCAAGGGATGGTTGTGTTCCCCTACAAAGTGGGTCACAACATATTTCCTAACTGTCTTGTCATAACGCACGCGAAATGTGGCACTACAAAAAAGTCTAGTTTCTGCCCTGGGAGTTCTTACCCGTTCCACACGTTGCAAGTATTTCTTTTCTCTTACACCTTCCCTTGAACAAACCCATTTCCTACTCTCTACAAATTTGTTGTCTCCAGTAATTCTTTTTCTACTTCTTCGTACGCTAAAACCGATGACCTTAGCGTATGCATTGTAGAAAGTATAAGCATCATCCTCTGAATTGAATTTCATTTGCAACACATCTTCCTTAGTAAGCATTCGTAAACTATCATAGGTTTGGGAAGCTAACCCTTCTTTCACATCAACAACATCATCCTTGCCATCTGGAGCAAATTGATCATCAATTTCAGTATTGACCTCTTTATGCCTACTACTTTCAGGTTCATCCATCGTATATACACTTGTAAGTACCCTATTGGCAATTAAAACGAAACAAATCAACTAAAAAACGCATCTGCCATTGCGCTGCTATAAATTAAATCTTCAAAACAAATAAATTAACACACCTGCCAGTGCCTTGCAATCAAAAAAAAAATAAAAAAAATCGAACAAATACTGTGCAATGTCTGCAATGCAATCACCCTACTATCAACTAAAACCAAACAAAAAACCAAAAAAAGCACACCCGCTAATACTATGCTATCAATTATTAATTCTTTATAGAAAATGAACAAATAAGCACACCAGCCAGCGCTCTACTATCAATTATACGCCAATAATATAAAAGCACACCTGTAAGTACCCTACTATCAATTAAAATAAAATTAATTAATTAAAAAGCACACCTGCCAATGCCCTGTTACAAAATAAAATCAAACAAATAAAAAAAATAGCACACCCGCCAGTGCCCTGCTATTCATTAAAATCAAATAAATAAATAAGCACACCAGCCAGTGCCCTGCTATCAATTTAAAGAAAATAAATTAAAAAACACAAAAGCAATTACCCTACTATTAATTAAAATGAAACAAGTAAATAAAATAGCACACCCGCCAGTGCCCTGCTATTCATTAAAATCAAACAAGTAAATAAGCACACCAGCCAGTGCCCTGCTATAAATTCAAAAACACAAAAGCAAGTACCCTATTATAAATAAAAATGAAACAAATAAATATAATAGCACACCCGCCAGTGCCCTGCTACTCATTAAAAGCAAATAAATAAAATAGCACACCCGCCAGTGCCCTGCTATTAATTAAAAGCAAATAAATTAAAAAGCAGACCTGCTAATGCAACCGCTACGGAGGAAGGGATGGAGGAGGTATAGGTTTACTTGTACGTTAAGATGGAGAAATTGAGGACCTATGACAAACAAAAATAGAACATCGAAATAGAGTTAGTAAAGAAGACAATACTTAAAGAAAGTAATGATTATGGCGAGAAAAGAAAGAATCTATCTACGGAAAATATTATTTTGCACATCTTTTCACCTTAACAAACTGCATAAGCAATAACAGAGATGAAAGTCTACTACCTTTGTTCAAAGTATGAATAACCATTACACAAATAAACACTTACACAAACAAATGTACCACAACCAACCGTTTGACCACCTCAAACAAAAATTAAATAAAAATATCCACAAAAAAGGATTATTTGATTGGATGAACTATTGGATTATTTGGTAGATCATTTTTTGGTTAATTTCCTAGTATTTCCTATGTTACAGGTGAAGTTGAGTAGCTTCTAAATCGATGGACTATTGGATTGTTTTTCTGAAAACTTCGCATCCGGCCTGTTGAACTATTGGACAACTGGATTTGGATTATTGTTTTTGGATTTTCTGATCTTGATAGAACCGTAATGGTGTTGAAGTTCATATTCACTGTTTGGCGTGAATATTTATTCTCACAACTTTCACCATCTAATATTGACAAACAAGAAAGGATAAGCTTTGTACATCTTGGAGATTTTGCATGATAGAAGATAAGTTGGAAGTCTTTGTCAAAGAACAAGGTAAACGGATATAACAAAAATTGAATTCCAATTTGAATTTTAATATACAATCTTCACCACCACAATTACAAGCTTGCTTTTCTACCCAAGATGAACTATAAAAGCCGACACCAGTAGTTTAGCGGTATAGGGTTAGACCCTGTGATGAATTGTAAACCTAGACATCTTAGTTTGACTCTCATTAGTGTCTCTCGGGCTTAACCCATACCTGTGGTTTACCAATGATTGCAGGTATCAAAAGTTCACTCCATAAGGGTGGGTCAAATGTGGCCCTGCCTTTCAACTGCGTTGTCTAAATCTTAGTGCTGAAAAAATGGACCATCAAATACCTTAAAAATGGTTAAATAAGCTGCATGGGATATAACACAGAACTATATATATTTTTTTATTTTCTCACCTGTTATACAGATTTAAACTTTATATAATTTGAATCATACTCAATAAATTTAATCCGTATATTTTAAATTTTAATTTTTTCCCCATTCTGAATATAACATTGATGGGATCCAATGTGATGGATGAGGGAGGATATTTCATGAAGAAGAAATGATTTTGGGATGCATATAGGATCCACGTATGGTTTCACCAAAAAGGGCTACCAGGTGCACAAACCCTTTGGTGGTTTTGCACTCAATACCACCAAAGATATTGGCATAGCTAGAGAGCCATATGAAAAAGCAATATTTATCACAGCTAAGAGTGAAACCCACATGCATTTGAGTTCAAATGTCTTTAACTTTTTTTAGTGTTTTGTCTGGTCTTAATTGATAGACATAATTTATGAATGACTACGAGTATTTACAAGTTTATTCTACATGATAGATTCAATACGACCCTACTTGGGAACAAAAATTAATTACAACGGTGATACCATCCGACCAATAAAATATCGTAAATGAAATTTGTTTGATATTTTTTTGTCTTTCCTAATCCAATCATGTTGTCCCTACTAATATTAGCCCTCCCTTTTGTTTCTGCCTATTGTTGTGTTGTTTTTGTTCAATGAAAATTAATTTACCAAAAATAAAAAGCAAAAAGCACAAACTATCCTGATAGCTTTATTAACTAAGAGAACATGTTAATGTTAACATTAATCCTTAAGGAAAACCCTCATTAAATTCCGTAAAGACATAGTTATTATGGATCCACCATGTTCTTATTTCTATCTAGGCAAACATGGCTTTAACAAAATTTACACCCCAAAAAGCAAATCAAAGAGGAAATAACCCAAACCAAAGCTAAGTAAGAAAGAGCATTCAAGAAAATCACCCTTCACAAAAAAATAAAAATAAATCAACATCAAAATCAAAATCAAATTCAAATTCAAAATCAAAATTAAAATTAAAATCACCAATGATAACATCAAGGTTTAATGGCTACAATGAAGATTGAGATATAGCTAGCTAGGCTGCTTTCATGGAGGAGCATTTCTTAACTATCTAGGCAAAATAAGTTTTCTTTTTAGTCTACACCTGTTCAGTATTGTTTTTGCATTTTTTTTATTTTTATTTTTTCTATTTTAATTTTGGTCTCTTTAGAAACAAAATAATAAAAGGTTTGTTGTAGGTTATTTTATCCGATTTGTGCTTATGACCTGTTGGCGATGCTCATGACCCAATTAATGGGCTTACTAGTTCTAACCTGATTCTTGTTTCATTCAATCATAGTATATATTATGAGTTATTTTGAGGATTAGGGTTATGAGATTAAACAGAAGTTTCGCTACAAAAATTACTTTTCATACAAACAGTCGGTCATTATAATTTCTCTTCTTTTGATAGTTAAACCCTTTGTCGTTTTTTGCTCGTGGATGTACGCTTTTAGCCAAATCACTCGTATGTTTGTATTCTTGTGTGATTCTTCTGTTTTTTTTTTTTTTGGGTGAATACGATTCTTCTGTTTTACTTTCTTGTTTTCGTTTGTTCCGTCATAACAAAGTTCAAAAACTTGTGATAGCAGTTTTCAAAAATAAATATATGATATTTTTGAACAATTGGTTTTTAGAAAAAGTTTGCCAAACTAGTTTTCTCCTTTTTTTCCCCCCACAAAAGTTGAAAACAAACCAAACATATCCATGAGCAGTGACTGAGCATGGTATTGTTGTGACAACAAAAAGCACAAACCTACCCTTCTGGTAGCTTTATCAACTAACATGTTAATGTTAATCAAATGACCTCAAAAAGGGCTTAAGGGAACATTAAACATTAATCTTTCGGGAAACCTCTTCTTAAATTCTGTAAAGACAATGTTATCATGGGCCTACCTTTTTCTTATATCTCTATGCACCTGACAAGCATGGATTTAACAAAATTTAAACCCTATGGCAAGCAAGGTATAACATGATTCAATTATAGAATTTATTCCAACTTTTCGTCCTTATATATAGCTTACCCTGAGCCACTGCAAAACCACACAAAAACCCATTTTATCCCCCTCCTGCCTTCTTAATTCCCAAAAAAAT
This sequence comes from Camellia oleifera, assembly GCA_022316695.1. Classification (NCBI taxonomy): domain Eukaryota; kingdom Viridiplantae; phylum Streptophyta; class Magnoliopsida; order Ericales; family Theaceae; genus Camellia; species Camellia oleifera. Next base: position 138,351,731 of record CM039314.1, on the reverse strand, counting down.
GGAAAACATTATGCACAATGAAACTATGTGATGGGTTCTGTACACTTTGATACCGTGAAACTCCAAAAAAATATGTCAAGAACTAAGTAATTGAGTATTATCATATAAAAATTTGCCCAAACCAAAATATCACCAAACTCCAATGGGGATCAGCAGCCATTGTTTTAAGAAACAACAAAAAGACGTCAAAGCAAGAAATGTGGTTATAAGCTTACAGATAAAATATGTACGTACGAAGAGAATTTAGAATAGAACAAACTATTACTTGGAAACAGGGCAAAATGTTTTGGAATAAGGTATAAAGGCATCAACAACTTGTGACAAAAATAAAAACAGAAAATTTATGAGCAAACCAAGAGTAAATTAGGATATGTATTTCTTAAACATCATACAATGGCATCAATGACATCTAAAGAATGTACACAAATTTGAGCCTCATGAGACACATGTTTTCGAGGAATTGCATAATGAATTTGTATCACTTCCCATGTGTGTACAAAAAATGTCTGAAGCATTCGAAATATGTTTGCTCATGAATTTTCCTATTTATGAGAGATGTAAAGATGTGTTGACCCCTTGGACAAAGTGATACAAACCCTTTGGGTAGAACTTACCCACGAAAATCAGCTTGCAAGGGGGGGTGTCCAGACATACCAATATTCACAAGGCCTCTTGTGTTTTGATGTGGGATCATAACACAAGTCCTTGAAAAAGACGTTTAACTAAGAAAATGGAATTTGATGCATCAAATTGCACTGGCCACTACAATATACAAACAAAAGATTGCCCTGTAACATAAAGTCATTGCCCAAATCACTTAAACAGGACAAATATCCAAATGGGTTTGATTATTGATGTCCTATAGCGGCCTTACATGAGTTAATTGACTCATTTCGTAAACAAAGATCATCTCCACATCATTACTCTTCACTCTTCAGAATCCTTTGAATTGTGATCTGGATGTTTGATCAACTTCAAAAATGGAGGGCCAATCACAAAAGAAAAAAAGAAAAGAAAAAATCGAAGATGGAAGGGGCATTAATTTAAGCCATTAAATCTGCGAATGACTCTCTTTGAGACAATTCAAGAACACCAAGAAAAGAAAAAAAAAAAAGATCAAAGAGAAAAGGAAAAGCCAATCTTTGACCAAAATTACATGCTTCAATTCAAATATTGAATGTTAACTAAATCAAACATACAGCAGAAAATAAATGTGAGAAAGGGATTGCGGTCTAGGGTTTCATAGACCAACAAAGGGATTGCGGTCTAGGTATTTTCCTATTTTTATAAATCAACCCAGTCAGTTCACAAACGTGAAAGGGGCAGTTTCAAAGAAATGGATTGTGGTCTAGGGTTTCATAGAATGGATATGGAGAAAGGGGGAGAGAAAAAAGTTGCAGACAGAGAGAGAGAGAGAGAGACATACCTTCAGGCGAAGTCGAGGGTAGGTCTTGTTCGCAGGAATGGTCTTCGAGGGATGGTCTTCGAGGGCGAAGAAGATGGTCTGCGTGCTGTCTCAAAACAGGGCTTTTGGAAAAAAACTGAAGAAATTTGAAAAAAAAGGTAACCGGTTGAAGAGGTTGTCAATATTCCTAATTAAATTATTCAGTGGCTGAGATTAATTTATAAAAATCTAATGGTTTAAAATAAATGTGTATATGATGTGCACATCTTATTAAGGTGCACATCTTAACAGCTCCCTTGATTATGAGATATATGCGACGTTAGTTACGAGATATGTGGTAGTGGTTATAAAATATGTGGTGTTAGTTATAAGTTATATTGTGTTATGAGATATATGGTGTTGATTGTGTACACAGTTGTGTGGTTATAAAATATATGATGTTCGTTGTGAAATATGTGGTATTGATTATGAGCCAAATTAGTGTTAGTTATGAGATATTTAGTAATGATTATGGGATATATGGTGTTGGTTATGCACAAAGTTGTGTAATTATGATATATATATATATATATATATATGGTATTCATCATGAGATATGTAGTTTTGGTTATGCTCATAGTTTTATAGTTATGAGATATGTGGTGTGTGATATGAGATATGTAGTATTGGATTATGACATATATTTATAAAATATGTGATTAATGATTATGAGATATGTGGTATTAATTATAATTAGGGGTGGAGCTATGCGTCTTTAGTGGGTTCAATTGAACCCAATCAATTTTAAATTTTTTTAAGAATTATTTAGTACTATGTAAAATTTTAGAAAACTTTTTATAAATTAACACCATTAAAATTGTTGAAAAAATAAATATGATGGTGTTAAAATGATTTGTAATAAGAAAGTTTTTTAAAAAGCGTATCCAAAATGATGTGTCAATGATATTTTTGAAATTCTTAAAAAAATAATGGGCATTTCAATTGAAAATTAAAGGACAACAAGAAATTATATCATTCTATATAAAAAAAAAAAAAAATTATTTTATATCATTACTCTTTTTAAAGAGTAAATCTTGGTTAAGAGTTATCATTTTTGTTAAATGTTTAAATTTTTTTCCCTTCACATCACATGAAGACTTATTTTTTTCTTTTTTCTCACTCTCGTGCTCAATTGATTAAAAGTTGCATAATCTTTGATATTGATAATAGCTGATTGAATGACCTAAGTTATGAAAAGACATGATAAGTAATGAAGAGAGGCAGTGATGTCTTCTACTTATGAACAAATTTGACATTAAGGTCTTTTTTGGGAAGTAGATTAAAAGTTATTTTCTAACTTTTAATTCATTTTTGATCATATTATCTCTCATATTTTGTACACGTTTTTTTTTTAAAAAAAAATAACCAAAAAAATTAACTTTTGACTATCTTCCTCATTATCCTAGCCGTCTGTTTAATATGTACCATACATGGTATGTAACATAGAAAACCCCTATATATATATAGTAACAGAATATAGTGGCATCCCTTGAGTATATATGAGGATCCAAGCATCCGCAATGGCTTTTGAGTTGTAAAGTCGAATCCTCTTCTATTATTATATAATGGATTTTGCACTTAAGAAGGAAAGAAGAAGAAAAAAATTATAATGAATTAAAATGTAAAAATATGGGAGATACAAGTTGAGTTTGTCCAGTGGTGCAATTAAGAACATTTTTTTTTCCACTATTTCCCTCTCACTAATTATATTTTTTTTTATATTCAATTTCTGTTTTAGAGAATGTCACACTCTGACAGATCTCACCTCGTATGGTATTATGTAAGTGGTAATAAAGCAACTTCAATTTGTATGGTATTATGTAAGTGGTAATAAAGCAACTTGTATGGTATTTAGGAGTGCGCGCGGTTTGTTTCTAACGGTTTGAGAGTAAAATTATAAATTTAATATCGGATTAGTTGATTGGTAGATTGACAAAGTACGGTTTGAACAGTTTTGGATGGCCTGACGGATTGAAGAATATTCTATCAAATTATTAAGTATTTGCATAATATATAACATTAATTTACATAATATTTTTCATATATATAATACAAACTAATTTTACATAATATTTTTCATATATATAACGACTAATTTGTAATAAATTTCACATATTAAATTTCTTTCACACTCATTTTTACTTTAGTATTTTTTTATAAGTTAAAAAAATATATATATATATATATATTAATTATAGCGGAACAGAGCAGTTTTAAAGATAGATTATAAATTTTAAAGTTTAAATCGCGATTAACGAATAGAGTGGTGCAGATTGATACGAATCAATGCAATTTTAGTAGATTAAACGGTATTTTGCTCAACCCTAATGGTATTAAATAAGTGATAATAAAGCATAATCACGTGTGGTAAGAGTGAATTTTAAAATTTAACTTGAAAATTAACACAATCTTTAAATGAATTGACTTTCTCCTATGTTGAGATCTTAAATGACAGAATTTGAAGGGCCTATAGGGCCCACCACGGGGTTCCATTTCGATAATCTGAATCATTTATTTTATAGGGCTCTCAATGTATATTATCACTGAAAAAATTAATTCGATCAAATAATCATAACTTTTTCATTTTATCACATTTGTCTCTGAAAAAATGGATGGCAAATATATTTTTGAAATAGACCATCTATTTTTTTAGAAATAAATATATAAAATAAAAATATTATGATTATCAGATCGCCCTAAATTTTTTCATGGATAATATACATAAAGGTTTTACAAAATGAACGGTTCGGATCATCGAAACAAAACCCATAATGGGCCTTATATACCTTGCGAGTTCTCAACATGAGATAAATCCAATCCTTTTTAAATTATATTAAGTTTGGTTTATTTACAAAATGAATCATTTTCAAATGAGTTTTTTAAGATACACAAATTGAGTTCGAGTAACTTGATTTTTTATAATGCATATGAATTTTATCGAATTGTATAATAGATTATTTAATATTGATTTGAAAACATAACGACAATGTTTTAAAAATCGAACCAGTGAGTGAACCAAAAAAGGAATCGAGTGACGGTTGAACCGGAATCAAATCGTGACGTCATAATTATTTTATAATTTAAAAATAATAAAATACATTCATTTAAAATATTTTTATAATTTAAGATATATATTTATCAAATTTTTATGTTTATATATATATTTTTATCAATATTGTTTTAAAAATATTAATTACACATGTGTTTGAAAGAAATTATCTTGAATAATACAATAAATATTATATGTCTTGTATATAATATTAAGGAACTATGGTGACATAGTTGAAATTCATAATCTTTAGAGTTTGAGGTGTTGGATTCAACTTAATGTTGGACCATACATAGCAAACCGGTTTAACTGAGGGTTTGACCTGTTTAGCTTTAAAAGGCCGGTTTTCAAACTAATCTGGATTTGAGGGTTGATCTAGACTGAAATTTAGACCGATCAACGGGTCAACTGGTCAAACCGGTCGGTCCGATTCGATTTTCACAACATTGCACGAGTTTAAAATTATATTTAAACTTTACTTGTTTAGATATTAAAACCAATTTTAAACAAAGACCGGTTTAGATACAAAAGTCAATCTTAAACAAATTTTGACTAGTTAAACACAAATCAAATTTAAGTAACTTAATTCATTTAACAACCCTAATTTTAACAGTACCAAATAATTTCATATTTTAATATTTTCAATGAATTTTCTTAATATTTTAAGTATTTTTTAAAAATTTTTAGACACACCTAACATAAATATACTTAAAAAGTATAATATTTGTGAAAAACTCTTCAAAAAATACACTAAATACCAAAAAATATATTAAAAAAATATGAAAACTCAGTACATTTTTCGTATTTTTGTGTATTTATTAATTTTTAAAATATTTTTTATAAATATTTTACTATTTAGATAGATTTAAGTAAGGTGCATCTAAAAAAATAAAAAAACTACTTAAAATTTACAAAATACTCACCAAAAATAAAAATAAAAAAAAACTATGAAAAACAAAAAACAAAAAACTTAATTTTTATAAAACTGAATTCAGAAAATTGAAACCAAACACACAAATTAATTATTGTGATTTGTATCCAAAGCTCAATTAGAATTAGAAGAAATAAATAGTAAAATTATGAAACATAATTTTTGAAGTAAATAATATTTTCAATTAAACAAGTACGGGTATAAATAAATAATCAAAAACTAATTTTTAAAATTAAATAATAATCTAAAAAAATTATCTAGAATATTTAGTAAAAATGATTTAGAATTAATTAAATTTTTTTCATTTTTATCACAGTTACATATAGGAGAATTTTTTTTTTATTCTTTTGTCATTAATTACGTGCTCTAAGTTCTTAATAACAAATACATGTCATAATTTAATTGGTAAAAACTAAAAAATAAACCACAAAAATTATATTTATGATAAAATATAAATACATTTCGTCTTATGAGTTTCGTAAATTTAATTTATCATATGATAGTGCTAATTACATTTGTCAATATATTAATTTTTTCATGTTTTGTAAAGTCTACAAATTTGTCTAGTATCAAAATTATAATTTGTCTTATGTTATAAAATTTACATAAAAATGGATTAGAATTCACTTGTGATATATTAGATTTACACCAACTTGTCCTTCATCTAATCATCAAAAATTATCTTGGTCTATTCCCTGTTGGAAAAATGATGGTTTTTTTATGACTTTAATATAATATTAAAGTGGGTGCCAATCTTCACTTGAGGTAAATTAAAGTGGATTTAGATTCTTTGTAGTAAGATCTTTACACCACAAAAAGAATTACCAAAAATCATTAAGATTTGAATAAGAAATTGACTCATTAAATTAGCCTCATGAAAGAGGTGTTGGGAAGTGTGTAAAACCTTGTATCTCACATTGATTGTAGAGGAGAACATTTATAGGTATTTAAATCTCATTTTTTGCCTAAGGGTGTAAACCCTTTGAGACATTCAAATTTTTCGAAAGAAAGGAATTATGGATGCTTCAAGGATGGACTTGGTTATGCAAAAATTGCCACACATGCGTGTCGTCTATTCGGATCGAGCTGGGGCCAAGTCTCGATCCGGGTCCGAGCCTGTGGGTTGAGGCTAGAATGGATTGAGTGTGGGGGTTAATCTTTTTGGGCCAAGCCAGGTTTGTGAGCTGCAGAATTATACTATGTAATTCCTTTATAATGGTGATGGTTTAATCTATCAGTTTTGCAGATTAATTCTCAAAATTAATTCTTGCATTTGTTGTAAAAGAGCCTTTTCCTCTCTCCCTCCATATGTATAAAATGAGACCCTCTCCTTCATTTCTACACCAAAAATTGCTCTTCTTGTCTTCAAAAATCTTCCTTCAGTTTTATATTATATTATTCATGTGAGATAGTGCTGCAAAGTTCTGTTCGCCGAAGCTACTCAGTCGGTGCATTGCTGTAGCTAGTCCAACCGTCGTATCCTAGGAGACAGACGTCGAACAACCTCCAGCACCCAATCGGTGAGGCGGCGAATCTGTTTTAAGAAGAATATCTAGTGAAGGCTTCGGTTTGCTTCCTGTTGCTAGTTTATTTTATTATGAATTTCTGTAAATTCCAGCATGTTATTGTTCTGAAATTCAAATTATTTGTTCAATATGAATCTATTTATTTTATTTAATTACATAATATGTACAACAAACGTAAAACGGATTAATGTATTTTTTCATCAAATCAAACAAATAGCTTCATCTACAATATTAGGAACACTGTTTTGCTTTTGTAAGTAAATTACAAATATGATTTTTGGGCAGCCTGCTATGTCAGTATGCTTGCTGTTTTTATGAATTCGGTAATAGGTATATTAGTTTTGTTCTTTGTTTAGACTATCCCACTGTTTCATGTTATATGAAAATCCATGATTAGGAATTGTAGCCCACTGTTACATAATAATAAATATACTGTTTTATTCCCAATAACCAAATCACCTGTAGCATAGAGCTTTGGCTTGGATTAATGTATGGCAATAAAATTTTGGTACACTATTTTGATTCATTGGGGAAAAAAAAATAGACCTCCACTGTTGCATGCTATAATAATAAATAGGAACATATTTCCATGCTCCTTTTTACCACCGTGCCCACTGTTTCAAATTTTTTATATATCCTGTTCATCTTCAACATAATTCCACATGCCTATAGATATTCAATTTGATATCTATTAAGTCCACTGTTTGTTCTTGGAAATTCAATGTTTGTAAATTATGCAAGTTTAATGATTTTCTAGCTTTTAGTTTTCTTATATGATTTAATCTCTAGAATTATTTTCATGTTAATTGTTAGAATTATTACATGATTACTGTTTTGTAACAATTTTACATAACTCTTGGTTTTAAAATTTTAATTTAAGGTATTGGAGTTATAAAGTTTTGTAACTTGTCTATAATTATGTACATGTTTAATGTGTAATAAGTTTGTATAAAACTCTTGCCAATTAAAAGTTTTAATTTATTTGTGAAGTTATAAATTTTATGTTTGTAACTCATTAGTTGGGTCTACTATTAATTTAAAAAATAATTTATTGTCTTTAGGTTATTTGGTTTGTATTTTCTTGTGGTTCTCTACTAATTTTCTTTACAGGAATACCTATGCGAAAGGGATTGGAAAAACAGATACAAAACTAAATGAATAGTATTTGGGATGTCAATACAAAATTTTTGAACTACTAACCTTTGTGTTGAACAGGAATACTTAAGCGTGGAAAGAGTTTTGGACTAAATAGAATCCTTATGGATTGACTATTTTATTTACATGTTATAAGCATTTTTTGCTTGGGCTTTTAGTGTGATTATTTAACTAATTTTTGAAGCAAGTTTGTTTGCTTGTATTGTCAGAAGCATTTTATTTGCTTTTTTTTTTTTTTTTTTATCGGCAAATATTATTTGTTAGTTGTTAGATTAGCACCAATAGGAGAAAATCTCCCCATCCTTAGCAAAGCACCTAAGTGCTTGTACTCTTTTAATTCAACTCTCCTAAGGGAAATTGAACCCATGACCTCCTTGAGACTAAACCCTAAGAAAGGCATGGTAGCCAACTAGGCTAACCCTGAGGAAGGCATTGTAGTAATTTTTCCATTGCTTGTAATTGTTAGCAATTTTATTTTAATTGCTTGTAAGTTTGGAACTGGTTTGGTTTAACCTAATTCAACCCTTGGAAAACTTAATTCTAAAAAATTTTTCCCATGAACTAAGAGTCAACATGCTCTTGAAAGTTTTGTCAAAAGGTTAACTGGGTTTTAAGTGGGACCAATGTGATCCCTCCAGTCTTTCTGGGAACATTCTTGACTATGTTCGATTTTAAGTTAAGTGGTAAGACTAGTTTTGAATTAAATTTCCAACTATGGGATTTTCTAGTGTTAAGTTTAATTTCTGAAATTATAGAAAGTGAAATTTTGTTGTAATTTTCGGAAATGGCGACTGTTACCGATGCTACTGCTGTTGCTACTAATGTTGGTGGGGATCAGAACCCTGGGGCAACTGGCTTGCCAACCTCTACTGTTGTGACCTCTGTGGTCAACCCGGTTGCTGTGACCTCTGTGGTCGACCCTATTGTTGCTCCTGCTGTTTCGAGAGGCCCGCTCAACCATCACGAGCACCTGGAGAAGTTCACGGAAGTGAATTTCAAGAGATGGCAGCAGAAAATGCTAATCTACCTGACTACTCTAAGACTTGCGAGGTTTTTGAGTAAGGATCAACCAGCTATGGAAAAAAATGAGCAAGACAAACAGAAACTCATGGCTCTAGATGCTTGGAAGCAGTCAGACTTCCTTTGCCAAAACTATGTTTTGAATGGCTTGACAGATTCACTTTTCAATGTGTTTTATGTCAAAAAGTCGGCAAATGAGTTGTGGAATGCTTTGGACAAGAAGTACAAAACCGAGGATGCTGGGGCAAAAAAAATTTTGTTGGCCGATTTCTGGACTTCAAGATAGTGGACTAAAAAACCGTCATCAGTCAGGTCCAAGAGTTCCAAGTAATTTTGCATAAGATTCATGCAGAGAGAATGTTCTTGAGCGAATCATTCCAAGTAGTAACGCTGATTGAGAAGTTGCCTAATGGTTGGAAAGACTTCAAGAACTACTTAAAGCATAAGCGAAAGGAGATGACAGTCGAAGAGATTGTTATCAAGCTCCGTATTGAGGAAGACAATAGAAAGAAAGGAGGAAGTACCTCCACTGTGAAAGCAAATGTGGTTGAGCATGAACAGTTATCGGGGGTGAAAAAAAAACCACCAACAGGTAAAAACCAAAGTTAGGGGCGAGATGCGGTGTCTCCAAGAGACCGGTTTACAAGCCACAGATATTTACTTTTAGGTTCAATGGAAAGTGCTTCAACTGTGGGAGTGATAGGTATCAGGTAGTTGATTACCGCAATAAGAAGAAACCTTACAAGAAGTATCCTCCACAAAACAAAAGCCGGGCTCACATGGCTGAAATGAAAGATCTCTCACAAGATGTGGACGACAAGCATCTGGCAACTGTCGTCACCGAAGTGAACATGGTGGGGTCCAACCCGAAGGAATAGTGGGTGGACACTAGTGCTACTCGCCATACTTGTGCGAAGAAGAAAATGTTCACAACCTTCGAATCGGTTTCAAACGATGAAAAGTTGTTCATGGGGACCTCTGCCACTTCAACTGTTAAGGGAAATGGCAAGGTGGTCCTGAAGATAACTTCAAGCAAAGAACATGCGTCAACATAATAAAAGTCCACCTTCTTTTATTTAACTGAACTGTTCTGTACAAAAGTATTACATGTAAACAATAAAAGCGGATGCCTTAAAGGCTTACAACTTTCCAAGTTAACACTTGGTTACAATCAAGAGAGCTCTAGCTCAATACACGTAAAGCCCTTGGCTTGAAGTTACATGCAACACATCAAAAGTAAGTAGAAGTCAAAAAGTCCATCCGCCACTAGCCTCCCAAGCTAAGTCCTTGGAGGTGGCATGCTGCCTGTACCTGAAAATGATGTTCCCATATAGGGTGAGCCACAGCCCAGTAGAAATATACTAAACCAGTTATGAATAATGACTAAAAGATTAACAGTTGATAGATGGTCAACACTTTTACATTCTTTCATAACACATTACAATTCCAAGACCTTCAAGTCTATATTCAATTCACTCTCCATTTTCATTAAATTCTCAGTTTATAACTCATGGCTCAGAACCTGGCCACACAACTCATATGAAACAACAGCTCATATTAACCACTTACAACTTCATTACTTCCACAGATATGCATACTAGCTATATCACATTCCCAAGACAAGCATATGAGCTTTATCTACGGAGTCCATCCCCTATCTTCTCCCAAACAACATCCGGTTTAGAGGTACATCCCCTATCTTCCCCTAAACCGCGGAGTACATCCCCTATCTTCTCCAACACAACACAATGCATATAAACAACAATTATACACATCACAAATCAATACATAAAGTTAATGTATTCTTCAACTGTCATTCTTAATGACACATTTCAATGATTGGTTTTAATTTACCTAATCATCATGCATTGTCTACAACAATCAAGACTATCCTCCACCGATAGCCCAAAGCAGATATTTCTAAACAGAAAATAAATGCACAATGGATATATAATCAACATCTCAATTCCACAATTAATTATCCCAATTAATTAAACAATATAATTATAGCATTTTCCATAATTAACATTCAACCCCTAAGGTTCCATTTTCATCAATGATTCCACATTAATCTCATTTCTATGTACCAACCGTACATATAGGTTTATTTAAAACAAAACCCCAAACTTTTATAAAATTGCATAAAAGCCCCAAACTTTCCCAAAATTACGCAACTATCCCCAACACATCAAAATGTCAAAATTTAAAGACAGAATCCATAAAGAGGAGTAGGATATCCCTACCTCAAAGTTTAAGCCCAAAAGGAGATGAAGACCCAAAGATCAAAATGCTCCAAACACCGACTTTTTCAGATTAGATCGAAGCCCAAGTCACCCTCTATCTTTTTAACAAAGCACTTAGGGTAGATTCACACTCTAGGGAGATGATTTCTTAGAGAGAAGGCAAGTCTAGAGAGAGAGGCTCTCAAATTTAGGGTTTGAAGATATAAAACTTTTGAAAAAGTGAAGTTTAGATCGCTGCTGCGAACTGATATAAATAGGCTCGCTCGAGCGAAGACTTGGTCGCTCGAGCGACCAGACACAGAAAACCGTAGCTCGAGCCAAGAAGGTCTCGCTCGAGCCAACATCCTAGAAGCTCGCTCGAGCGAAGAAAAGCTCGCTCGAGCCAGGAGCTCGACCCTTCAGGTCTGCAACTAGACGCACGCTCGAGCGACGAACCGCTCGCTCGAGCGAAGACCGAACCAGATCGCTCGAGCGAAGAACAGCTCGCTCGAGCCAGAAATCATGGTGTTCAGGTCCAGTCCAGACGCAGTCGCTCGCTCGAGCGAAGCCGCTCTGGCTCGACCCACCAGACACAAAACTCAACTCTCGCTCGAGCGACCAACTCCTCGCTCGAGCGAAGGACAAAAATTCTGGGCAGCAACCCTTGGCTCCCAAACACAACCAACCTGAAACAAACCTGCCCAACACATCCTATAACTCAAATACAATATATGAAAGGACGTAAACAGGACAACAATCCACTACCAACATCCACGGACACATGTCCGGATCACTATACAACAAGGGGTAAACCCGGGATCGCTATAACCTCCCCCCCCTTAAAGAATTTCGTCCCCGAAATTAAAACAAGTTTTTGAAAAGCAAGCCTTTTTTCTCCATTTTAAACAATGTCATAACACAATATTTAACAATTCGACCCATTACCGGTCATCCATCTCTTATCAAGAGGCATTTCGCAATATACATTTTCAAGCGCATCTATAACATGCATTTCTTGTTCCACTTTCCAACCATTCTCAATATACATGGTTTCACAAATCATATCATAACAAAACTTCATGATACATCTCCAATTCTATAATATAGCCAACACATGCAACATTATAATCAATTCTCACATTAAGGCAAGTTTTACACTACTTCCTTAAATCAAAACATATACCATGTTTTACAACTCAAGACACATACAATGTTCTCAAAGTTCAACAAAATTACAAGTTCTCATTACATGACTACAAATCAACAAACAAGTCCGGATATTTCTCGCGGACTTCCAACTCACGTTCCCAAGTGGCTTCCTCCACTCCGTGATGCTTCCACAAAACCTTCACCAAAGGAATGGTCTTGCCACGCAGGACTTGGTCCCGCCTATCCAAGACCCGAACCGGTCTCTCCTCATACGAGGCATCCTCATCTACCTCTAAATCGGTCCAATCCAACACGTGTGATGGATCCGGCTCATACTTCCGAAGCATACTCACATGAAACACGTCATGAACTCCGGACAACTGTGGCGGCAAAGCTAAACGGTAAGCAACCTCGCCAATCCTCTCAAGGATCTCAAAAGGACCAATAAACCGAGGGGATAACTTTCCTCTCTTCCCAAACCTCATCAATCCCCGCCTAGGTGATATCTTCAGAAAGACATGATCACCTATCTCAAACACCAACGGTCTCCTCCTACGGTCAGCATAAGATTTCTGACGACTCTGGGCTGTAACAAGCCTCCTACGGATAAGCTCAACTTTCTCCGTCGTCTCCCTAACCAACTCCGGACCCAACAAAGGTGTGTCACCCACCTCGGCCCAACAAACTGGAGACCTACAAGGTCGGCCATACAAGGCCTCAAACGGTGCCATACCGATGCTAGACTGATAACTGTTGTTATAGGCAAACTCCACCAATGGCAAGTGCCTTTCCCACGTCCCACTGAAATCAAGGACACAACCTCGAAGCATGTCCTCAAGGATCTGAATAGTACGCTCGGACTGCCCGTCAGTCTGAGGGTGATAAGCCGTACTAAAGGTCAACTTAGTGCCCAAAGCACTCTGCAAACTCTGCCACAACCTAGCAGTAAAACGAGGATCTCTATCTGAGACAATCGTCACTGGGACCCCGTGCAATCTCACTATGTCCCGGATATACAAGTCGGCAAGATGGTCCACCGAATCTCTCACGCGCATAGGAATGAAGTGCGCCGACTTCGTCAACCGGTCTACAACCACCCAAATAGCATCACTACCCCGCTGAGTCCTCGGAAGACCTACAACGAAGTCCATAGTGACATGCTCCCACTTCCACTCGGCAATAGGCAAGGGTTGCAACAAACCCGCTGGCCTCTGATGCTCGGCCTTCACTTGCTGACAAGTAAGGCACTTAGACACGAAGACTGCCACATCTCTCTTCATGCCCCGCCACCAAAACTGGCGACTCAAATCCTGATACATCTTAGTACCTCCCGGATGCACTGCAAGGCGCGAATGGTGAAACTCTCGGAGTACCTCCTCTCGGCAAGACTCCGGTACAAACAAGCGGTCTCGGTATCTCACACTCAAGTCGGGATACACCGCCAAACCCTTCTCAACTTTCCCACTGGAGATCTTCTCTCTGAGGGATTCTACCTCAAGGTCACCTCTCTGTGCCTCTAACACTCGAGTCACAAGTGTAGGCTGCGCAACAACAGAAAACAAGGCCGCAGCCTCAACGGATTCGCCCAGAAGCAAATCAAACTCGCCAAGTGCCCCCAACATTTCCCACTCTCGGATGGCTACACAAGCTACATCACTAATGGATTTCCTACTAAGAGCATCGGCCACAACATTGGCCTTCCCTGGGTGATAATGCAACTCGAAGTCGTAATCCTCAATGAACTCCATCCACCTCCTCTGCCTCAAGTTCAAGTCTTTCTGTGAAAACAGATACTTCAGACTCTTATGATCCGAGAACACCTCGAATCTCTCACCATAAAGGTAGTGCCTCCAGATTTTCAAGGCAAAGATCACAGCCGCTAACTCTAGGTCGTGTGTAGGGTAATTCTTCTCGTGTATTTTTAACTGACGTGAGCCATAAGCTACCACTTTCCCTCCCTGCATCAACACACAACCCAAACCCTCTCGTGAGGCATCACAATAGACTGCATAACCCAACCCCCTCTCCGGAATAATCAAGACTGGAGCGGTGGTCAATCTAACTTTCAACTCCTGAAACGACTTTTCACAAGTCTCACTCCATACAAATTTGACTCCCTGGCGAGTCAACCTAGTCAACGGTGAAGCTAACCTGGAGAAATCTTTCACAAACCGACGGTAGTACCCAGCTAATCCCAGAAAACTGCGGATCTCAAACACACTCTTAGGCTGTGCCCAATCTTGCACTGCCTCAGTCTTGGATGTATCAACAGACACCCCTTCCCCGGAAACTACATGGCCTAAGAACTTGACTTCTTTTAGCCAGAACTCGCACTTCCCAAACTTGGCATACAGCCTATGGGCTCTAAGCAACTCAAGCACCACTCTCAAGTGTTCCTCGTGCTCTTTCTCTGAGGGTGAATAGATAAGAATGTCGTCCACAAAAACGACCACAAAACGATCCAAGAATTCCCGGAAGATCCGGTTCATCAAGTCCATAAAGACTGCCGGTGCATTGGTGAGCCCAAATGGCATCACCAGAAACTCATAATGGCCATACCGCGTACGGAATGCCGTCTTCGGAATATCCTCCTCTCTGACTCTCAACTGGTGGTAACCCGATCTCAAATCTATCTTAGAGAAACAACGGGAACCCTTCAACTGGTCGAACAAATCATCTATACGGGGCATAGGGTACTTATTCTTAACCGTAGCCCGATTCAACTTCCGGTAGTCGATACACAACCTCAAGGCACCGTCTTTCTTTTTAGCAAAGAGGGCCGGTGCTCCCCACGGCGATACACTAGGGCGAACGAAGCCCTTATCTAGCAATTCTTGGAGCTGGACTTTCAACTCAATCAACTCTGCCGGTGCAAAACGATAAGGTGCCATAGAAATCGGCGCCGTGCCGGGCACTAAATCAATAGAGAACTCTGTCTCTCGGTGGGGTGGCAAATCAATAAGATCCTCGGGAAAGACGTCTGAGTATTCACAAACTACCCTTGGCAACTCAATCTGGGTCTCATCACACTCACCATTCTCAAAACTAGCAAGTAAACTACTAAGCTCATTCCGCCTTCGCGGACCGCACCCCTGTGGCACAACACTACCAACTCGGTCTCCTAAGAAATGGAAAAACTCCCCGCTCACTGTACAGCAAGTAACCCTCTGGCGGTAGCAATCAATAACAGCCCGGTATGACGATAACCAGTCCATACCCAAAATAACATCAAAGCCCTTCATGGGCATAACTACAAATGGAAAGGGAAGTCGATGATCGTCGACCTCTATATCACAACCTCTACATCCGTGCCTCAAAATTAACTCACCCCCAATAGGTGACACAACGCAAATAGGAGATGCTAAAAGTGCTAACTCCAGTTCCAACACAGATGCAAATGCAGCAGATACAAAAGAATGAGATGCACCCGTGTCAATCAACACTCTAGCAACCGAGTTGCAAAACAAAAAAGTACCTCTCACTACTGATGGAGTTGGTACCAAATCCTGCGCGGCAACAGCATACACGCGCCCTGTAGGACCCTGGTCCACCTGCTCACCCCTGGGAGCATATGACTGCTGTACTGACTGGGATGACGAAGCTCCCGGATTGGCCCTCGAGGCCTGCACAGACTGAGCTGGCTGAAAATCCCTGCGTCTGCCTAGAACCAGACGCTCCTGAAGTGGCACTCAACTGTGGGCAGAACCTCTTCAGGTGCCCAGGCTGTCCACACTGATAACAGGACAAGGGCTGCCCCCTGCCCAAACTCTGACCCTGTGGCCTGGCTGAAGAAGATGCAGCCCTCTGACCTCCGCCCTTCTGCGGGCAAACTGAAGCCTTGTGACCCGGCTGGCCACACTTGTAACAAGTAAACTCTCCCTGACTGCCCCTCCCGGAGCCTGCACTCGGTACAGGGAAAGTCGACCTAGAAACTCCACCCTGAGACTGCTGAGGGTTATAACCCCTCTGTCTCCTACTATCACCCTGACCCTCCTGACTCCTCTTGGAGCCTTTCTGCCCTTCATCCTCTTCCTGCATCATAATCTCAGTATGAGCTGCAGCATCAACCAGTCGCCCATAATCCCGAAACATAGACCCCACAATTCTCAACTTGAGGCCACGCCTCAACTTCTTCTCAAACTCAATGCAACGGCGTTCCTCGGACGCCACCAATTCAGGTGCAAACCTGGACAAACTAGTGAATGAGGCCTCAAACTCGGCCACTGATAAACTGTCCTGCTTGAGCTGGCAGAACTGACCTCTCAACTTCTCCTGAACAGCCGGAGACAAGAACTTCTCCTGAAAAGCGTCAACAAAAGCCTTCCAAGTACCCCCAATACGACCCTTGGTGAACTTCCACCACTGACCCGCATCCCCTTTCAGCTGGAATGATGCCAAGGTCACCTTCAGTACTTCGTCTTCGATGCCTAGCATCTCAAACGTCTTCGTTGTCTGTTCGAGCCATTCATCAGCTTTAAGCGGCTCTTTTGGATCACCCACAAACTCATCCGGATTAGACCGGAAGAACTCCCTCTTCAGAAAAGAAGGTCCTGCATCTGCAACAACAACCTGAGCCTGATTCTCGGCTCTGAGAATACCCACTGACTCCCTGAACGCCCCTGCTATCTCTCGGGCTAGAGCGCCCATAGCCTGCTGGCCTACTGGCTCGGCCACATTGGCCTGACCAACCCCTTCCTGAGCTGCCGGAATCTCATCCGGTAAAGGCATATCCTGCCTCCTAGGCCTACCACGCCTTCCACCTCTTCCTCGTCCTGACATCCTAATAAAGGTAACACAGAACGTTAGCACATTTATAAACGTGCCATAACTAAACACTCGCGTCCTAAAACATGGACCACAATAATTCACTCCACGTAAGCACATAAACACATAAGCACTTACGAATTTCATTTCTTGATAATGATAGTCCCGAGGCGTTACCAGAGTTCCTGTGAGAAACGGCATTGATCAAGTGCCTTTCCAACAAGACTCCCAGAAACCCAAGGATCCAATCAACATCCTAGAAATTAAATCCCATACCCAAATAATCACATAAACATGTTATCAATTAAACACATAGCATATGACACTACACTAAGTCTCTATCAAGCGAGACAAACCCATTGTGATCCTAATCACTTCCCACGTACCCAAAGTATTCGAACCCGGTACGCTCTGATACCAAGTTGTAACGCCCTCAAAATAATGACAATAAACCCATCAATCGAACATGCATCAACATAATAAAAGTCCACCTTCTTCTATTTAACTGAACTGTTCTGTACAAAAGTATTACATGTAAACAATAAAAGCGGATGCCTTAAAGGCTTACAACTTTCCAAGTTAACACTTGGTTACAATCAAGAGAGCTCTAGCTCAATACACGTAAAGCCCTTGGCTTGAAGTTACATGCAACACATCAAAAGTAAGTAGAAGTCAAAAAGTCCATCCGCCACTAGCCTCCCAAGCTAAGTCCTTGGAGGTGGCATGCTGCCTGTACCTGAAAATGATGTTCCCATATAGGGTGAGCCACAGCCCAGTAGAAATATACTAAACCAGTTATGAATAATGACTAAAAGATTAACAGTTGATAGATGGTCAACACTTTTACATTCTTTCATAACACATTACAATTCCAAGACCTTCAAGTCTATATTCAATTCACTCTCCATTTTCATTAAATTCTCAGTTTATAACTCATGGCTCAGAACCTGGCCACACAACTCATATGAAACAACAGCTCATATTAACCACTTACAACTTCATTACTTCCACAGATATGCATACTAGCTATATCACATTCCCAAGACAAGCATATGAGCTTTATCTACGGAGTCCATCCCCTATCTTCTCCCAAACAACATCCGGTTTAGAGGTACATCCCCTATCTTCCCCTAAACCGCGGAGTACATCCCCTATCTTCTCCAACACAACACAATGCATATAAACAACAATTATACACATCACAAATCAATACATAAAGTTAATGTATTCTTCAACTGTCATTCTTAATGACACATTTCAATGATTGGTTTTAATTTACCTAATCATCATGCATTGTCTACAACAATCAAGACTATCCTCCACCGATAGCCCAAAGCAGATATTTCTAAACAGAAAATAAATGCACAATGGATATATAATCAACATCTCAATTCCACAATTAATTATCCCAATTAATTAAACAATATAATTATAGCATTTTCCATAATTAACATTCAACCCCTAAGGTTCCATTTTCATCAATGATTCCACATTAATCTCATTTCTATGTACCAACCGTACATATAGGTTTATTTAAAACAAAACCCCAAACTTTTATAAAATTGCATAAAAGCCCCAAACTTTCCCAAAATTACGCAACTATCCCCAACACATCAAAATGTCAAAATTTAAAGACAGAATCCATAAAGAGGAGTAGGATATCCCTACCTCAAAGTTTAAGCCCAAAAGGAGATGAAGACCCAAAGATCAAAATGCTCCAAACACCGACTTTTTCAGATTAGATCGAAGCCCAAGTCACCCTCTATCTTTTTAACAAAGCACTTAGGGTAGATTCACACTCTAGGGAGATGATTTCTTAGAGAGAAGGCAAGTCTAGAGAGAGAGGCTCTCAAATTTAGGGTTTGAAGATATAAAACTTTTGAAAAAGTGAAGTTTAGATCGCTGCTGCGAACTGATATAAATAGGCTCGCTCGAGCGAAGACTTGGTCGCTCGAGCGACCAGACACAGAAAACCGTAGCTCGAGCCAAGAAGGTCTCGCTCGAGCCAACATCCTAGAAGCTCGCTCGAGCGAAGAAAAGCTCGCTCGAGCCAGGAGCTCGACCCTTCAGGTCTGCAACTAGACGCACGCTCGAGCGACGAACCGCTCGCTCGAGCGAAGACCGAACCAGATCGCTCGAGCGAAGAACAGCTCGCTCGAGCCAGAAATCATGGTGTTCAGGTCCAGTCCAGACGCAGTCGCTCGCTCGAGCGAAGCCGCTCTGGCTCGACCCACCAGACACAAAACTCAACTCTCGCTCGAGCGACCAACTCCTCGCTCGAGCGAAGGACAAAAATTCTGGGCAGCAACCCTTGGCTCCCAAACACAACCAACCTGAAACAAACCTGCCCAACACATCCTATAACTCAAATACAATATATGAAAGGACGTAAACAGGACAACAATCCACTACCAACATCCACGGACACATGTCCGGATCACTATACAACAAGGGGTAAACCCGGGATCGCTATAACCTCCCCCCCTTAAAGAATTTCGTCCCCGAAATTAAAACAAGTTTTTGAAAAGCAAGCCTTTTTTCTCCATTTTAAACAATGTCATAACACAATATTTAACAATTCGACCCATTACCGGTCATCCATCTCTTATCAAGAGGCATTTCGCAATATACATTTTCAAGCGCATCTATAACATGCATTTCTTGTTCCACTTTCCAACCATTCTCAATATACATGGTTTCACAAATCATATCATAACAAAATTTCATGATACATCTCCAATTCTATAATATAGCCAACACATGCAACATTATAATCAATTCTCACATTAAGGCAAGTTTTACACTACTTCCTTAAATCAAAACATATACCATGTTTTACAACTCAAGACACATACAATGTTCTCAAAGTTCAACAAAATTACAAGTTCTCATTACATGACTACAAATCAACAAACAAGTCCGGATATTTCTCGCGGACTTCCAACTCACGTTCCCAAGTGGCTTCCTCCACTCCGTGATGCTTCCACAAAACCTTCACCAAAGGAATGGTCTTGCCACGCAGGACTTGGTCCCGCCTATCCAAGACCCGAACCGGTCTCTCCTCATACGAGGCATCCTCATCTACCTCTAAATCGGTCCAATCCAACACGTGTGATGGATCCGGCTCATACTTCCGAAGCATACTCACATGAAACACGTCATGAACTCCGGACAACTGTGGCGGCAAAGCTAAACGGTAAGCAACCTCGCCAATCCTCTCAAGGATCTCAAAAGGACCAATAAACCGAGGGGATAACTTTCCTCTCTTCCCAAACCTCATCAATCCCCGCCTAGGTGATATCTTCAGAAAGACATGATCACCTATCTCAAACACCAACGGTCTCCTCCTACGGTCAGCATAAGATTTCTGACGACTCTGGGCTGTAACAAGCCTCCTACGGATAAGCTCAACTTTCTCCGTCGTCTCCCTAACCAACTCCGGACCCAACAAAGGTGTGTCACCCACCTCGGCCCAACAAACTGGAGACCTACAAGGTCGGCCATACAAGGCCTCAAACGGTGCCATACCGATGCTAGACTGATAACTGTTGTTATAGGCAAACTCCACCAATGGCAAGTGCCTTTCCCACGTCCCACTGAAATCAAGGACACAACCTCGAAGCATGTCCTCAAGGATCTGAATAGTACGCTCGGACTGCCCGTCAGTCTGAGGGTGATAAGCCGTACTAAAGGTCAACTTAGTGCCCAAAGCACTCTGCAAACTCTGCCACAACCTAGCAGTAAAACGAGGATCTCTATCTGAGACAATCGTCACTGGGACCCCGTGCAATCTCACTATGTCCCGGATATACAAGTCGGCAAGATGGTCCACCGAATCTCTCACGCGCATAGGAATGAAGTGCGCCGACTTCGTCAACCGGTCTACAACCACCCAAATAGCATCACTACCCCGCTGAGTCCTCGGAAGACCTACAACGAAGTCCATAGTGACATGCTCCCACTTCCACTCGGCAATAGGCAAGGGTTGCAACAAACCCGCTGGCCTCTGATGCTCGGCCTTCACTTGCTGACAAGTAAGGCACTTAGACACGAAGACTGCCACATCTCTCTTCATGCCCCGCCACCAAAACTGGCGACTCAAATCCTGATACATCTTAGTACCTCCCGGATGCACTGCAAGGCGCGAATGGTGAAACTCTCGGAGTACCTCCTCTCGGCAAGACTCCGGTACAAACAAGCGGTCTCGGTATCTCACACTCAAGTCGGGATACACCGCCAAACCCTTCTCAACTTTCCCACTGGAGATCTTCTCTCTGAGGGATTCTACCTCAAGGTCACCTCTCTGTGCCTCTAACACTCGAGTCACAAGTGTAGGCTGCGCAACAACAGAAAACAAGGCCGCAGCCTCAACGGATTCGCCCAGAAGCAAATCAAACTCGCCAAGTGCCCCCAACATTTCCCACTCTCGGATGGCTACACAAGCTACATCACTAATGGATTTCCTACTAAGAGCATCGGCCACAACATTGGCCTTCCCTGGGTGATAATGCAACTCGAAGTCGTAATCCTCAATGAACTCCATCCACCTCCTCTGCCTCAAGTTCAAGTCTTTCTGTGAAAACAGATACTTCAGACTCTTATGATCCGAGAACACCTCGAATCTCTCACCATAAAGGTAGTGCCTCCAGATTTTCAAGGCAAAGATCACAGCCGCTAACTCTAGGTCGTGTGTAGGGTAATTCTTCTCGTGTATTTTTAACTGACGTGAGCCATAAGCTACCACTTTCCCTCCCTGCATCAACACACAACCCAAACCCTCTCGTGAGGCATCACAATAGACTGCATAACCCAACCCCCTCTCCGGAATAATCAAGACTGGAGCGGTGGTCAATCTAACTTTCAACTCCTGAAACGACTTTTCACAAGTCTCACTCCATACAAATTTGACTCCCTGGCGAGTCAACCTAGTCAACGGTGAAGCTAACCTGGAGAAATCTTTCACAAACCGACGGTAGTACCCAGCTAATCCCAGAAAACTGCGGATCTCAAACACACTCTTAGGCTGTGCCCAATCTTGCACTGCCTCAGTCTTGGATGTATCAACAGACACCCCTTCCCCGGAAACTACATGGCCTAAGAACTTGACTTCTTTTAGCCAGAACTCGCACTTCCCAAACTTGGCATACAGCCTATGGGCTCTAAGCAACTCAAGCACCACTCTCAAGTGTTCCTCGTGCTCTTTCTCTGAGGGTGAATAGATAAGAATGTCGTCCACAAAAACGACCACAAAACGATCCAAGAATTCCCGGAAGATCCGGTTCATCAAGTCCATAAAGACTGCCGGTGCATTGGTGAGCCCAAATGGCATCACCAGAAACTCATAATGGCCATACCGCGTACGGAATGCCGTCTTCGGAATATCCTCCTCTCTGACTCTCAACTGGTGGTAACCCGATCTCAAATCTATCTTAGAGAAACAACGGGAACCCTTCAACTGGTCGAACAAATCATCTATACGGGGCATAGGGTACTTATTCTTAACCGTAGCCCGATTCAACTTCCGGTAGTCGATACACAACCTCAAGGCACCGTCTTTCTTTTTAGCAAAGAGGGCCGGTGCTCCCCACGGCGATACACTAGGGCGAACGAAGCCCTTATCTAGCAATTCTTGGAGCTGAACTTTCAACTCAATCAACTCTGCCGGTGCAAAACGATAAGGTGCCATAGAAATCGGCGCCGTGCCGGGCACTAAATCAATAGAGAACTCTGTCTCTCGGTGGGGTGGCAAATCAATAAGATCCTCGGGAAAGACGTCTGAGTATTCACAAACTACCCTTGGCAACTCAATCTGGGTCTCATCACACTCACCATTCTCAAAACTAGCAAGTAAACTACTAAGCTCATTCCGCCTTCGCGGACCGCACCCCTGTGGCACAACACTACCAACTCGGTCTCCTAAGAAATGGAAAAACTCCCCGCTCACTGTACAGCAAGTAACCCTCTGGCGGTAGCAATCAATAACAGCCCGGTATGACGATAACCAGTCCATACCCAAAATAACATCAAAGCCCTTCATGGGCATAACTACAAATGGAAAGGGAAGTCGATGATCGTCGACCTCTATATCACAACCTCTACATCCGTGCCTCAAAATTAACTCACCCCCAATAGGTGACACAACGCAAATAGGAGATGCTAAAAGTGCTAACTCCAGTTCCAACACAGATGCAAATGCAGCAGATACAAAAGAATGAGATGCACCCGTGTCAATCAACACTCTAGCAACCGAGTTGCAAAACAAAAAAGTACCTCTCACTACTGATGGAGTTGGTACCAAATCCTGCGCGGCAACAGCATACACGCGCCCTGTAGGACCCTGGTCCACCTGCTCACCCCTGGGAGCATATGACTGCTGTACTGACTGGGATGACGAAGCTCCCGGATTGGCCCTCGAGGCCTGCACAGACTGAGCTGGCTGAAAACCCTGCGTCTGCCTAGAACCAGACGCTCCTGAAGTGGCACTCAACTGTGGGCAGAACCTCTTCAGGTGCCCAGGCTGTCCACACTGATAACAGGACAAGGGCTGCCCCCTGCCCAAACTCTGACCCTGTGGCCTGGCTGAAGAAGATGCAGCCCTCTGACCTCCGCCCTTCTGCGGGCAAACTGAAGCCTTGTGACCCGGCTGGCCACACTTGTAACAAGTAAACTCTCCCTGACTGCCCCTCCCGGAGCCTGCACTCGGTACAGGGAAAGTCGACCTAGAAACTCCACCCTGAGACTGCTGAGGGTTATAACCCCTCTGTCTCCTACTATCACCCTGACCCTCCTGACTCCTCTTGGAGCCTTTCTGCCCTTCATCCTCTTCCTGCATCATAATCTCAGTATGAGCTGCAGCATCAACCAGTCGCCCATAATCCCGAAACATAGACCCCACAATTCTCAACTTGAGGCCGCGCCTCAACTTCTTCTCAAACTCAATGCAACGGCGTTCCTCGGACGCCACCAATTCAGGTGCAAACCTGGACAAACTAGTGAATGAGGCCTCAAACTCGGCCACTGATAAACTGTCCTGCTTGAGCTGGCAGAACTGACCTCTCAACTTCTCCTGAACAGCCGGAGACAAGAACTTCTCCTGAAAAGCGTCAACAAAAGCCTTCCAAGTACCCCCAATACGACCCTTGGTGAACTTCCACCACTGACCCGCATCCCCTTTCAGCTGGAATGATGCCAAGGTCACCTTCAGTACTTCGTCTTCGATGCCTAGCATCTCAAACGTCTTCGTTGTCTGTTCGAGCCATTCATCAGCTTTAAGCGGCTCTTTTGGATCACCCACAAACTCATCCGGATTAGACCGGAAGAACTCCCTCTTCAGAAAAGAAGGTCCTGCATCTGCAACAACAACCTGAGCCTGATTCTCGGCTCTGAGAATACCCACTGACTCCCTGAACGCCCCTGCTATCTCTCGGGCTAGAGCGCCCATAGCCTGCTGGCCTACTGGCTCGGCCACATTGGCCTGACCAACCCCTTCCTGAGCTGCCGGAATCTCATCCGGTAAAGGCATATCCTGCCTCCTAGGCCTACCACGCCTTCCACCTCTTCCTCGTCCTGACATCCTAATAAAGGTAACACAGAACGTTAGCACATTTATAAACGTGCCATAACTAAACACTCGCGTCCTAAAACATGGACCACAATAATTCACTCCACGTAAGCACATAAACACATAAGCACTTACGAATTTCATTTCTTGATAATGATAGTCCCGAGGCGTTACCAGAGTTCCTGTGAGAAACGGCATTGATCAAGTGCCTTTCCAACAAGACTCCCAGAAACCCAAGGATCCAATCAACATCCTAGAAATTAAATCCCATACCCAAATAATCACATAAACATGTTATCAATTAAACACATAGCATATGACACTACACTAAGTCTCTATCAAGCGAGACAAACCCATTGTGATCCTAATCACTTCCCACGTACCCAAAGTATTCGAACCCGGTACGCTCTGATACCAAGTTGTAACGCCCTCAAAATAATGACAATAAACCCATCAATCGAACATGCATCAACATAATAAAAGTCCACCTTCTTCTATTTAACTGAACTGTTCTGTACAAAAGTATTACATGTAAACAATAAAAGTGGATGCCTTAAAGGCTTACAACTTTCCAAGTTAACACTTGGTTACAATCAAGAGAGCTCTAGCTCAATACACGTAAAGCCCTTGGCTTGAAGTTACATGCAACACATCAAAAGTAAGTAGAAGTCAAAAAGTCCATCCGCCACTAGCCTCCCAAGCTAAGTCCTTGGAGGTGGCATGCTGCCTGTACCTGAAAATGATGTTCCCATATAGGGTGAGCCACAGCCCAGTAGAAATATACTAAACCAGTTATGAATAATGACTAAAAGATTAACAGTTGATAGATGGTCAACACTTTTACATTCTTTCATAACACATTACAATTCCAAGACCTTCAAGTCTATATTCAATTCACTCTCCATTTTCATTAAATTCTCAGTTTATAACTCATGGCTCAGAACCTGGCCACACAACTCATATGAAACAACAGCTCATATTAACCACTTACAACTTCATTACTTCCACAGATATGCATACTAGCTATATCACATTCCCAAGACAAGCATATGAGCTTTATCTACGGAGTCCATCCCCTATCTTCTCCCAAACAACATCCGGTTTAGAGGTACATCCCCTATCTTCCCCTAAACCGCGGAGTACATCCCCTATCTTCTCCAACACAACACAATGCATATAAACAACAATTATACACATCACAAATCAATACATAAAGTTAATGTATTCTTCAACTGTCATTCTTAATGACACATTTCAATGATTGGTTTTAATTTACCTAATCATCATGCATTGTCTACAACAATCAAGACTATCCTCCACCGATAGCCCAAAGCAGATATTTCTAAACAGAAAATAAATGCACAATGGATATATAATCAACATCTCAATTCCACAATTAATTATCCCAATTAATTAAACAATATAATTATAGCATTTTCCATAATTAACATTCAACCCCTAAGGTTCCATTTTCATCAATGATTCCACATTAATCTCATTTCTATGTACCAACCGTACATATAGGTTTATTTAAAACAAAACCCCAAACTTTTATAAAATTGCATAAAAGCCCCAAACTTTCCCAAAATTACGCAACTATCCCCAACACATCAAAATGTCAAAATTTAAAGACAGAATCCATAAAGAGGAGTAGGATATCCCTACCTCAAAGTTTAAGCCCAAAAGGAGATGAAGACCCAAAGATCAAAATGCTCCAAACACCGACTTTTTCAGATTAGATCGAAGCCCAAGTCACCCTCTATCTTTTTAGCAAAGCACTTAGGGTAGATTCATACTCTAGGGAGATGATTTCTTAGAGAGAAGGCAAGTCTAGAGAGAGAGGCTCTCAAATTTAGGGTTTGAAGATATAAAACTTTTGAAAAAGTGAAGTTTAGATCGCTGCTGCGAACTGATATAAATAGGCTCGCTCGAGCGAAGACTTGGTCGCTCGAGCGACCAGACACAGAAAACCGTAGCTCGAGCCAAGAAGGTCTCGCTCGAGCCAACATCCTAGAAGCTCGCTCGAGCGAAGAAAAGCTCGCTCGAGCCAGGAGCTCGACCCTTCAGGTCTGCAACTAGACGTACGCTCGAGCGACGAACCGCTCGTTCGAGCGAAGACCGAACCAGATCGCTCGAGCGAAGAACAGCTCGCTCGAGCCAGAAATCATGGTGTTCAGGTCCAGTCCAGACGCAGTCGCTCGCTCGAGCGAAGCCGCTCTGGCTCGACCCACCAGACACAAAACTCAACTCTCGCTCGAGCGACCAACTCCTCGCTCGAGCGAAGGACAAAAATTCTGGGCAGCAACCCTTGGCTCCCAAACACAACCAACCTGAAACAAACCTGCCCAACACATCCTATAACTCAAATACAATATATGAAAGGACGTAAACAGGACAACAATCCACTACCAACATCCACGGACACATGTCCGGATCACTATACAACAAGGGGTAAACCCGGGATCGCTATAAAAGTAAATGGATCAATTGATAAGTATAAAGCTTGACTAGTTATAAAGAGATACAGGCAGTGAGAAGGCCTAGATTACTTTGATACATATTCACATGTGATAAGGATTACATTCATTCGTATGGTGATTGCGATAATAGCTTTATGTGGTCTAGAGATACATCAGATGGATGTGAAGATAGTTTTCTTAAATGAAGATTTGGATGAAGAAATCTAAATGGAGCAACCCGAGAGGTTTTCAACTCCAGGACAAAATAAGAAAGTCTATAAACTTGTCAAATCATTGTATGGTTTGAAGTAAGCTCCCAATGACATGAGAAGTTTGACAACGTTATGTTATCAAATGGGTTCAAAATCAATGAGTGTGACAAATGCGTATACGTCAAAAACACTGGTAGAGATTATGTCATTTGGTGTCTATACGTTAATAACATACTCATTGTTGGTAGTAATTATGAGATGATTAGAACTACCAAGAGATTATTAAACTCTAAGTTTGACATAAAAGATATAGGCCTTTTAGATGTAATTTTGGGTCTTAAGATTACCAGAACATCTGATGGTATTGTAATTTCTCAATCTAACTATGTTGAGAAAATACTTGAAAAATTTGGTAAATCAAATACAAGTGTGTCTAGGACACCGGTAGACTTGAGTTTACACTTGACCAAGAATAATGGTGAGAGTGTTTCTCAGTTAGAATATTCTAAGGTCATTATAGTGATGCTAATTGGATAAAGTAACTGAATCCACTAGTGGTTATGTGTTTACCCTCGGAGGGGCAGCCGTGTCTTGGAAATCTTCTAAGCAAACATTTATATCGAGATCAACGATGAAATCTGAGTTTATTGCTTTGGATAAAGTAACTGAAGAAGCTGAATGGCTTCGCCAGTTCATTGAAGATATTCCACGTTGGTCAAAACCTGTGCCAACCATCTGTATTCATTGTGACAGCCAATCGGCGATTAGTACAGAGTAATATGTATAATGGAAAATTTAGATATATTCGTCATAAACATAATTCCATACAATAACTACTCTCAAATGGAGTTTATCACTTTAGACTATGTAAAGTCTTAGGACAACATTGCAAATTCGCTAATCAAAGGGTTAAATCGAGTGTTAGTAGAAAAGTCGTCAAAAGGAATAGGGTTAAGGCCTTTAGTGTAAGGTGTTACCGGAATGAAAACCCAACCTAGTTGGCTGAAGATCCAAAGATCTAAGTTCAATGGGACAACCTAGTTATGTGTAACGGTGGTATATCACTGAGGAGGTTAAACCTCCAGTCATTCCTTTTATCAGTGATCCCTGCAAGTGTAGAGGATCAGCTGAGCTTTTAATTAATCTAGTGGGTTGATCTGTTGAGCTGAGTATAGCAGGATACTCAAGTAGGGTCATCTATGTGAGTGTGAAGTGGGGTCGTTTCTATAAGAATTGACAGGGCCTAAATCTTTAAACCACTCACAGAACCAGGCTAGTGTTCCATGGCCAAACCGGACACAACAGTGAGAACATAATGATAGTTGGAGTAATTTCTGTATGAGGTCTGTTGTCTTAGTTTACATAAACGACAAAACAGTTTAAGACTTCGTATTTACTAGCCAATCAGTAAATCCGATAGACTTTACTATGAGGGGTTCAAAGCCAAAAGTTACCCTTTTCGATGCCGGGGTTATTCGTTGCACTCTTTCCAAGTCTTTATTGTTGAGCGTTGTCCATTTATTGTTATTCGATCAATTTTTATTCATGTGGGGAATTGTTGGGAAAATGATGGTTTTTGGTGACTTTAATGCAATATTAAAGTAGGTGCCAATCCTCATTGGAGGTGGATTAAAATGGGTTTAGATTCTTTGTATTGAGATCTTCACATCACAAAAAGAATGACAAAAAACCATTAAGATTTGAATGAGAAATTAACTCATTAAGTTAGCCTCATGAAAAAGGTATTGGAAAAGTTGTAAAAGCTTGCATCCCACATAGATTATAGAAGAGAGCATTGATGGATATTTAAATCCCATTTTTTGCCTAAGAGTGTAAGCCCTTTGGGGCATCCAAATTTTCCGAAAGAAGGGAGTTATGAATGCTTCAATAATGAACTTGGGCTAAGACTATGGTCCAAGTTGGTAATGCAAAAATTGTCATACGCGCGTGCATGCCCGGACCAGACTAGGCCAGGTCCGAGTCTGTGATTCGTGGGTCGTGGATCTTGGGTCTTGGGCTTGGATTTGGGCTTGAGGCTTGTGGCTTGCTGAAATGGATTGAGTGTGGAGGTTGGGCTTAGCCCACCCATTTTAATCTTTTTAGGCCAAGCTAGGTTTGTGGGCTGCAGAATTATACACATTCACATGTGTATAATACTATGTAACTCCTCTATAATGGTGATGGTTTAATCCATCAATTTTGCAGATTAATTCTCAGAATTAATTCCTACATTTGTTGTAGGGGAGCCTCTTTCTCTCTCCCTCCATGTGTATAAAAGGAGGCCCTCTCCTTCAACTTTCTACACCAGAAATTACTCTTCTTGTCTTCAAAAGTTCTTTTAGTTTTATATTATATTCTTTCTGTGAGAGAGTGTTGCAAAGTTCTGTTCGCCGAAGCTACTTAATCGGTGCATTGCTATAACTGGTCCAACCGTCATATCTTGGGAGTCAAACGTCGAACAACCTCCAGCAACCAACCGGTGAGGCGGCGAATCGGTTTTAAGGAAACTGTCTAGTGCAGGCTTTGGTTTGCTTCCTTTTGCTAGTTTATTTTATTATGAATTTCTGTAAATTCTAGCATATTATTGTTCTGAAATTCAAATTGTTTGTTCAATATGAATCTATTTGTTTTATTTAATTACACAATATGTACAACATTCCTAACTTATATGAATCATTTGACCTATCTGTTTATTAAATTAGTAAATAGATATTTGTAAGTATTTTTTATAATAATTAAAAAAATTGAACTTAGTTTAAAAAAAAAACTATATATTTATGTTTAAAACAATTAAATGAATAGTTATATATATTTATGGATGAAAAAATTATCTAAGATAGATCTACCCTATATTGTAGGTCATATTCTAATCCTAATAAATTTAAATTTTATCATAGCTTATCAATATGAGCTAATTTGGGAGGTTTTAATATTGAATTAAACAATAAAAAGTAGCAAAAAAAATTTAATTCAAGTCTATTTTTTTTGCCAATAATTCTTGATTTAAGCTTAGTCCTTGGAAAATCATCTAGTTTATGTCCAATTCATGAGTTAGTAGACCCACCTATTTATTTAATTTTTAATTAGTAAATATATATATTTTAAAAATTATAACAAAAATAGTAAATATGTACATATTTGTATGGTATATTTATTAATAATTTTAAAATTAATTAAGAAATTATGTAGTTATTCTAAAAGAATAAATTACATTGGTAGTCTTTATATTTTAACTCGTGTTACTTTTGTCATTGCAATTTTAATTTGCTCGATTTTGATCATAAATTTATAATTTTGTCTCAATTTGGTCCAATTGTTATAATTGCTAATATTTTTTTTTTATTGAAAATACACACATGAGTAGCATCTGTTATAATTTTATAGACAAAATTATAAATTTGTTCAACCAACTCAATAACTATTTTTTTTTTTTTTGAAAAACCTTAACTGATATTATTAATTGGACCAAATTGATACAAAATCTAAAATTTATGGTCAAAATCAAGCTAATTAAAATTGCAGAGACTAAATTGACACATGAGACAAAATACGGGAACTATCGATATAATTTACATTTCTTAAAATATGTCTAATATTGATTGTATCAATATTAAAATATATTTATATCTGAAAAACTATTTAAGACCAGATCAAACTAGAACTTGAATAAAAAATTGATGGCTTATTAAAAATATTTAATAATTATAAATTTAAGTTTGATCAATTTTTTATTTACTTTTTTCATAATAGAATTAGTTTGTTTGATAATTATAATTTATAGTTCCAATTTTTTTTCGTATTTTTTTTAAATATTTTAAAATTATATATAATTATAATTTTTTTGAACTTTCCTTTTCAATGTCAAATTAGTTATAACTTGAATTATATATAATTTATTTTTGACTTCTCATCTACAAAAATTAACAATGAACATAAATTGTTTTTTGAACATTGTAAAAAATAAATAAATAAATATATTATCAATAATAATAACAAAATATATTTTTATTTATCATATGACATCTCACAACTACATTGATAATAGACATTAATAATAAAACTCATTACAATAATACAGTACTAAAACATCAGATGATAAATAACATGTGATTATGATAATTTTTTATAGTTATACAAAAGTATTCTAAATGATATATAAAAAAAATAATATATTATTCATATTCAATTTTTATATAGTAAAATTCGCACTGGGTTCGGTTAGAATGTGAGTTGACTTTTTGAATTTTTGACTTTTTGAATTTTTGACTATTTTAGCCTGAGGCTAAAAAAACCTCATTTGGGATAGGTTTTTTGACTTTTTTGAGAGAAAAAATGAAATGATTATGAATTGAATGTGACATTTTGTCTTATTTCGCTAAAATAGCTTATTTTATCCTATATGGCTATTTTAGCTCAAATGGGCATCCCAAACAGGGCTTTAGTCTCAACCAAACATTAGTTTTCTAAATCACTTCATCACCCAAACTATCTACTATTCTTTTAAGTAATATTCACCTTTTCAAAACTCACCCAAACAATACTCTAACCGAGCTTATTATCATCCTTGTTACCATGCTCACCATCTCCACTAACCACTATGCAACTGCGGTATAGTTTTTTATCTTTTCAAATTTAAAAAGGAAATGTTAAGGAAATAAAAATTTACCATTAGAGTTTTAAAGAGTTAAAAAAAAAAATAAAAAAAAAAATGTGTGGTTTTAGTTTTTCTTATTCCATATATGGGTGATAATTTTTTTTTTAAATCCATAAGTTATGAAACAATGTTCATTATTTAAAATTTTATTTATTAATAGACAAGTCAATTAAATGTTTTTTCATTTGTAAAAAAAAAAAAAAAAAAAAATTGAAAATTTTGTTTAATAAATTAAAAAAACGGCCAAATCATAAAGAATAATATAAGACGTCCTATTCTATTAAAAAGCTCATAACTATATTATCAATTTACATATGTCAAAAATAATAATAACAATATAAAAAATACACAAACGTCCACAAAAAAATAAAAATAAAACTTTAAATTAACTCCCAAAACAAAGATAGTTAAACACACACACACACATATATATTATCAATTTAGGATTGTTTGGGGTATCCTAAATAAGTGCACTTGTTGTCTTTTTGGACTAAAAAGTTATGAAAAAAAAAATATGGATGTTTGGGTTAACTTTTTGACTTTTTATGAAAAAATGTGTATTAAAAAATTGTATAAATAAGTATATAGGAGAAGTTAGTGATGAAATAGGCCATACGAACGGAAGCCTAAGGGGCAACGAGGCAAAGGGGGTAGGAGTAGGAGATTGATTCTCTCTTTTTTGGGCATAAATTGGACGGTGCTGTTTGGTCCATGGGGACCACTACGGATCCCGTTTTACTAATCAAAACCGTCAATGTATAGAACTCATCGAGTACTATATATTTGTAAAAAATGACGTTAATTGGATATCAATAGCTATCTGATCATGTTAGTTTTTCTTGTCAACTGTTAACTATAATACCATCCATTTTGTATACAAAACTAATTTGATCATATAGTTACCAATTTCTGATCAACGTGATTTTTAACAAGCAAATAGTTCT
This sequence comes from Camellia oleifera, assembly GCA_022316695.1. Taxonomy (NCBI): domain Eukaryota; kingdom Viridiplantae; phylum Streptophyta; class Magnoliopsida; order Ericales; family Theaceae; genus Camellia; species Camellia oleifera. Next base: position 138,318,641 of record CM039314.1, on the reverse strand, counting down.
GGACGAGTTCTACATATTCAGCGGTTCAGATTATCAAAATGGGATCCGTGGTAGGCCCCACAAGCCTAACATTTCCGTTCAACTTAGTAATTTTATATGTATAATTCTTTTTTTTTCCTCACACGGTACTAAAGGGTCAATTCAACCCTGAAAATTGTGTTAATTTTGTTTGATTAAAATATTATGTATATTAATTTTTTAATATTTTTAATTTGTGAATAGTGAAAACCTTTTTTGCTTTTTTGTAACTTTTTGACTTTTTGACTTTTTTGAAACACCCCAAACCAGGCCTTAGTTGGAAAAAAGTCATATACAAAAAATAAAAAATAAAAAAAATACTCACATGAAAATAGAAATTTACACCCAAAAAAAAATCACAAACAAACAAACTTGAAATAAGTTTGGACTATTGACAAACAGAGAAATTAATCTTTGCATCATTACATTTGAAGAGGAGTTGGCCGGACTGAAAAAAAGATCAAATATTGGCTATTCTAAACAGGGAATTGTATTAAAATTTTAATTTGATAGGGTTTTTAAAATTTAGGATTTATATTATTTTTGGAAAGGATGAGGATGACTTACCATATTATTTTGAATTTTAAAAATTCAAAATCATAGATAATTAGTGCCTTTATTGTTTCTTTATTTGAATTGTTTTGATCAATATTATTTTTGAAAAGAGTGAGTGATTTATTATATTGTTTTGAATTTTAAAATTCAAAATCATAGATAATTAGAGCCTTTTTCTGTTTTTGGTTTTTTGACTTGAGAAACTAACCAATAGATTTTTTTTTCATTTCTTTAAAAATTAACAAATTAACAAAATTAGTTTGAGAGTTTGGAACTCCTACAACCAATGTTCTTAAAAATCATATTCTCCTTATATAATATATAGATAGATATAGATAGGTAAAAGATTCATAAAGAGAGAAAAATAAATTTAAAAAAAAGCAGATATCTACTCGTAACTAAATTTTAAATTTTAATTCATAGAGAATAAATTGAAGCAAAAATAGCTATCAATCACTTTGTTTTTTTCACTTCAACGTACAAACAAATTAAATTGACCCCATGGTTAAACCCAATTTTTTAAGTGCCAATGAACTGCAAAACCACCAACAAAGCAATTTATGGATGCCAAAAGTATAGGAAATTATTCAATACTCCCAGATCACCACGTGTCCATACGTCAAGTCAATCACCAATTACTGAGCCCCATGTTGTTCTCTTATCCCCAACATAAATTGTGGGCCCTTGCGTCTCTCCACCAATCAAAATATTATGGAGCACCACGTGTCCATACTCCGGGAATACTGAATAATCACTCCAAAAGTATAGCAACTCAACCCCATTTCAAGGGGTTTTTTTTCCTTTTCTTATAGATTAAACCCTTCAAGAATCTGAATGGCTATTTTAATTATGAGAAAAGTCAAGGATCATGAAAATTTTTTCATGAAAATGATCATGAAAGATTTATGATTCTTGGATTACTTTGATTAGTGTGTGATGCTTTATTCTAAGTGTAATCCAAGAGTCACAAAACTTTTATGATTATTTTCATGAAAGATTTTTCATGATATCTAGCATTGTTGTTTAATTATAGTTCACACAAACTCAAATGATCCACTTCATAGCCAATTTCAAGAATTTAATAGTCTCAAGTGGTTCTCTTCAAATATATCATATTAGAACTAAGATCTAGCTGAATGATTTCCTATCACTTTTAATATTGGATAAGTGAAACTTCCTCATAAAAGTAACACCACCTTCCCCTCTTCTCCATAACCACATGATACAACTATATATATACACATATTCATACCCCCAAAACCCAATCTCCATCTTCACCACATCTCTCTCTCTCTCTCTAAAAAAAATATGGGTGCTCCTCAACATCTTTCCTCTCTCAGTTGTGAACTGAGAATCATAAAAGCCAAAAACATTGATTCAATCAAGTCCAATGGACACTTGTTTGTTAGATGCTACCTCTCTGCAGGAAACAACAAAAGGGTCTGGCTAGAAAGCAAAGATATCTTACCAAAATCTTTAGTATGGAACGAGTCATTCTCCTTGGAGTGCCTTGGGACGTGTAAATAATTAATGTATAGAGAAATAGAGAGAATGAATTGTGTATTTATTAATGTATTGAATGTTATATATTACAAATGGTGAGGGGCTCATTATATAGGAGAAGTTTACAGACAAAAGAATGCACTACACTATCTGCACTATCTTAAAGCAACCGAAAGCAGCACTATAATTACCTAACATTATTAAGGCATTAAAGCTAAAGCTAACATCATTACAAGCACAAGCACTAATATATACTAATAGTAGAATATACTAATAGCCCCCTTCAAACTCAAGGAGGATAAGCACAAATCAACTTGAGTTTGGAGAGAGTAACAAAACAAGAAAAGAAATTGAAAAATAAAATAGGATAGGAGACACTGTATGGTCGTGTCAGACCATTGTAGAAGACACTGGAATCAATGTCGGGACAGTTTACGGGGTCATGTCGGACCATTGTAGCAGACAATGTTGTGACAGTTTACGGGGTCATGCCGGACCGATGTAGAAGCTAACAGGAACCAATGTCGGGACAGTTTATGGGGTCATGTCGGACTGATGTAGAGGCTAACCGGAATCAATGTCGGGACAGTTTAAGAGGTCATGTCGGACCGATGTAGCAGATACTGTGTGGTCGTGTCAGACCGTGGGAGCCCAAAAGATATATATATATAGATATATATCACACCCTCAAAAGTCGTGCCCAATCTATCAAAAGGCGTGCCATCAAAAGGCGTGCCCGACAGAAATCTTCGAGCGGCGAGCCATAGCTGGAAGCAGCTGCAAGGCCGTAAGTGGGAAATGCACACACCCAGAGTCGGCGCGAGAGTCCCATGCTGGGGACGTGGAGCTCGGTATGCGGCCGGAGTCGCAGATGACGCCAGGCCACGAGCATGGGATGGGCCACGACCCCATCTACGTCATGGAGGTCGGCAGTGTCGAGGCGTGGGCACGACCCGAAGAGGAGGAGGACAGCGGAGAGGAGCAGTCCAGGATTTCTAGAGAGAGGGAGAGATAATAGATTGACCACCGATTTTGATCTGCATGGGAGACCACATGTTAAGCTGCTCTAGTATGTGAGGTTTAGCCCTGACAACGCTGTCGTAGCAAGCCATGGTGTCGAACTTGGCTAAACATGGTCCATCAAGCTAGACCTCGAGAAGTCCGGCATTGGACAGAGTGTAGGAAGAAGCCATCGGAGAGAATATAGAAAGAAGCCATAATAGGGTCATTGCCATTGTTGGAGACACACAGATAGATAGTGGTGAGTTGTTGAAGTCCAAAAATCAACAGTGAAAGGATTTGAATTAGTTGAGTGAAAATAAAAAAACACCCACGTATATATATAAAGAGTTCATTCATAGATCTGGGGGCTAAAGAGAAGATGAAGCCAATCGAATGAAGACAAGCGGATGGAGAGCAGAACAACACGAGAGGCGCCGGAGTGAGCAAACATTGAGTTGGCGGTGGAAATAGAAGGCAGGCCTCAAATCGGCAAAACTGCTGGGTAGACCGATACCGCGCGCCGACCGCACGAGCTGGTTGCCCGAGCGCACACGCTCAGGATGAGAAGAGCGATGATGAGACAATTGTCTGATGAGGTGTGGAGACCGAGGGAGAGGATCAAAGCAAGAGGGAGAGGATCAAAGCCTTCCAGATCGTGATGATCATGACGAGAGTTGCTATGATGTTGTTGGTATGGATCATTTCGGCCGATGAAACACGACCTCCTGTTGTGGAACAGCTCCGAAAAGGGGTTGAGGTCCAACGGGCGGCCAAGGCAAGGCTGCCGCCCGCCGGTGAAACGAAATTATGAGATTCTTAACTTAGCACTGATACCATGTCAAATTCAATGTATAAATAGAGAAATACAAAGAGAATAATGTATCTATTGATGTATTGAATGTTATATATTACAAATGGTGAGGGGCTCCTTATATAGGAGAAGTTTACAGACAAAAGGATGCACTACACTATCTGCACTATCTTAAAGCAACCGAAAGCACCACTATAATTACCTAACATTATTAAGGCCTTAAAGCTAAAGCTAACATCATTACAAGCACAAGCACTAATATATACTAATAGTAGAATATACTAATAGGACGCAAGCTTCCATGGACATGGTCATGCAAGGAGGTGTAGTTTTTGAACTCCGCTACAGAAGCACCGTACTGATTCTTGAAAGAATCAGGGGTTCACATCTCTTGGGCAGAGCGAATATTCCATGGAAAACCGTTTGCGAGTCACCGGAGATGGAAATTGAGAAATGGGTTGTGATGGTTTCGTCGAAAAGTCGTGGAGATGTGAAGCCACCTGCACTACAAATGGGCATGAAGGTTCAAGTTCCGGCGGTGAAAGAGGCCGTGCTGAAGAGGAGAGAGAGGAGGGCGGCGGACTAGATTGAGGGCGGATGCATGGATGGTGAGTGTTGCAATTGTGCAGATTATGAAATGCTTGCACTGGCTACAATTATGGAGGCTTTTTAGGCAACAAATTGGCAAAGCACTTGGGAACCTCTAGGGTCTGTGTGAACAATTTTTGCTCCTTTTTTTTAATGAAAAAAGAGGGAGCAATTAAAACGTGACAACAACCTGTAACTACAAGAAGCCAGATAAAAGGAGTCTAGAAGAATCTGCAAATATAAAGAAATTCCTTCAAAAAAGGCTAAATTATAATAAGATCTTAACTCCATCATAATTGATGATTTAAGATTAATAAGAATGAGTCTCCTGCCTCCCGCAACTCATTTTTTTTTATATTTACTAGATTGAGATTTTTTAATTTTTTTTAATGTATATTTATATGTAATGAGAGACACTTATGTGGCGGATTACTCTTTCAAGAAGAAGTTTTGATATTGAACCCTAGTATTGTTGTTGTTGTGTCCAAGGCCTTCTCGACTATAAGGCCAGCCAAGTCAAGGCTTTAGGCCTCCAAATTTAAGAAGGTCTAAATTTTTTATATAATGTTAAAAAAATATGGGAGACTTATTTATAAGTCCTTTTTCAGACATTTATGGTAGGCTAAGTCCTGTGTAATTTCTTATAGAGTCTCAAGTTCTATTTAGATAGGAATGTAGTCCACAAGATCCTACATAAACGTAACGTGACGTGACGCTTACATAAACTTAACATAACGTGACACCTATATAAACGTAACGTGACACCTACATAAACGTAACGTAACGTGTCACATTACGTTTCGCAAACTTAATGAGTTTTTATTTTTTTAAATTGAATGTAAAAATGTTGCTGGTTTATGTTGGTGTCACGTTACATTTCATATAAATATAATCTATGGCAACATTCAATTTCTTACGAAATCAAGACCGCGGAAGCAGCAAGTAGAATGAAGAACATGGATTACGAAATCAAATATGACTAAAATTGAACAACAGAATTGGAATGCACATAAAATAAAACTGTCATAATTTAAAATACAGAAAATAACTTACAATTACAATTGTAGCAACTGCAAGGATCTTTAATTGGGTTACAAAAGGAAATGCGTAATTGTCACTCAGAGCTTTCTGTTTTTTCTTTAGACTGAAGAATGAAAAACTTGAAGCTTTCTGAATGAATTCGTTACAATATATAGAAAAGGAAAATACAGTAGTCATGTGACTAATACAGTATTCTTGTGACTGATACAGTAATCTTGTGACTTCTTTGATTGATGAAAGCAGCTGGCAGCTGTAGACACCCCATTTTTGACCGACCTTAAGACTCAGACGTCACCGGTTGAGCGCTCGGTGATGTTGCATACTGTGCTCGTTCAAAAGTCTCAGAGTCGCGGCCGTGCGCCCTGCCTCCGGACTTCCGAACTCTCTTCTGTGCCTTGTCTCGGTTTGCGAACCAGGCTCGGTTTTCTCTGTTTTCTTTCCTGCGGGAAGAGAGTGGTCCCGTAGACTATCTCCCGGTGGCCGTGAGCTACATTTCGTGGCCGTAGGCCATTTTGCCCATTTCGGAGCCCGGTTCCCGGTTTTCGGGACCGTCAGGCCGTGAGCCTCGGTTCGGGACCACCCAACCATCTCCGCTTTCTCCGGTTCTTGGCTGGTACCTCTGTTTTATCATTTTGAGGAACACTGGGGCCTCTGATGCCCACTTCGCGGCCGTATGCCACTTCCGGTGCCAACAGCCCATTTTCGAGACCCCGAACCGCGCGGTTTAGGCCCCGAGCATTCATTTCGCATCGGTTTTCTCTGATTTTTTGGCAGGAACCTCTGTTTTGTCATTCCGAGGGACACTGGGGTCGCAGATACCCACTTCACTGCTGAACACCACTTCCGGCACCTGCAGCCCATTTTCGGGATCCCGAATTGCCCGGTTTTGGCCCCGAGCGTTCATTTCTCATTAGTTTTTGTTCAAACTTGGCAGGTACCTCTGTTTCAACACCAGGAAGATCACTGGGGGGTGGGAGGCCAGCAATTATCCCAGATAACCAATTTCGCTCCTCCGGCGCCCGTTTTGCTCACTTCCGGGCCAATATTGAACACCCTGGGGATATTTTCTTCCAACCAAAGCTACATATCTGTGATCAGGGGACATAGGAGGACCCTAAAAACTACTGGTCGGCCAGCAATTGTGAATTTCATTTTTGAGCCTCTCCTTCAAGTCCTATGTTGTGACTCCTGTTTCAGTGTTGCCAATTTCCGACCTTGGAACCTTGTTCCACACATCTAAGAGGACCCTAAAAGTTGGTGGTCGGCCAGAAATTGTGGATTTCATTTTTGAGCCCCTCCTTCAAGCTCTATGTTGTGGCTCCTGCTTCAGTGTTGCCAATTTCCGACCTTGGGGCCTTATTCTACACATCTGGGAGGACACCATTGCATGGTGGTCGGCCAGAATTTTTGCACTTCAGTTTTGGGCCATGGCCGGTCGGCCAGGGTGAGTGGCTGGCCGACCAGGTGGGGTGGCCGGCCGGCCACCTCCCAGAAAGTTACCTGGCCGGCCAGCTTTCTGCTTTCCAGCCCTTTCCAGCTGTCCGGATATTTTTCAAAATATCCCGGGCATCCGGGGGATATTTTGGGAGGGAAAGCTTGGGTGCTTTTTCCTCCCCTTTTACACCTTTTCTTGCTTACTTAAAGGGTTGGGCAGCTCCTTTGCTAGGGTTGGAACATTTTCTCTCAAGGCTTCATCTTCCCTAACCTCCATTTTCATAGCCAAAAACTCAAAAAACCTTCAAGCTTCCTAGCTAATTCCTTCATCAACCCTAAGCTCCACCATCACCACCTCCATTCCAGCAGCAAGGGAGTGTTCTTCAGAGGCTTAGAAGCAACTTTCATCAAGGCAAGAAGAGGCAAAAGACTTGTCTTCAAGGGTAAGTCTCAATTCCCTTTTTTCTAGCATAATTTTCCATCAATTATTTACCCTATTTTCTTTCAGTTTTTGGGCTCCGACCCCTACTGGTTTGGGGCTTATTTTGAGCCCCTCTACAACTTTGTAGAAGGGCTCAACCTCATTTGGTGTCTCCATAATATACTTCCTTCAATATCACTCTTTAGGCCATTGTTTTGCATGCTTTATTTGCCTTATGAGTAATCTGATTTCGAGACTGATGTAAACTGTTAGTGGGCTTATATTGAGCCCCTCTTCAACATTGAAGAAGGGCTCCATCATGTTTGGCTTCTCTATCATGCACTTCCTTTGAAATTCTTCCATTTTACCGTAAAATTGCAGGACTGTTTTGGCCTATTTATAATCTGATTTGGAGCATGAAACATACTGATATTGTGCTTATTTTGAGCCCCTCTTCAACATTGAAGAAGGGCTCAACCTGGTTTTCTTGCTCTACATATCACTTGCTTTAAATTCTTGTTCCACTCCCATTTTGCATGCTTTTTTAAGCTCACCATGCTTCGGATTTCAGCCTTCATCAGGCTTAGAAAATGTCTTGTTTTGGTCCATTCTTCAAGTTTTATTAAAGGTCTTAAGTTGTTTGGTCATTTCTTATGATACCTCTCTTTATAGCCCTCTTTTGGCCCAAATTTTGCATGCTAAATTTAGTATATCTACACACTGAATTGGAGGCTGTCATCTATTGTAAATGTACATATTTTTGGTCCCTCTTTATTTTTGTAGAACTGATTTTTTGGGTTTGAGCACTCTAAATACCACTTGCTTTGTAATTCCCCTCTTTTCCCGTATTTTTGCATGCCATTATTGCCATATCTATATCTATGCTCACAATTTGGCCTTGTTTTGTACTGAAAAGATGCTATTTTTGGGGCTGCCTTGCTACTGTTTTTGCTTTCATGTACCAATTTTGCATGCTTAGCATAGCCGTAGGCCATTTCGGGTACTTAAAATCACATTTCGGGATGATTTCATGCGTTGATCGTCATTTCGTATCATTTCGGGGCTGTTTTCCCCTTCATTTAGCTGCTGAAATTTGGTTTGCATGCTTGCATATCATTTTCCATGTCATGTCATGCTTTAGTGCATTACCTCGGTTTGCGTGCCCGTGGGTACGCACTTCGAGGCACTCCATTTTTATTCATTGGCTTCCTATGTGAGTAGGCTGAGGCTCTCTCGTGTTGGTATAAGCCCATCATTGCATTTCTGTACCATTTTCATGCCTGTATATCATCGCCTCGGTTTGCGTGTCCGTGGGCACGCACTTTGAGACACCTCTGTTTTACCCGACGGCAGCCTATGTGAGTGCGGCTGAGGCTCTCTCATGTTGGCGTAAGCCCAGCGTTGCATTCCGTATGCCATTTCATGCATTTCCTCGGTTCGCGTGCCCGTGTGCGCGCATTTCGAGGTGCATCTTTTTATCCGACGGCAGCCTATGTGAGTGCGGCTGAGGCTCTCTCACGTAGGCGTAAGCCCATCATTGCATGCCATATGCCATTTCATCATCATCTCGGTTTGCATGCCTGTGTGCACGCATTTCGAGGCACTTTGATTTTATCCGATTTGCATCTCACATCATCGCCTCGGTTTGCGTGCTTGTGGGCACGCATTTCGAGGCACTTCGGTTTTATCCGATTCACATGTCACATCATCGCCTCGGTTTGCGTGCATGTGTGCACGCATTTCGAGGCACTTCGGTTTTATTCGATTTGCATCTCACATCATCGCCTCGGTTTGCGTGCTTGTGGGCAAGCATTTTGAGGCACTTCGGTTTTATCCGATTCACATGTCACATCATCGCCTCGGCTTGCGTGCCTATGGACACGCATTTCGAGGCACTTCAGTTTTATCCGATTTCCTTTCCATACGTTCCTCGGTTTACGTGCCCGTGGGCACGCATTTCGAGGCACCTCATTTTCATCTCACGGCCTCTTATGTGAGTGCGGCTGAGGCTCTCTCATGTTAGTGTAAGTCCAATTTGCATTCTGTGTGCCATTTCATGCTCGTATGTCACCACCTCGGTTTGCGTGCCCGTGGGCACGCATTTCGAGGCATCTCATTTTAGTCCCATTATACATCATTTTTCATGTCATTCCATGTTTTTATGCTATCATCTCGGTTTGCGTGCCCGTGGGCACGCATTTCAAGGTATCTCATTCGCATAGCATTGTGCATGCTAGGATATATTTTAGTTGCATTCATGCATATCATGCATATCGCATCGTGTTCGGGATAGGAGTTAGCCCGGGCACGGGAAACGAGGCACGTTTCGTACTCCGAGTGACGGAACGGGTCTCAATTCCCAAGTCACCAACACTTCGGATTACCCATGATGGAGTTAGGTTTTATTGTAGCATTCATATACATTCATCCTATATTGAGTTGTGCAATCCGATTCCTCGGCCATCATGCATCGAGATGCGTGATTGGTGGCACGAGGATCGAGGCATGCATATATTTGTGAAATACATTGCTATGCCCCTTTTCTGCTCTCTGTTGCAGCAAAATGAAGAATCAGCAACCTTTCGAAACTCGGCACGCATTTCAAGAAAAATGCAAACAGAGGCTAATCGGGGCACCGTCGTGGATTTCCGCGCAAAGGCATCCGGGCATACATCATTTCATCATCTGGAGCAGTAGCAAGGCAGTCCCTGGTTTGCATGCCAGTGTTACTCTTTTTGTAATTAATTTATTAATTAATTAGAAATCTGTAATATTCTTTTATTCGGAACTGTATATTTATTCGGACCCTCTGCGCGAGGGCAATGTTGTAATAAGGGTGTGTGAGTGTGATGTATGTCTTCCAACCCCCATTTCTTTCTCCCTTTTATTTATCCGCTTACGATGGTTAGATATAGGGCATATTTCAATTAGCATACAGCATGACAGCATGTTTGCATCATTCATCTGTTTTGCTCGCACCGGGCTCGGCGCATCATACAAACTGCATCTGTATTTCAATTCCAAGTTGAGTACTTGATAGCTGTTGTATCTCACATGCCATCTTTAGAAATAGCCGAGCCTGCTATAGTTGCATTTTTGCATGTGTTGCATTAGGCAATTCTGTATACTTAGGATCATGCATGATTTCTAATCAGCTTCTGTTTTGGCTTGGAGTACTCGGTAAGTTTTATGCTTTAGCATCCTTGCATGCGCGTGAGTGTTGCCATGAATAGCATGCTTACCATGAGGCTACATGCTTATGTGATATAACTGCCTTGAATGCCTGTGGGTGGAGGTTGAGTTATCTGAATTGGAATAATTCATCAAATGCTTGTTTTAAGCCCACTAGATAGTGGCAACATCACTGTTTTCTAAGCCCACCCGAGGGTGGCAAATCCGCATTTTAGCCTACCTGCGGGTAGCACCATCACACTATTTTCAAACAAACAAACATGAAATGTTTTGTTCCAATTCAGACGGCCCAGTCTATACTTGTTTGCTGCGAGCATCACATAGTAATCTAGGCTAATAACCGGAATAAGAACTCACAAAGTTTTCAAAATCAGATATCATGGTTAGTAGAGGCCGGTCTTTGACCGGGCGAGAGGGGGTGCTCACGATGTGACCTTCCCCAATCGTACCCAAGTTCCCGAGCCAACTTTGGTGATGACGGACACGTGGCCTTTGGCACCGAGTTAGGGTTTCCTAAATTTTCCATTTTAAAAATATTTAGGTGGCGACTCTGTTATCTGGCAAAGCAGTCCATGTTTGGCACTTCTTTCAAAAAATCTGTTTTTCTTCAAAACGATTTGCCGGATTTGGACTCTTTGGTTCGAGATTTGGAACCGCAACAAAATCGAGTCCGAACTGTAGCCAGGTCCCCCGCGGGCTTGTTACAGCAGCGCATGGGATAAAGTAGATGTTGTCGGTTGCTTTTGGTGGAGTGATAGCACGAATATGCAGCTTTAACAAAAGTTGATTGAGTGAATAGTGACGGTGAACAGTAAAAGTGAACAGTAACTTTTACTATTCATCACTTTCGGTGGAACACGTGAATATAGGAATCAATATAGATACAAATTAGCAGCTTTTCTCAAAAAAGTATTGATTGAAGCTAATTTGTATTTATAGGGAATCCTATGTTTGATCAGGCAAATGGGTCCTGAGCATCTTGGAACTCAGATCTACCATATGAGATTGGTTGAGTAGTTGATCCTTCAGAAGATTGTGAATGGTCTGAACTGTCTTCTGAATTTTCTGAACTGGTTGACTGGGCTTTAGCTTGATCTGTGATTTGGCGGGCTAACTGGAGCAATTCATCTCTGGATAACTTGGGCTTGACCTTTGATTTAGCTTTGGGCTGAGCAGGGGGTGAAATGGGCTTAGCCTTAGCTTTAGACTTTGATTTAGGCCGTGAATGTTCCTTGGGCTGGTCCAGAATTGCAGGAGCTTTGGACTTAGCCTTGGATTTTGATTGGGTTGGCTGAACTGATTTGGATTTGGGCTTGGAACCGCTAGATGAGGGGCTTCCAAGGTTGATTGGAGGAAGACTGGGCTGACTTCCTTGACTGATTGCAGCAGTTGGGTTCTGCTGGGCTTTGATCATAGAAGGAGTTGGAGCACATTGATCAACAGGAAATTCTTCTTGAACAATTTCAAATATTCTGGGCACATTGAACTTAGCCCACCATTTAACTGAATGTTGACGGGTGATTATGTTACCATCAATTCCATATTGCCATTTAAATATCCATGGGAGTTTATATTTGGATATAAAAATTAGCAAAGATGGAAATTGTCTCTGATGAGTGGTGAATGGGTAAACAGAGGAGAAATAGTTAACTAGTTCAATGAGATCACCAGGGAGGATGTCTGAAATGGCACCATAATGAGTCCACCATCTCAGGAACCAGGTAGGTAATTCAGATTTGAATTTTTGATCAAAGCAGATGTACCAAGAGTGACTAAAAGTTTCATTTTGGTACAGGAAAATCTTGAACTAGGCATCAACATAGTCATGGTAATTATACTGAATGGAATGACCAGGCAGATCTCGAAGCTGATAAGGAGGACCCCATTCAGCTTGGGAAACAATACTATGGATGTAAATGGAATGATACAGAACCTTGCTGGCGTAGGTTCGATCATAAATGGGTTTGATCAAGACTGATTGATGATGGATCAAAATATCTTTGTAATAGGTGATTGTTTTCTCTGGATGTGAGAGGATGAAATGGCATCCAGAGCCAAAATGAGATTTAGCAATTTCATGGATCAATTGACTTTTAGGATGACTGGGTTCTTTATAGAACAGATTAGTAGTGTGTGATTTGATATAATCAGTTCGGGATGACTTAACTGGGTTGGCAGGAAATTGAGTAACTGAGACTGATTGGCTTGATGAAGCAAAAGGATCAGTAGCCAAAGCAGTGGAGTAATTAGGCCTGGGGATGTTACCAAGGAGTTGGTAACGGTTGATCATTTGAATGGGTTGAGGGTATTGTCCTACTAACTCCAAAGGAGGAGGAACAAAAGGCTGACTAGAAGAAACCAAAGCCTTGGAAGGAGGCCTTGGGCGAGACATCTGTTCAAACAAGAAACAATTATTATCAGCAGGGATTAACAACCAGAAAGAAGATCAAGATAATTTTGGTAGTAGTGTAAATCATTGTAATAGTTATGACGCAGAATGCGACGAGATTGAATCTGTTGGTGAATGATGTATTGGGCTCTCTTGGTAGTGGGTTTGGTTGATTTAAGGCGATTAATTCGGTGGTTGACTTGTTTAATCAAGGTTTGGTAATGGGTAATTTGGGTTTTTAAATATGGAGTATGTGGAGCTGCACTCATCTCTTACCCCATTGTAAAAATTCCCGGGTGAGAAAATCAGGAAGGGAATTTTGACAACCAGGTATATAGGTAATATCAAAATCAAAAATACTTAAAATAGATTGCCAACGGGCAAAAATTTGTTTACTTGCAAGGTTTTGAACATCTTTTTCTAAAACATATTTAGCAGATTTGCAATCAACACGAAGTAAAAATTTTTGATTTAAAATATCATCTTGAAATTTTTGAATACATAAAACAGTAGACAAAATCTCTTTTTTAATAGTACTATAATTTAATTGTGCTTTATTCCAGACACCAGAATGGAAACGGACAATCTGTTCAGGGGATTGAGGACTGACTTTCTGAAGAAGAATGCCACCATAACCAATATCAGAAGCATCAGTTTGAATAATTTTGAATGAATTTTCAGTAGGAATACCAAGACAAGGAAGAGATTTAACATATTGTTTGACTTGTTGAACAATAGAAGTATGAACAGATGACCAAGGAGGATAATTATCCTTTAACCTATCAAACAATGGTTGACAAGTCTTCCTAAGGTCTTTGTAAAAATCAGCAATATAATTAAGGGATCCTAAAAACCTTTGTAACTGGGTTTTATCAAGAATTTCATCGAGGAACTTGGATGCAAACTCAATTGATCGACTAATTGGCAGAATAATATTGTGGTGAATATCATATCCTAAGAATCTAACTTTAGTTTGAAAGAGTTTGATTTTAGGGGCAGAGATGACTAAGCCATGACTTTTAATTGTATAAAAGAATGCAGTTAAATGTTTCCAATGTTCATTAAGGGATTTGGAAAATATTAAGATGTCATCAATATAAACAATAGAAAAATGACTAAATGGATTAAAAATATCATTCATTATATTTTGAAATTCACTAGGAGCATTTTTTAAACCAAATGGCATTACGTTCCATTCATATTGACCAAAGGGTGTGTTAAAAGCAGTTTTATATCGATCTTTAGGGTGAATTTGTATTTGCCAAAACCCACTTTTTAAATCAAATTTACTAAAAATAACAGCTTGATTAAGTCTTTTAATCAAATCTTTTTTATTAGGAATAGGATATCTAATCCATTCTAAAACAGCATTGAGTGGTTTATAATTAATAACTAAGCGAGGGACACCTCGTTCTAATTCAGCATTTTTATTAACATAAAAAGCAGGACAAGACCATGGTGATTTACTTGGACTAATGATTCTGTTTTTTAATAATTCATTAATTTCTTTCTTACACATTTCAAGTAATTCATAATTCATTTGAATAGGTCGAGATTTAGTAGGGATGTGTTTTTCATTAAAATTTTTAATATATGGCAAAGTAACTACATGCTTTTTTCTGTGCCAAAATGCAGTAGGTAAATGGGAGCAGACAGTGGATTCTAGTTTTAATTTAAAATCATTAATTTGAGAAATAATAACAGGATCAGTTAATTGTTGATCAATTCTTTTATAATTAATTTCTTCCTTAAGAAAATTGATTTGCCTAGTTAAGCGATTAATAGTATGGAAAATAGAACAATCTTTTAATAGTTTTAATTCGAACATTTCAGGTGGAAACAAAAATTTAAAAGTAACAGGTTGACCTAAAACATGAGTGGTAATTCCTTCAGCAGATGTAGTGAATGGATAAAGTAAATGTATAAATGGAGTACCTAATATGATTTTATCAGTCATGTTTTTTACTAAAACAAATGAGGTTTTGAAACATACATTATCTTGACAAACATGAACATTAGGTAATTTATATTTAATACGCATTTTACTACCATTAGCAGAAGTTAATTTCTCATGACATTTTTCATAGTATTTAGTAGGGAGCAAACCTTCTTGTACACAGTTTAAATCAGCATCGGTATCTATTAGAGAAATTAAGTTCAATTTAAAATCATTAATAACTATTTTAATTCGCGAATACCATTTTTGCATATAGATTTTATTGATTAGATTTAATCTGTTATCATCAAGAGTATGGGATTGTGATCTATTGTCAAATATTAATTTATCAGGATTAGTGTGATCAAAATCAGGGTCAGAATTATGTTGAGATTCATTAGGAGATTCATGGACTGAGTTGTGGAAATTATCTAAACTTTTATTAAGTTTTAATGTAATAATTTCATCTTCTAATTTTCGATCTTTTTGTCTTAATTCATTAATAGTTTGTTTGATTTGATTGATTTCAGATTGTAAATCTTGAAATGTAATTTCTTTAGTTTTATTTTTAAATCTTTCTAAAGTCTTAGATAAGCTGATAATAGGTTTATCAATCTTAGGTTTATCATCAGAATGAATTAATAAAGATTTTAATTTATCAATATATTTTTGTTTTAAATTGGGATCATCTAATTTACTAATCAATTCAATAAGAGCAGATTCTTCTTGGGTGTTTTTAGTAAGAACAATTAGTTGTTTGACTGGTTTACAGCAGACATCAGTACATCCTAGATTAATATGATTGTCAGAATCATCACTAGGTGAATGATAATCAGATGAAGTTCTGGGATGATCAGAAGATGAGTCGCGAACAGATTGATTTAATTGGAAGATTTCAAATAACTGATTTTTGGAATTATCATCAATTTGAAGTTGGTTAACTTTATCCTTTAATTTTTGCTTTTCTTTACATTTATTTGAATAATGTCCTTTTTGACCGCAATTATAGCAAGTAATGTCGTTTTTGAATTTAGATTTGGGATGTGATTTTTTGTAATATTTCTTTTTGGGTTTAGTATAAAATTTATCATGAGATTTGGAAGGTGAATAATCTTTGCGATATTTATTAGAAGAGTATTTGGATTTATATTTATGTTTGGAGTACTTGTGTGATTTCTTACGGGAATGTGCAACAAGAGGTAAACCATATTGTTCACAGAAATTTCCTAATTCATATTTAGTTTTATGTTTATCCTTAGTGGCTTTTTGACTAAGTTTTAAATCAATACACATTTTTAATCCTTCTTTTTGAATAGTGCTAATTATATCACCATAGGTTAAATTGTCATATTCAATAACACCAGTAGGTTGACTAAGAACATCTCTAATTTTGTGAGCAAATAGACTAGG
Organism: Camellia oleifera; assembly: GCA_022316695.1. Classification (NCBI taxonomy): domain Eukaryota; kingdom Viridiplantae; phylum Streptophyta; class Magnoliopsida; order Ericales; family Theaceae; genus Camellia; species Camellia oleifera. Next base: position 138,302,341 of record CM039314.1, on the reverse strand, counting down.
TAATCCATTAATGAATTTTTCTTTCCAAAATGATTTAGTACAGTCTTCACGTAACATAACTCTAGAGGTAAATACATCTTTATACCATCGAAAATCACTTAAAGTTGGGCAAGTAAGGTTACTAAGCTGATCATGTATGCGAGAATAAATACTAGTAGGTGTACCAATAAAATGTCGAACAATAGTATAAATTAATGTATTAATACCATCAGGGTGGCAACATCCTATAGTTTCATCAAAAATAGGGAGACCATTATCATCAGTTTGATTAGCATATATGATGGAGTCTCGTTGATCTTCAGTTAAGTATTTTTCCCACCAAGATTTGAGCATACCAGTAAAACTAAAAGTAATCAAGGAAACAATTTCAGATTGAGAATATTGGGGATAATTAGAGAGGTAACTGTTTGAAACCATAGATAAATAATTTAATTTTTGAAGTATTTGATCTTCACTAAGACCATCAATATTCCATTCGTATAGTTTTTTAGCAGAAACAGAAAATTGGTTACTAATATTATTTTCTTCATATTGGAGGTCAGGTGGAGTAGGTCGAGAATATCAGTTTTTGATAGTTTGAGGATTAACTTTGTGATAATGAATTTTATTAAGATTAGAAGATTAGAATTGTTGGGCTAATTGATTTATTTCATCATCAGTAGTGTCAGTTTCAGATGTGGTAGAAACAGGGTCAATATTTGGTTGTTGATTTAAAACAGTAAGACCTTTATCTTTAGAAGGTGAGGCATTATCAGTGGTAGATAGTTTAGTGAATAATTTTTCAATAGCTTTGACAGTAGATTGATCAGTGGTTACCAAACTAGTTCTTTTAGAGCGATGACTAGGTAGATTAAGTAAAGGTTGATCTAAAGGTTGTGGTTTAGTAGATGTAACAGATTCTAAATTTGTCTCTATTTTGTCTAATTGTTTACCAATGGTGTTTAAACATTGATTAGTATAATTATTTTGTTCAATGACTTTTTTGATTTCAGCATCATCGCCAGGTAATTTGAAAAGAGAAGCAGGAATGTCAGAACCTTGTTGTTTGATAATTATTTTTTCAAGAGGAGGGTGACTAGAACTAACAGTTGTAGATTCAGAAGTTTTCCATTTGTATTTGGTGATTGTATTTAGCTTTTTGTAATATTTTTCAACATATTCCAAGAGAGGTAACTCAAAACTATATTCAATCATAAAATTATACCAATGTCTAGTGATTCTGGATTGGTGTTGTTTATCATAGGTATCATAATAAGCATGTCAGAGTTTTTTATTTTTAAACGACTTAAATTCAATGAATAATTTATCAAGATCAGGTTTAAAATCCTTTTTAATGGTCATAAGTTGAGGATTGACTGGAGGTATAAATTCTTCAAAATCAGTTTGAGTTGGAGAATTATTTGAAGCAGTTTCTTCTTCAGGTAAATGTGTGTGTGTAGAGTAAACAGGTTTACTAATTTGAGAAGTAGTAGTATTATCAATACCTTTTAATTTAGAGGTTTGTCCTAAATAAATTTGACTATTTTTCCGAAACAGTGGAGTATTAAATATTTCATCTTCAGTTTCAATTTCAGAAGGTACACTAGAGGTGCTATGTCTGGATGATTGACTACGATTAAATTTAATATGTACTGTACCATCATGAATTTGTTGAATATCCTGAATATCTTGGATAGATGATTGTTGTTGATTATGTTTGTAATGTTCATTGACAGTGATCCATTGATCTGGTAAATCTACATTTTTTCATTCAATCATTTGGGGAATATTTATATGGGTATCGGTACTACTACTTTGGATTAGTAAAGTTTTATCTTTAGGGGACTTGTGCAGTGCGTGAACATTTAAATTAGTTTTCATGCACTTATAATGAACACGATAAATTAAAGCAATATTATGGGTTTTATTCATCATATTGGTAAATGAACCATGTAATTGTATATTTAATGTTAATGCATGTAAAATATTTGGATCTCGTAAACTGAGAGTAAAATCAGGAAAACAATTAAAATGTACTGGACCTTTATGAAGACCAGTTTCCATCATACCCATTAAACTATCATTGTAATTAAGAAAACGAGCATCTCTTAAACATAATAAAACAGAAGTATTTTTACCTTGTTGAGTTAATGGTTTGACACCAACTGGAATTAAACCTATATGAATAAAATTGTAATCATTTTTTAAATATCTTTTTATGAGATTAACATCAAATAATTGACAGGTTTCTCTGAGTTTTTCTAAAGCATATACTTGTTCAATTGTCTTAACATGCAAAGAGATTTTGAAAGTATTTTGTATAAAAGAAGTTTTATAAATTTCTTTAATTGGTAATTTTGGTATATTCCAGTCTACATCAATTTTATCATTTTGTATTTCAACATCTTCTTCATTAATTACTAATCCTTGATTAGGTATTGAGGGCAAAGTGGTTGACCTAGAACTGACTGAAGAGTTACTTCTAAATAATCAATTCATTGTTCTTTTTAATTAATCAGTTTTACAGATACCTTAATACATACCCTATTCTTATCCAGTTTATCCCATACCTTATAACTTCACAGACCTGTGTATACATACATACCCTATCTTTTGACCCCTAAGTCCGACACTGCCTAAACCTAAGGACTTACTCAGGACTGGGAAGAAGTGGGTGACTTAAACGCAGGTGGAATAAACGTAACAAGGTGGAAAACACGGATCGATCTTGTGGGTGATTAAGATGAACTGAAAACCAGATTAATCAAATAAACAAAGGAAAAGATTAATTAGAAGAAACAAAGCAGTGAGAAACAGGACATAAAATTGAACATGAATGTTGCCATAGATCATACGTGTCACGTTACGTTACGTTTGTAGGAAATTGAATATTGCCATAGATCATAGGTTTCACGTAACGTTACGTTTATATAGGTGTCACGTTACGTTACGTTTATGTAGATATGATTTATGGTAACATGCAATTTCCTATATATGGTTTTACTATTATTTATGATATTAACAACTAATATTAAGGGTAAATGTGTCAACAAACTTCCCACAGGACTTATGGGAACATAAGTTTTTTAGTAGGACCATATGTAGCAAAAGTCTCCCTAATAGGACTTATAAATAATTTTTTCAAAAAAAATATAAAAAAAATGCAACATTACAAATTAAAAAAATATTAAGATGGGAACAATTGAGTTATAATGGAAGTAAAATAACTACTTCCTTTAATTACACATCTGATCAATACCTATAATTTGTCACTGAAGGTGGAAACCCCATTGTTCTACCGGTTCAATATTTTTTTGTACTTTTATTATTTCTAGTATTTTGTGTGTGTGTGTGTGTTTGTGTGTGTGTGTGTGTGTGTGTGATTATTTTTAGACAAAACAAACATGTCTAATGGAAAAGGAAAATGTGAATCTGCATATGAAAAACTTAAGAAATATAGAAAATCTTATTCAATCTCAAAATGAGCTCTTGATAAATTCATTACAACTAATAAAAATCTAACAAAAAAATTAGACGAAAATTCTGCAAATGAACAAATAATAATAAAACTTTGGGTAAATTACCAATAGGTCTTACTTTTGAGACTTATTACCCATTAAGTCCTATTGATAAATTTGTCAAGTGATAAAGATAAATTTATCAGTCTTTTATTTTTATGAATACATTTATAGTGATAAATTTATCAGTCTCTTTATTTTTATGAATAAATTTATAGTGATAAATTTATCAATCTCTTATTTTTATAGTGTTAAATTTATTAGTTAGGACCTGTAGATAAATAAGTCTAGTTAATAGGACTGATTGGTAAGTACCCCTAAAACTTTTCCAAATGCATGCATTTCTTATAGAATATTATTAGCATAATGTTTCGTAGCTCAAAACATTGTTGGCCCGAATGACTCAACTATCCAAAACAACGTCGTTTTTGATAGTTTTTTTTTTTCCCTTCTTGTTTGCTCTCTCAAACAGACAGAAGAACGAGACAAAAGAAGAAAGAGAGGAGGAGGAAGAGAGAAGAGGAGAAGGAGAAGATAGAGGAGGGTCGCGATGGATTTGCTCGCTGAGAAGGTGATGGCGGCGCTGGTGGGTGGAGGGCTGGAGTCATTCTCTCCCTTGAACTCTCCTTTTTCATTGATTTGTTCATTTCTTGATTTATTTGTTTTAGTTTGTGGCTGTGGGTTTGATTTTTGGGTTTAATTTGTCTGATTGATTTTGATTTTTGGTTTTTAGGTTTGATTTGTTTGGTTTTAGTTTTTGATTGGTTTTGATTTGTTTGGTTTTGAAATAAACCTTTATTTGAGATTTGTGCACCTCTGTTGTCAATCTCTGCTGTCAATGCGAATCTACAAGTCAACAAGTTTTATTAACACTCAGGTTAGTAATCTCATGCCCATTGAATTCAAAATACCTATCTCTGCTTCCAAATATATCTAAAATAATTGGATTTTTGTGAAAAGATGGAGCTAAATTATTTGCTTCTGCTCCGTCTTTCTTGGACCCTAATCCCGATTTGGAGGTAAATGATGAAGATCAAAGATTATATATATATATATATGTATTTTGGATTGGTTTTGGTTTTGGTTTTGGTTTTGGGGTTTGATTTGTCAGGTTTTGTTTTTCTGGTTTCTAGGTTTTGATTTTTGATTGGTTTTGATTTTTGGGTTTCAAACCCATCTTTTCCAGATTTTTGGGTTTGATGGTTTTGATGATTGAACAAAAGGAGAGACAAAGAGATGAACAGAGAGAGAAGAAGAGAAGAAACAGAGGCATGAGAGAAGAGAGAGAAGAGGAGAAGAAGAGAAGAAACAGAGGAAGTCAAAAATCGGGCCAATAGAGCCACAAAAAACTCGAGCTACAAAACGAAATTGTATATTATTAAGGAAAATGATTTGTCTCCTTAAAAAAGTTTTTTCTAATTTTTCTAATGTCCAAAACGACGTCGTTTTAGACATTTTTATTTATTTATTTATTTTTTGTCTTGATTTGAAATTTAGGGAGATTAGGGGCCAAAAATTAGGAAGATGTAGCACAACCCTATTATTAACAATACATGTAACAATTGCTTCTGCAGAAAGAAAATTTTCAAAAATTAAAATGGATAAAATTTTATCTTAGATCAACTATGTTACAAGAAAGATTAAGTGGATTAGCTATACTATCATTGAAAATGATTTGTTAGCAAAACTTGAATATAAAGATTTAATTAATATTTTTGCATCTCAAAAAACTAGAAAAAAAAAAATTTAAATAAAAATTTTATTTAAAAAAATTATTATATAATTATCTAGCGTCGGGCTTGATTGTTTTCAACTTTTTTTTAATTGCGACAGTTTGGTAATTGTTCCATCAGAAGTGCTTCAGACCCCCACTGGGGGTCGACCCCCAGTGAGGTGGCGGCTCCTGATTCGCTGCAATCACAAAAAAAAAAAAAAAAAAAAAAAAAAAAACTGTTTTTTTGGCCAATCCCCCAGTGACACATCACTGGGGGTCGACCCCCAGCTGGGGGTGCCAAGCTTTTCTGTTGTTCCATCTAGTTCAATTTGGGGTCTCATCAAGTAGCTTTTTAAATGCTTCTTACTAGCCCACACTTTTTTTTAGACGTTGAAAAAGGCCAAGAAACTCCAATTTTTTGTTCAAAAGAATTTTAGTCAACTTTCTTTTTTTTTTTTCTTTAAGTTTGATCCACAAATTGAAGAAGTGGAGGGAAGCTAGGAATAACAATTCTCACAAATTAAATAGCACACGTGAAAAAAAAAATGATAGTATATGAATTGTATATGAATTGCATTGAGTTTTAAAGTAAAATATTTGGAATATAAATTTTGATAGAAATTTTGATCATGAAATTTTTTATCCAAATACAAATTTAATTTTTAGAAATGAAAATCTAAATTCCAGAAAGGTAAGAAATCACATTGCTTTTGAGCATATTTATTAATGGCATGCTATGCTTATCCTTGTAGAATATAGAAATCAAAATATTATGTTTGAATATGGAAATTAGAATAAGAATTATTTTGATTATAGAGGTCTTACCTTGTGTATATTTTTTCGTAAATTATATTATGAATATATTATATATACATGGCATCTACCTCATTGATTGATAAGTCAAATAATTCTTTCATTCTTTTTCGTATCAGAGTCTCTTTAACCGTCTCTCTCTCTCAACTACCCATCAACACCGACTTGCCTTGAAAATCCTAACCCACACTTATTCTTAAAACCCAATAGTATTAAGAAGAGGAAAATTAGAGCCTTATAATCAGCACAAATAGGATAACTCTAGGAAATGTGGGACACATTCCAATACACCCTCCTAGACCATAACATATAGTAGCCGGAGACGGCACACCAATCACAAGCTTAACCAAGCTCTAATACCAAATTGAAAAGCTCAGCCCACACTTTTCCTTAAAACCCAGGTGTTAAAGAGAGGGAAATTGGAGAATGTGTCCTATATTACCTGGAGATGTCCCATTTGTGTTAATTATAAAACTCCAATTTCTCTCTCCTTAATACTTGGGTTTTAAGAAGAAGTGTGAACTGGACTTTTCAATTTGGTATCAGAGCTTGGTTGGGCCTATGATTAGTGTGATGTTTGTCCAGCTACTATATGTTATGGTCCAAGAGGGTGTGTTGAAATGTGTCCCACATCGTCTAGAGTTACTCCATTTGTGCTGATTGTAAAGCTCCAGTTTTCCTCTCCTTAATACTTGAGTTTTAAGAAGAAGTGTAGCCTGGGCTTTTTAATTTGTTGGAATGTGTTCCAAATCGTCTGGAGTTGCCCCATTTGTGTTAGTTATAAGGTTTCAGTTTTCCTCTCCTGAACTTTTCAATTTGATATCAGAGCTTGATTGGGCTTGTGACTGGTGTGCCGTTTGTCCGGCTAGTGTATGTTGTGGTCCAGAAGGGTACCTTTACCTCATAGGAAAAGCACAGTTGGTTGCAAATAGGTGTTCACTATCAAATACCTCGCTGATGGCTCAGTTGACTGTTACAAAGCCCGCTACCCGCTAGGTAGCCATAGGTTTCACACAGATTCCTAGCAAGGATTTTAGTGCCATTTTTGCCCCTATCGCCAAGCCTACTTTCGTATATCTCCTTATCTCCCTTGCAACATCTCATTCTTGGCATCATCATCAGCTTGATGTCAAGAATGCATTTCTTCATGGAGATCTTCTTGAGACAATTTATATGGCTCATCCACCCGATTTTCAGGCTAAGGAGAAGTATTCGAAAAAAGTATGTCGGTTTCACAAATCCTTGTATGGTTTGAAACAATCTCCACGAGCATGGTTTGGTCGCTTCAGTTCTATTATTATATCTATGAACTTTGTTCAGTGCCACTCCGATCACACTTGTTTCATTCGCCGGAATTCTACAAGTCAGTGTATAGTCTTGTTATTTTATGTAGATGATATTATTTTCAGAGGTGATAACTCTGTCAGCATTGGTCAAGTAAAGAAGGACTTGGACTAAACTTTTAATATTAAGGATCTAGAATGTCTCAAATATTTTTTGGGAAGAGGTGGCTTGTTCAAGGGAGGAGATCTCCTTATATCAAAGAAAGTACACCATTGACTTGCTTCAGGATACTGGTATGTTACGGTGTAAATCTACTTCTGCTCCTATGGATCCTAATGTCAAACTCACATCAGAGTCTGGTGAGTTGCTGGATAATCCAGGCATGTATCATTATCTTGTTGGACGCCTCATTTATTTGACCAACACTAGACTTGATTTGACATTTGTAATTAGTGTTGTGAGTCAGTTAATGCATGTACCTCGTAAAGAGCACCTTGACGCAGTTCATCATATTTTGAGGTATTTAAAAACTTCTCTTAGTTTGGGAATGTTCTTTACCGCTGGTCTCCAATCTTGGCTCTCATGTTTCACCAATGCAGACTATACAAGATCTAGGACTAATCGGCATTCCACTTATGGCTTCTGTACTTTCTATGATGATCATCTTATCTCATAGAAAAGTAAGAAGCAAGCAGTGGTTTCTAGGTCTTCTGCAGAGATTGAGTATCGGGCTATGGCACATGGGACATGTGAGATTCTTTGGATTCGCTCTATTCTGGCAAGGTTGGGTTTTGAGGAGACTATTCCTTCCTCTTTATTTTGACAAATCTGCTATTATGTTATCCTCTGATTCTATACTTCATGAACATACTAAGCATATCGATGTTGGTATACATTTCATTTGAGAAAAGGTTTGCACTGACATTATGCGTCCATCCTTTGTCATATCTTCTCAATAGTTGGTAGATATGTTCACAAAATCTGTAAGACCAACTTTGCTCCAATCTTCCATTGACAAGTTGCATTTGTTGAATATCTTCACACCAGCTTGAGGGGGAGTGTTGAATATAGAAATCAAAATATTTTTTGAATATGGAAATTAGAATAGGAATTAGAATATGAACTATTTTGATTATAGAAATCTAATTTTGTGTATATTGCCTCCATTATAAGAATCTTACCTTATGTATATTATTTCCTAAATTGTATCATGAATATATAATATATACATGGCATCTGCTTTATTGATTAATAAGCCGAGTAATTCTTTTCATTCTTTTATGCCAAGTCAAAATTTGATAAAAACTCTTCTAAATTCATTTTCAATAAGCTACTATTTTTCATGTCAAATTACAATAATGCAAAATTTTCTTGTCTAATTTATCACAAAATTTGAAAAAATGTTATATTTTCCAAGAGTTCTCTCTCATAGCATCTCTAACGCTGTGTTTGCTTAGAGGATTTGAAGAGGGATTTGGAAAAAAGAAAGGGAAAATTTTGGTGAAATCCGAATAAAATATACATGCATTTCACCTAATTTCACACACCTTTTCCCTTTCATTTTCCAAATCCCTCCCCAAATCCCTCAACCAAACACAGTATAATAGTATGTTATACTCTTGTGACAACTAAAATTAGGTGAGTATTTAAAAAAATATTCTCTAATGGCATGTCAAAACTTGATAACAACTCTTCTAAATTCTTTTTCAATAAGCTACTATTTTTCATGTCAAATTACAATAATGCAAAATTTTCTTGTCTAATTTATCACAAAATTTGAAAAAATTATATTTCCCAAGAGTTCTCTTTCATAGCATCTCTCATAGTACGTTATACTCTTGTGACAACTAAAATTAAGTGAGTATTTAAAAAAATATTCTCTAAAGGCGTGTCAAAACTCTTGCCAAATGCTAATATTTGCCAAATTTGAAAAAGTTTGACAATTACCAAAATTCAGCAAAACACACATGAAAAATAGTAGCTTATTGAATGGTATTTATGTATGGCTTATAGTGCTTTTTTTTTTTTTTTTTTTTGAATGACATTTATACTATTTAAATATTATTATCAAATTATAACATTTTTACAAGTACGAAAATTGAATTTGACTTTAATACTATCATTTTGACATGCTCTTATGAGCAAGGCGTATATATACCATATATACTTTCGTAAATTTTCATAAATATACATAATATACCTCACAAAATGGTGTAAGTTCTCACAAATATATGCAAGTTGCGATTTTTCAAATTTTTATAGGTTAATTTACATATGTTTGTAAAAATTTACTCGATTTTGTGAGATAACTTACGTATATTTATGAGAATTTATACAAGTGCATATAGTATGCATTTGCACACTTAAATTGTCCAAAGTAAGTTAGTAAGATAAAAATGATGAGGAAAAATAAAAGCAAGCAGAGGAAAAATTATTATTTGGTGTAAGAGTATCACGTGATTGTATTCCAAACCAATCATAAATCTTCACGTCCTCTTATATTTACTAATTACCTAATATAAAATTATAAATCTCACCCCCTCTACTAATCAAAATATACCTGAAAGATCACGTGACTATACCCAAAATCAACAAATAACTTATGAGACCTTATATAAAAAGTACCACTAATACAATAAATAAAATTGGCTTTGTTAGACTCAACTAATCCTTTTTTTTTTTTTCATCATTAGAGCTTTCTCAACCACATAAACAATTTTTGATAAAGGCAACTTGTAAACCATTAATATTGTTTAGGTCATCTCCAACGTTGCACAAAATCCATCATTAAATTTAAATTTGGTGAAAAAGTACTCTTTTTTGTGCTCCAATAGTTTCATCAAATCTATATCAAATTTAGAAAATAGCAAATGCTTCAGTAAACTGAGGATCTAGGCACCTTTTACCAGAACACTGTGCAAGACTGTTGCGGATGGTACACACAGGACGACTGACCGGTTGTCCCCCCGGTCATCCTGTTACTTTGAATAATTCCCAGAATAGAGCAATGGTTTGGACTATCAATAGGCTTCCAGAGCAAATCTATCTCTGGCCTCTCATCATTCTTTGCATTCTCTCTCTCTCTCTCTCTAATTTTAAACCCATCCCACTTCTTCATTCATCCAATTCAAGCATTGATAACCCAAAAATCAAGGGATTTACATTCTAGTCTTTAATCTTATTATTTCTTATTTGCCATTTTGCTCTTCAACAGAAGTCATTCTATTTACTTTTGTTATTTCTGAGGCCAAACTCCCATTTTCTCAACCCATCTTCTCTCTCATTCCTTGTCTTTCTCTGCTCAACTAGCCGTATAAAGGCCTGTGTTCTGCGCTCTGGGTTTGTCTTTCTTTGTCTTTGTGTTTGTGGGTGTGTTTTCTTTTTTCACTTTTGTTCTTTTGTGCTTTCTCTTTCTCTCTGATGTGTTGTTGTTTGTAAATTTTCAACTTTTTCAACAATCCATTTGCGAAAAGCTTTAGAATTTTGATTTGGTTTATCAGATTTGGAGAATTCGCTGAGCCATTCACAAATGTGGGTTTTTTTTTTTTTAATGTGACAATTTGTATTTTTTTACCCATATCAAATCATTGGATAACCATTTCCAAAAGAAACAAAATTTTAGCTTTTGATCATCGAATTTCAAGTTCCTAGCCTTCAAAATTGACCATTTCATGGTTTCAACACACTGGGGATTCCTTATTTGATCCATTATATTCTTGATCTATTGTTGTAATATCATACAATGTATGGAACATAGAGCAGAATTTATTTATTTATTTTTTGATTTTCTCTTGCCGGTCTACCTCTCGGACAACTTGTGTTTTGATAGCAGTTACAAATTCACCGTTGGTGTGACTGATATCATATAAAGGAATTCGTGCTTTCTTTATTCAAATTTAATGAAATATTTGATGAACCGTTGGAGATGCCCTTAGTGATCAAATTTTATCTGTTCTTCTTTCCACATTTGTAATCATTATCAGGTTTTGTTTGGCAATGAGTTTTTTGATTAAAAAAAATTAAAAATCATAAAATAATTAAAAAGACAACAAATTTAATTGAATAAATTATAAATACACTTCTAAAATTTAATTAAAATGCGAATAATTGAAATTGATTCTCAGCCTATCAAATTACTCGTTGGAATTTGTTCACGGGCCAATTTTAGAATAATATTATATGTATTAATTAATATACTAACTAGTATATTAATAAATTATATGACATAATTTTAAAAATTTTAAAAATTTATAATTTGTATAATATAATAATGATATAATATTAATTGATATATTAATATATATTAATTGGTGTATCGCCAATTTTAAGACGTGCATTGGGACAAAAGGATTTGAGTGCAAAAAAATTACATGTCACCAACCAATTGCAGCTTTATGTTGGGTTGGATCTCACAAAAGTTATTATTAAATCAAACTTTAAATTTGATTTTTTTTTTTTTTTTTTTTTGGTTTAGAATGATTTAAATAAATATATATTTTTATTTTTATAAAAATATATTAAAAAAATAAAAAAATAATATAATTTAAAAAAAAAAGATGAATTATTTAAGGATGTCAAACCACCCATTTATTTCAAAATTCAAATTCATGATAAGGTGATCAGATTCAACTTTGATATTTTTAGGCATTGATAACCGGCAAGCAACAAGTGCAGAGCTGAGCATTGAGCAAAGCAAAAGAATGGAGAGGAAGCCCCAAAGATCCACTGCCGATCTACTGACGTGGTCTGAGGAGATCCGTCCTTCCACCCACTCCTCCCCCATTGTCTCCTCCCGTTCCCACCGCCACCTGGTACGCTCTCCTCCTCTTCCTCCTCATCATTTTCATCTTACTCACTCACTCATTAGGGCTTTCCATCTCAGCCCCCCGATGGGATCAGTAATACCTTGTATGGAGGTCTAGTCACTGACCACGAATCCTTCACCCTCAATCAATGGTCAGATCTCCCTTCAATTTCAACTTCCATTTTTTCACAACTTTTGCTGTGCTTACTTCTTGTTTACTTGTTGTAGATTTCAAATATTTGTTTGCATTGCTTCTTTCTTGTGTTCCATGAATTTTTAGTTTTTTTTGCAGATCTGTTCAAATGCATTTTCATTTTCGACTAATTCCCCAAATGTATCATGTAATTTTGGTGATTCGCATTGTCGCTGATTATTTGATTGTTTAACTTCTACTATGAATTCTTAATATTGTTCAATTTTGTTTATTGCTGATGTAATTTATGTAATCTATGATCACAATTCACATTGCCTTGAATTTCCTTACGCAAGCTTTGACTTTTCGGTTGGAGTTGTATTGAATAATTTTTGGAGTACAATACATCGATTGGCTTTTTTCTGTGCTTTTTTATTTTATTATTATTATTTTCTTTTCTTTTCTTTCGGGAAATAGGGCTTTCTAAATTAAATTTATTTATTTTGGTAAATTTATACTTTAAAATGTCATAGCTGTGAATCAGGATTTGCCAATTGGTGCGTAATTGTAATGAAATGCAACCAATAAGCATAGCAGCAAATTTATGTTTCCAGGATGGGTTTTTTTTTTTTTTTAATCATATTGAGCCCCTGCTAAGAACACATCTTAAAATACGTGTTACGTACTGTCATGGATTTACAGGCTTATCTTAGAATTTACTATTCATGTTGACTAGTCCTGGATCATGTTTAAGGTTTTTTTTTTTTTTTTTTTTTTTTCCCCATCTATCCCAAGGAAGAAATCTAAGTAGTTTCATTGTTCTTAAATTTTCAAACTATTATTTAGTTTTGTTTAGCTCATTGTTGGCTATTTTAACAGCTTCTTTTAATGTTGTTGGGTTTGCACAGGGACAACAATCTTACTTAGAATTGGTGTATTAGCCTGCAATATTATTAACTCATATAGGACATGAAGGGAATTCATAAAGAATTAAACTATGGTATGGAGGACTTCTTTGATGGCCAATGCTATGATTGTTACATGAAAAAGCTAAAACCATAGCATATGACAAGCTAAGACAGAGTCAAGAATGCTCTTTTGTACTACATTGCAACATTACATGCCAAATTGCAAATTAGTTGAAACTAGAAAGTCAAGACCTACAATTAGGTTCATAGATTGATTCGTCTTATGTTGATTCTTCCTGTTTCAATCTAACTAAGAATTGACAAAGAATTTTACCTTAAAATCGATAATAGATTTCTATTCTCTGAAAAATACTCGGGCACAACTTTAACAGAATTACGTGCCTTTTTTGTTAGTATTTGTAACCAAGTGGTCAAGATGATGTTATTTTGTAACACACTTTGTTGAATCGTGTTGTTAGCATATAAACAGTCTCATTTTCAATCATTTCTTTTCCATAGACATTCATAGTGAACCTTGTCAAAATGAAATATTTGTTATTCAGGAAGCCTTGTTCAGGGTATAAATTAAAGGACATTACTGGAAGCAAAATATTTGCCGGTGAAGATGGAGGACCAGAATCCAGCAATGCTTATTACAATCATAACAACAGAACAGGATTACATACTGATCAGGTATTTATTTTATATTCGCCGGATTAACATTGCTTACAAGTGTACCTAAAATGTCAGGAGTGCAATTTGCCTGAAGTTGTTGTACCTTCAAACTTTCAGCAAGCAATAAATGGAATAAGCCAGATTTCATTCAGTATGGAGGAGAAGGTTTCTCCCCAAAAACTGAATACTCTCTCTGAGGCAGCAAAGCAGCGCGAGTTAAGTGGGACGCTAGAAAGTGATTTGGATGCTAAGACTCAGAAGCATCCGTCTGATGCAAAGTGCAAGGAACTCAGTGGACATGATATTTTTGGGGCCCCTCCTGAAATTCCTCCTCGATCATTGGCTGCTGTACGATCCTTGGAAGCCAAAGAAAGCAAAGACATCGTTGAACCTGCGCCACGAAATGTGCGGACATCTGTCAAAGTTTCTAATGTGAGTTAGTTTGTTGGAGTCCTTTCTCTTTTCTGATTTGCGTTTCTTAATATCTTTTTATATTCTCCAAGATTTATCTTTCTTCTCAAATAGTGATATTGAGACTATGACTCAAAGTAGAGAAACCCAAAAAAAGAAATAAATAAAGACTTAAGAAACAAGTTCCCTGGTCTAGTGGAATGACCGGAGAGACTCTGTAAAGGATGCTTTTTGTGACACTATAAAAATCTCAACTTCTTGTCATTTACTCTAAAATTGAAAGGAAATTAGCTATTTTTTAGAGCTTGTGGATAATTTCTGAATGATAACTCAAAATTTTGTTTGGTTGAGTCTTCAGATTATGTTTTCTAAAAAAATTTCAAAAACTAGTTTAGTTTGGTAAAAAAAAAAATAGAAACACTACCATGTTTAGTTTTGAATTTTCAAAACAGTTTTCTGAGTTTCAATTTGTATTTTTGTATTTTTAATGATTTTTAAAATTATTTTAATCAATTTGTTTTTTAGATCCACTTAATTTTAATATACTTAAAAAGTAAAAAAATTGTACAAAAATCTTTAAAAAATTCATTGAATACAACAAAATACAAAAATGTATTGAATTTTTGTATATATATATTTTATATTTTGTGTATTTGGTGAATTTTTAAAAAAAAAAATTTTCACAAATATTATATTTTTTAAGTGTATTAAGATTAAGTGTATCCAAAAAATAAAAAATTACGTAAAATATAAAAAAAAAAATCACTAAAAACAAAAAGAAAAATATGAAAATTAAAAAACTCAAATTTTTTGAATAGTGGACTTAATTTTCTGGAATCAAACATGTGAATTATAATCATAAGGTTCTCTCTTTCTTGGAGCAGAAATAATTTTTGAGAATTTAAAATTTTCTTTTCTGGCATTGATTTTTGTCAAATTAGCTTCTAAGTTTTCAAAACATTTTCAGAAAACAAATTACGAAAACTCAACTAAATAGAAAGGTTCTGTTTGGAACGATTTCCAAACTATGATTCTACTCACGCATTCTAATATGATGTTTGGATAGGATGTTCAAATTATAGTTCCACAATATTTAAAAAACTTCGTAGAAAACTCTGTATGAGGCACGATTTTTTAATTTTTTTTTTTTTTTTTAAAATTTAGCCTAACTAATCGTCCCACTCGATGTCCTACCAGATGTCCCACTGGTCGTCTGACCATTTGATCGGAACATTGCAAATATTTATTTATTTATTATTATTTTTTTTTTTTGTGCAATTAACATATGTTAATTTTTATACATTCGAAAAAAATATTTTTTTGAATTTTTAAAATTTTTTCATGTGCTTTAATAGAATTTTGAGTTGTATGTTTGGTTATGAGTTGTAAATTTTTGTATCAAATATCATATGTCACATCAAAAATTATCCACTCAATTCAAAACTCTTTTTAAAATTCTTTTCAAAACTTTTTCACCAAATAAATTTTCCACACTCAAATCATAATTTCAAAACTCACAAACTCAAAATATAATTCCTATTCTCAAATCATATTTAAAAAGCTCTACCAAACGTAACCAAAAAGTTTGTGATTAGATTTTCTATAGGGAACATCTGAAATCCTCTCTTGGTTGTTTAAACTGTGACACTTTCTGAGCTTTCATGCTCTGGATTCAAATAGAGTTACCTAATTTTGATGACTTATTTATTTATTATTTATTTTTGTTTTGCCACATATGTAGCCTGCTGGGGGTCAAAGTAACATCCAATTTAGCGAAGAACCTGTGATCAAGAATGTGCAAAAAACACACGACCAAAAGTTTGCAGAGCTGAAGGGGACTGGCATGTTCAAGGGAGACGTCCCTCCAGGGTCTGCTGAAAAACCATGGAGCAATGCGAAGCTGAGAGAAATGAGCGGCAATGATATATTTGGTGACGGAAAGGCAGAGTCCAGAGACCACCTGGGAGGTATTCGCCAGCCCCCTGGTGGCGAGAGCAGCATTGCCTTGGTTTGATTTTTTGTATTTGTTGCTATGCTTGGTCCCTCTATTGTCTCAATGTGTCTCATCTTCGGACTAGTGAAGCATTCTTTTCATGCTTGTCACTGTTGTTGCCCTTGTGGAATGTGGACCGGTAAATGGAGGCTATAGTATAAAAACAGCTTTAGGGCTTAACATTCAGTTTAGAAGATGAGGCTTCAATTGTTCTTTCCAATATGTGCATTGTGAATTGGATTTCAAGACATATCAAGTTTAAATCCCACAGTTGGGGGATTGAGAGGGAACTCTAAACATAGTTAGGGGACTGGCAGGAAACATGTTAAGAGTAAGTGGAAGGCATGTAGAAGACTCGTTTTGGATTTGGTTTTTTTCATGGGGATTCAATTTGAGAGAGAATATTTGGACTTAGTGGGTTTGTTGTAAACTCAATCTTGGTGATTTAAACTGTTCATTTTTTAGAAATTATTGAGAATAATATTCATGTAAAAAATCAATATGATTGGTCTTCGATAATTATATATTTAAATCATATTTGTCTTTAAAAAATGAATAATTATTCTTGAGATTATATTTGCCGTTTATTTTTTTTAAAATAAATGTGATTCAAATATATAGTTATCAAAGTCTAATTATCTTGATTTTTTACATGAATATTGTTCTTAACAAATACTAAAAAGTAACGATTTGGATTTACTGAAATTAAGCTCACAATAGACTCATTGAGCTCAAATATTCTCTCAACTTAGACTTTTAACATGAGATAAGTTAAACCCACGGGTTTTAACCCAGAATAATAAACAAGTTATTTGTTGGTCTTATAATATTGCCTCAATGACTTGACACTGTCTTGAACCTAAAAATAACACTAGTAACAAAATAGGTTGAGCAGGCTTATACCCACTTTGATTTGATTGGATACTTAATAGGATTATGAGACTTTGTTTGGAAAGTGGTTAAAATAATTAAAAAGTGATTACAAGTTATCATATTATTCTTTTTATTTTTTTATATTTTTTTATAAAAAATTAAAAAGACAATAAAAATAGCTAATCCGTAAGCCAGATCCAAGTATGAATCACTTCACAAGATTTTATATATAATAGGATTATGAATGATTATTATGTGAGATCAGCAATATTATGCCATAAAGGAATGGATAGAAAGAACAAATATTATTATACTATGTTGGGCAGATTTTAGTATATCCTTGTCCTTTTTATTATGTACGGATTGAAGTACATCGTTAAATTGTGATGTCCCGGGTTCTTTTAAAGTAATTTAAATATATTAATTGAAAATTTTTGTTGTTTTTTAATTGTCCTCGTTACCACTGAGTTTCTTGAATCTCGGGTTGTTACCTATTCCTTTCCTTGTGGTTGTTCATATACATTCTAGTGTGGTCCGAGGTGTTAATTTACATCTTTGGGTATTTGAATGAATCCGGGAATTGTGGGAATACTCTAACGTTGTTTTGTCTCACTTCTGAGTTGAGACCACTTGAGCAGTACTTTGGCCGCTTGAGCTGTCATGTCGTTCTTCCTGTTCTTGGTCTTGAAGTTTGAAATACTAGGAGTGTGCTTTCACTGCTCGAGCGATATGTTTACAAAGGAGAGGGATTCTGAGAATTTGAATTCACCGCTTGAGCACAGGTTTAACCACTCGAGTGATCTATCTGAAGTTAGTGTCCAATCACTTAAAAGTTAAGCCCCTACACACCTCTTCCTCACTTTTCACTACTCACTCTCTCTGTACATTTCATTTTCTCTCTCTTTTCTCTCATCTCTCTCTAGAAAATGCCCACTAATTTCATTAATTTCTTGATCTCCTTAAATCCATTAGAGATTTGGCCATAGTCTCTTCATTAATATTGAAGAGCTCATTAAGGGCTACATTATATACGGTGGAGATCAGATTTTGACGCTATCAATTTTGAAGCTTTTCTCATCATTTCTTTCTTAAACTTGAGATAGGGAGTTTCTTTGAATTATATATATGGTTTTAGCGTGTCTTCCTTATTTTGCTATGATTTTGTGTAGAGGGTTTGAGATTTGACATGTGAGATTTTGAAAATGTTGAAAAGTAATTTTATTATGATGAAGTTCAAATCAAATGATTTTATGAACCCCTTGGGACTATATGGAGAATGATGTTTTAAAAAATGAAGGAAAAATCCTTTTTGCTCAAACCCTAGATTTGGGAAAAATTATGAAAAATTAGATTTTTGTGAAATGTTTATGAAACTATTGAAATTTTTTTAGAAAAAAGATGAAATTTCTTCATTGTTGCGTGTGATTAAGATATCCATGGGATGGATGAGTTTTGTGTTAGGAAATTTATGTGATAGCTTGATAATGTATATGCTTGGATTATGAAAGGGAAATAAATGTGATTATGAATATGAAATGGTTCATATGTCACATGAATATGGAAGTTTGGAAATGATTGGAGAATTATTGAATATTACATTCTATCTTGAACAAATGTTGAAAATTATGGAAAATCATATAATATAAACTATATAATTGCATCTCATTTCATTCATTTTCGTAGTTTAGAAATAATGTTCCTTATGGCTATATTTTGGAAATTGTTATATTGTTTTGAGAAAACAATTGTTGATCTTGAAATGTTTTAGAGTAAAATATGTTTGGTAAGTCCAAATAGAGAGTGTAATTAGTATTGTTCAAGTTAGCCGAAGAGCCCAAGGTGAAAAACTAAAAACACGCACGAAAGAGGTACCACATGCCTTCCGATTAGGAGTCGGTAAAGTGGGGGATTGGTAGTACTTATTATGACTACTTACAGACACCAGTCTAGAAATTACTTGAGTCGTATTTACCACCCCTTATTTAAATTTTGGAATTTATTGAGATAATGAAATGTCTTTCATTGCATGTGATTTTCAAATGAATAACACTTGTGATTTTGGAGTATGGCATGGTATTGCATTCATGTATGTAAGACTGCTTACACATATATACTTTGTGAAGGTATCTCTACTGGATTTTGTGCTCACCTATAGTAGATTTGTGCAGGAAAGAATGTGATGATCGCGCCTAACTAAGGGCGTGGGAAGTCTTTGGAGAGCACGAGGCTCTTTCTGTTTGTTAGTTCTTTTGACAAGCCAAGGCATTTACTTGTGTGGGTTTGATAACCACCTTTTATGTAACCAAGCCTAAGCCTTGGAACATGTAGCCCATGAGGCTTCTTTTCCTATTATTTTCTTCTTTTTTAACTATCTCACATACTATGGATTCAAACTTTAAGAGGATTGAATATGCATTGCATGTGAACCTTTTGTAAATCTCTCTCATGAATGAAATACATATATATAGAGATTTGATCACTTGAGTTGAGTTTATTATGGTTGAATGAGTTAATTAGATTGATCTTTATGTCAATTATTTAGAAGCGTTTTTCGTTTAACTTAACTATAAGTGTCAAATATGTGTCATACATAAGGGGATTATATATTCATTTTCAAACTTTAAGAAAATAAATCGCACATAGAATAAAGGGCGAATTACACTAATGATTATAATTTGAGACTTATGCCACTTTGATCCTTGACCTTTCAATTGTGATATATTTAACCCTGAGTTTTGAATCTCATTCCAAATAAGGACAATTGAAAATATCGTTGCCTTTGAAAACGGAAAATTCTCAATTTCAAGGGCAGAGTTATTAATTGGATAAAATATAAACTAGTTTTACAAAAATAAATATCAAAAAGTTATTTTTGAATTTTTAAAAATTATTTCTACTCACCAAAGATAAAATTATAAAAAAAAATAATAAATCTTTTACATTTTTACGTTTTTATTTCTTTACCAAATTAATTTTTATTATGTGTTTGGATGATAGTCATGTAATGGGTGGTTGTTATTATGTAATACATGTTTGTTTTTACTATTAGCAGATATTTTTTTGTGGTTATCATGTAACGGATGGTTATTAGGCTTTTAATATGTAATTGATATATTTAATATATTAATTTTTTTTAGTTTTAGATTTTTAATTTAATGGATTAGTTTAATACTGATATCTAAGTGGTTGTTATGTTTGACTTTTGAAAAAATAGAAATTAATTTAACAAAAATAAATATAAAAAATGTATTTTAAAAATTTATTTCTATCCTCCCAAAAGATAAAATTATATAAAAATGATGTGTTTTTAATTTCTTTGCACGAATTTAATTTTTAATTTCTTAGAAAAAAAATTTGAAAATAGATTCTGAAAACTAAATCAAACATAACTTTATAACCAAGAAAGTGCCAGCATTATTTATTAAAAAAAAAAAAGCCATTATAATTCAAATAACATATAAGTTAACCAATACAAAATAAGTTGTATGACGACTTTGCTCTTGAAATGAACCATTTGCAAGGAAATATTTTTTATTGTCCTTATTTAGAACAAGATCAAAATTTAAGGTCAAATATATCATAATTGAAAAGTTAAGGACCTAAGTGACACAAGCCCAAACCACAGGAATTGTTAATGTAAACTGTTAGTGTAATTCGTCCTAGAATAAAGTATATGGGGATAAAGTACATGGGGTTAAAGTACATTTTGCCTTTCAAACAAATTATGAAAATATCTGTAGTTCATATAGATGGGTATTTAATCTTTTTTATTAAATTGTTGACGGGTCTAATCATACACTTCAGTCCACCTATATGGTTATTTCCAAATAGAATGAGATAATTCACACATACGCCAAACCATATGGAACAAATGAAATTTACACTATTATGTTTGGTTAGTATGTTTGTTAGGATGAATAAAAAAAATATAAAAACATTGCCAAAAAAAAAAGAAAGATTTTAGACTTGTAGTAACAAAATAAATTCTAAATTCAACCCTAAAATATAACTATCTATTATCACTAGATGAAGAATGAAAATAACTGAGACAAACCTAATCCCCTAATACTCCAATTCCTATGATACTATTTAGGAAAAATTACTGATAAATCCCAAATCAAGGAATGTTGTTCCATTTGGTCCTATGGTTTTTCTTCTGAACCATTTGGTCCTATTTAATTGGAAATGAATCTTTCTTTTTTTATTTGATATTGTTGGAGTAACATATTTATCCTTTTTTTTGTAGGATTTGAGTGGATTCCTATACTGATGTGAATTTTGGTCACTTGCGGTAACGTAATTGTACACTTCTGTTTATGTATATCTAATTCAGTGATTTATGGGGAAATTGATTAGATTGTTAATGTGGGTTTATTGGCAGGGTGGATGTATTTTGCTAGACTAGGTGGTCTGTCGTGGTGTTTGTGGGCTTCCAGTGCCGGCAATAATCTGATATTTTTTTCAGAAGATAAGTGTGCCGAAGAGTGGTGTGGGTAATGGTATTTCTTTTTATGTTTTTTATTTTTGGAGGGGGGGTTGTTTCGATGTTTTATGTAGATGCGTTTTTGGTGTTGTGGCTAATGTTTGTGTTTTTTTTTTTTTTTTTGGCCGAAGGTTACGGGTCTCCGGCGACGTGCGGTTACAGATTTTGTTAATGTTATTTTTGGTTTGCAGGAATGGAGGTCGTTATTTTATTGCTGTGTACATACGATCAAATGAATGCTATCGTTCGGCTTCATCAAGTGTTGACATTCGCAGAGTTGATCAATGGGATATGTGGGAAGTTTGATGGGTTGGCCCCCAGATGGTGGTGTTATTGTTTGCCATACTCAGATATAATAAGTTGAAGGTTGTGTGTGACGAGGATGTTCATAATTTATTGTCCGTTGCTAAGTGTTTCGAACTCGATCATATCGACGTTCTTGTTAAAAGTCGGAATATAGGAGACGGTGTTAATCGCGGTGCAGGTGGTTACATGTTTAAGGAGGGGTGGGGTACCAATGGTGACAAGATGTTCGATATGGATGATCGGATGGATCTATTGCCGTTGTACTGCCATCATAGATCAAAGACATACATGTCGGCTGGGTGGGCAAGTGGTGTTACAAATGTGGGTCAATTTTTTATGAGTGGAGCGAATGAATTTCGGACAGTGCTTTCCAAATACGTTGTCGACTGTGGGTTCCAATTTAAATATGTAAAAAATGATTCGGTTCGTGCCACAGCAGTGTGTAGGTTTGCAACGTCGACGGGATGTACATGGTTGGTACATGCGATGGTGTTACTATCAAACGGTATTTTTTGTTTAAAGAGGTTTAATAGTTTGCACACGTGTGGTGCGGCTATACGAACAGCTAGGAACCCACGCATTGAGTCTGATTTGGTAGACGATGTTGTCGCGGATCGTGTGCGTGCTCAGCCATTAACACGCTCCACCGACGTCGTTTTTGACTTAAAGAATGACTACGGACTGGATATTAGTTACTGGGTTACTTGGCTTGTAGTTGAGAAAGCGATGTGTGAAGTATATGGTGATCATGATGTGTCGTTTGACCAGCTTAGGTGGTATAGTGATGCAACGATAGAAAATAACGCAAATAGCTACATAAATCTCGAGTTCAAGCAGGGAACTGGAAGATTTGTGAGGTATTTCATATCATTTCGTGCGTGCATAAATGGGTTCAAGCATTATTGGCCTCTGTTATTTTTGGACGGTACATTTTTGAAGGGTAGATTCAAGAGTACTTTGCTTGTAGCTACAACTAAGGATGGGAATCAAGGTAATGTGTGTGATGTGGTTTGTGGGTCACTTTTTTTATATCAATTATGTGTTCAATGTTGCTACTTTGTTTTTTTTTTGTCTTTTTTTGCCTTTGCTGGATGGACTGATGTTGGGGTTCTGTTGCTGTGTATTGTGGTGGTGTAAAACTTTTTTATTATGTCAATGTTGTGTTCACTGTTTATACCATGTTATTTTTCTCCTTTTTTTTCCTTGTTTGTTGGGTGCTGTAATGTAGGGAGAGTGGGTTGTCAGGTTTGTTGTGTTATGTAATGTTTACCACCTGTTGCATTTGGTTATTTTTTTTAATGTATGTATTTGTTTTAATCTTTGGTAATAATATTTTGGTTAGCCTAACATTGTCAATGGGATTGTGGAATTGTGTTTGTTGTGATTTGAACTACCACCTGAACATAGGGTTGTTTCCCGTCACGTTTGCCATTGTCGATTCGGAGAACAGAGCAAACTAGGAATGGTTTTTCGTCAGTTGTCAGAGGTTGTTGATCGCGGTAAGGAGTTGACGTTTGTCTCAGATCGTCACATTGTTCTGTTACAAGCCATATCGTATGTTTTTTCGTCGGCTCACCATGCATTTTGTTTGCTACATCTTCAAATGAATCTAAGAGACCAAATGAAATATGTGAATGCCGAGCACAAAATAGGTTTTATGCGGAAGTTACGTAAATGTGCATACGCACCCACACAGCAACATCGTTACATAACAAAATTGAGGTTCTAAAATTGTGTAGTCTCGCGATTGCGGGGGAGTTCTTGAAAGATTTGCAACCAAAACATTGGGATGTTGCGTATTTCAGGTACGTATATGTGGTGGTATATTTTTTCGCTTTTGGGGTGTTTTTTGTTGTTGTAATTGATTGTGGTGTGTGTGCAGAGGTTGGCGGTATGGTAAGATGTCGTCAAAAACATCCAAGTCAGTCAACAATTGGATTTGAGAAGTGCATCATCTTCTTATTACACAGTTGGTTGATGCTGTTAGGGGTCAAATCATTGAGAAAAGATCGAAGCGCAGGGTGAAATCTACCAATTGGCCTAGCCAGCTTTGCCCGAAGATGGAGAAAAAATTGGAGGCCGAATACAAATGCAGTAAAGCGTAGATTGTAAGTCAATCGAATGAGGACATGTACGAGGTTCACTCACACCCGTCAGTATTGGTTGACATTAACCGGTGTACATGTTCGTGCTGTCAGTGGCAGGTTAATGGGTTCCCGTGTTCGTACGTTATGGTTGCATTTTGTAATAATGGGAGGAACATATATGATTCAATTGAGTCTTATTACCATGTCAGCGATTTCAGAGCATCGTACTCCGAGTCCATCTACCCTATTCTAACGGTTGAAAAACCCACTATCATGCCTAATGATTACCTCATAGCACCGCCTGTTGTCAAGTGCCCGCCAGGTAAACCAAAACGGAAGAGGATTCCATCTAGGGGTAAGGTCATGCTACATATTCGGTGTAGCCGATATGGGAAGATGGGCAACCATAACAAGAAGACATGCAAAGAACCAATTTATCCTTACCGTATTATAAACAATGACATTATTTAAGTGTTCTCATATTACACTATCGTGTTTGTGGCAGTGTCTGCCAAAGTTGCATGGCTTTGTTTATGTTTTAAATTATGTTGGACATATTGATATTGCAATAGAGCATGTCAAAACATGTTGCACTCGTCTATAGATATGTTATCATTTTTCTATTCTGTTCATTTTATATACTACATAAATGGCAGCGAGTCATTTTCAGTGTTTCATAATGTTAATGTTGATCTTGCACTTGTGTTTATTACAATAATATTCTATGATGGTCCATGTTGGTGTTTTACAATAAACAAAAACTTTATATCCAGCACTCATTTTTTCCCCCACCATTTATCATTGTTGTGTACTGCTACGAGAGGATTACTAGTAGTTGGGTTCATTGTATGGGAATGTAATTGTGTCTCTTGTATTAGTAGTTATTGGTTTCTTTTTTTCTTTTTCTTTTTTCTTTTTCTTCATGGTGTTTGTGTTCATTACACGTCATATCAACATTGACAATACCATCCGCAGTAATGGCAATAACCCAAACATTAACAACCGAACCAATGTTGGAGCATCGTTAAGTGAATTCTATATGCTATTTTTCATAGTCTGCCATTTTCACATCACCCATTGGTGGACTGTTTAGGTACCTATATCATCCTGTATGCAAAATGACTATGTTCTTGTAGGGGAAAATTCAATAACATTAACATAATCATGTCACAACAATTCCATTGTTACGTAAGACGCAACCATTTAGAACATCCTGACAGCCAAACATGACACACAACATAAAAATATAGAATTTCGTATAGCGTGAATGTGTGATCCACACAGTACGTCATGGTCATCCTCACTTTGGACGATTGTCATTACTCTTATGTCTGGTATGTGAAGTCAATAAGTTCATTCACATTTATACACTAACCTTAACTCGCGCCTCGATTTGTTTTTAACACGCCGGACTAATGATGACACATTTGGATTGTAATTGTTACCACCTTTATATGCATCTACGATGGTAGACAAATTGGCTTTTTCAATGGTTAGAGATAGGCAGCCCGGGGGGGGGGGGGGGGGGGGATAGGCAGCTGTGGGATACCCAAACGGGGGGACTTTGATGGGGTTTCAACCTCCACATCGTCTGCGATGCCCATGCTCACTGACCCCACTAGAATAACAGGTTCATCAATTGATTTTGTAGACTGCCGAACGGTGTTGACTGCCACTGTTTAGGTTGTGGGTAGAACTACCACACTTATCCAACTGTTGCTCAGACGATGGCCTCTTACTTGACGTTGTATTCGTGGCTGATTACGTCGCTGCATTTGCTTCGTGTTCAAACACTTGGTCTTCTAACATTGTGACAGTCTCCTTCAGTTACAACACCAATGCATTCATGACGTGTTTCATGTGAGTATGCTTCGAAAGTATGAACCGGATCCATCGCATGTATTGGATTGGACTGACTTAGAGGTAGATGAGGACGCTTCGTATGAGGAGAGACCGGTCCGGGTCTTGGATAGGCGGGATCAAGTCCTGCGTGGCAAGACCATTCCTTTGGTGAAGGTTTTGTGGAAACATCACGGAGTGGAGGAGGCCACTTGGGAACGTGAATTGGAAGTCCGTGGAAAATATCCGGACCTATTTGTGGATGTTTGAACATGTGTTGTATTGTTGAACTCTAAGATCATTAAATATGTCTTAAGTTGTAAAACATTATGAATGTTTTGGTTTTGGGGAGTATTGTAGAACTTGCCTTGATATGGGGGTTGATTATGATATTGCATATGTGGGCTATATTGTAGAAATGGAAATGTATCATGATCATTGCTTATGATATGAATTGTGAACCATGTATGTTGGAAATGGATGAAATGGAAAGAATAATGCATGTTGAAGTGTATGTATTGTGAAATGCATCTTGATAAGAGATGGGATGACCGGTAATGGGTCAAGTTATTGAATGCTAAAGTGTAACATTGCTTAAAATGGAAGAAAACCTGTTTTTGAAAACTTGTTCTTAATTTCGGGGACGAAATTCTTTAAGGGGGGAAGGTTATAGCGATTCCGGGTTTAACCTTGTTGTACAGTGATCCGGACATGTGTCCGTGGATGTTAATAGTTGATGATTATCATGTTTACATCCTTTCTTACTTTGTATATGAGTTATAGGATGTGTTGGGCAGGTTTGTTACAAGTTGGTTGAGTTTAGAAACCAAAACTAGTTGCCCAGATTTTGACCCGTCCGCTCGAGCGGGGAGTTTGACGCTCGAGCGGTGATCCTGTTGCTGCTTGTACGCTCGAGCGGGGGTTTTGGCGCTCGAGCGGGGAATACACCCACCCAGTACTTTTCTCTGTGTGGTGTTGGACGCTCGAGCGGGGGATTGGCCGCTCGAGCGGGGACCTGGTCTGTCGAGATGCTGAGAGTGTGCATCCGCCGCTCGAGCGGGAGCCTGTGAGTGCCGCTCGAGCGGGGATTTGGGCGCTCGAGCGGGCGACTGGGTTTAAAGATCCGAGTTTTGACTTTTAAAATCACTTTTTCTTGTTCTTTCTCTCTCTTACTTTCCCAAAACACAAATTTGAGAGCCTCTTTCTCTAAAACCAGCCCTTCTCTCTTAGATTTGATCTAATAGGAGTTGTTTGCTCGCCTTGGGCCTTTACAAAAATTGTGTTGATCGTCGAGGGGCTTATTTTAATCTGAAAATTTCGGGATTTGGAGCACTTTGAGTTTTGTCACCTCATCCATTGGAGCCCAAACTTTGAGGTAGGGATATCCTACTCCTTTCTATGGATTTTGTCTTTAAATTTTAATATTTTGAGATGTTGGGATTGTTGTGTAATTTTGAAAGAGTTTGGGGCTTTTGTGTAATTTTATAAAAGTTGGGTTTTCATTCATAACGAACCTAGAAGCATGTTTAGTATAGAAACATGGGTTAAATGTTAAATCATTGGAGGAATTGAGACCTTAAGGGTTGTTATGTTAATTATGGAAAATGTCCTAATTACATGGAATAGTTGATTGGGATAATTGATTGTGGGAAATGAGGAATTGAAGTGGAAATGTTAAGATTGAGAATGTATGAGATTAAAGGGTATAGTTGAATTATTTATTACTCACCGAATTGAAATGTTGATTATATATCCATTTGTGCATTTATTTTCTGCTTAGAAATAACTGCTTTGGGCTATCGGTGGAGGATAGTCGTGATTGTTGTAGACAATGCATGATGATTAGGCTAACGAAAACTAATCTACGGAATGTGTCATGGAATTGACAATTGATGGAATACATTAACTGTATGTATTGAATGATTGTATATAGAACCAATGTGTTTGTATGCATTATGTGTAGAGGAGGAGATAGGGGATGTACTCCGCGGTTTAGGGGAAGATGGGAGATGTACCTCTAAACCGGATAGTGTTGGGAGGAGATAGGGGATGAACTCCGTAGACAGAGCTCATATGCTTGTCTAGAAAAGTGAAGATAGAGCTCATATGCTTATCTTTGGGAAGTGAAGATAGGGCTAATATGCATATCTTGTTGGAATGTGGATAGAGCTTATATGCTTATCTGTGATTGTGGGATATAGTTTTTATACTTATCCGTTGAAAATGTGGATAAAGCTTTTATGCTTATCTGTGACTATGGGACACAGTTCTTATACATGTCCGTTGGGATGGTAATAGAGCTTTTTAGGCCTATCTATTGAAAGAGGGAAAATGAAAAGGGATTGGGAATCATAAATCGTATGACATAAAAATGTAATTTATGTGGATGTATGAGTGTTGGCCATCTATCAATTGCTAATCTTTTTGTCATTGTTCATGGTTGGTTTAGTGTATTTCTACTGGGCTGTGGCTCACCCTATATGGGAATATCATTTTCAGGTGCAGGTAGCATGCCACCTCCAAGGTCATAGCTTGGGAGTCTAGAGGCGGAGAAGCCTTTTGTTGTTTTGTTCATTTTGATGTATTACATGTATATTCAAGCCAAGGGCTTAATGTGTAAAGAGTTAGCACTTTTTTGTAACCAAGTGTTAACTTGGAAAGCTGTAAGCCTTTAAGGCGTTTGCTTTTGTTGTTAACATGTAATACCTTTTCTAATGAAACTCTGATAAATAGAAGAAAGTAGAACTGTTTTATATAAATGCAAGTTTATATTAATGGGTTTAATGTTGTTATTTTGAGGGTGTTACAACATCACATTATAAATACGTTAAATACAATACAACATATTAGCCAACACACACTGTATGTAATGGATTAAAACAACTGACGACCAAACCATAGTGAACACATAATGTACATTTAGAACCAAATCGAGCACATGGCTACAATTACGTATGGGCAAAATAGTGGCTTACATATCAATTTAATCAAAAGCGAGTGCATTGTAATGTGTTCACCAATTTAATTGCTTAATGTGTTTCATTATGTTTGTGTAACGTATGCAACTTTATGTACGATACATACTTTGAGTAACAATATTTCAATATATCTATTGTCAACATAACTGCTGTTATGCTTTACACCTAATTACATTTCACTCTATGCCCTCTGCTATATATCATTAATATATAGAAATACATACAAAGGGTTGTCAAAAGCAAGTGCCACATGATACAATTTTGCAATACAACTGAAACTGGGAATGCCTTCCATCATTAACAGCCCATAGTGCACAATTAACGTATAATCGAAACCAAATCAAACACATGTCTAAATTTATTGAATTCTGCCAAACAATGCATTACATGTCATTTTCATGTGAAGCGAGTGCAAACGTATTGCATGTAATCATTTTATTTTTTTTTTCTTTTTTTCTTTTTTTTGGCAAAGTACTAAGTATTCTGTGACAAACATATGGGTAGGTACAATACTTGACTGAATTTCTTTTGCAGTAAACACATCGCATTACATGACGTTTAGATCAAATTTAGTGTTCATATAATGTATTAACATTATCAACACGACCAAATTAGTAACTTATTTTCCCGCACACGGTGTACGCTTAAAATAAACCCAAACCTCGAAGGAATCTGGTGCTATCAAGTCAAGTCCTTTCATCTTTGCTATGAGCAGCGCAATGTTTCATATGCCAAATCTTGGAATTGCAATAGGTCATTCTGGGTCCAGAAGCGTCGTGTGTTCGCACATTTGAAACTGCCAAAACAGACCAAGGTGCACACATTATTCATTCTTAATGTAAACCCTACATTCATGCACATTGACTGTGTGTGGGGGTGTTCGGGGGCAATGAGTTTGAGTTTATGTACCAGCAACTCTATGACATATCCGGTCACCTTCTCAAGCCTGTGGTGAAACTCATTCAGTGAATTAATTAGAGTGTTCCGGATTGTCGCTGTTCAATTATATTGTCGTAACGTATCCAATTTGTCAATTACATGTACAAAAGACCAACCAATCGACTCTCTGGTTGTTACAAACAACAACTTTGCGCAAATGTATAAACACATGAGCTTTGCAATGTCCTCCTCATCACGTTCTACATTACCTTGCAGCGCTTCAACCAATAAATCTTTGATTAGTTTGGATGATATTCATCCCATTTTTAGGCACCTCCATTGCACAAATCAGATGGGAGTTTAGGTGCGTACAACACATCCAACCATTCCTTCCCACATTGAACACCGAAAATTAGCCGAATGTCACTATTTCTTAATGCTAGTCCTTGCCTGCCAACGTAAAATTTTTCATCCGCTACATTGTACGTCAGTATTATGCAGCAAACTATTTCATCACACTTCTTGAACGTGTTTGGCTGCAATTTGTGATTGTGGATAGCTTCGAGCATTAGCCAGAATGGAGTTTTCTTGAGCTGCTGGATGTGACCATCGTTCAGGCGTACCTCTAACACGGTCTTGATAACACCGGCAATTCAAATGGTACATAAGCTTGGACGTGTCGACCCGAGGAATCTTCTTTATGGCTGATGCTGGTTTATTACACTTGGAACGGTAACTTTGCTTATTTCTTGATTGCTAACCGTGTCGATGTCCATTTTTTCATGCTGGAACCTCACGTTCGTACAACTTGTACTTTCTGGTGGGACTGTCCTCGAGCATTACCTACCACACAAAAAAACAATGTGAACATTACATTGTTTTAACCAACTTGAACTACAAAACAGGAAGACATGCAATAACAAGCCGATAATGGAAATTGTCATAACAACTTAAATGCAATGATACAAACATTGCTTTACCAACATGTGCTAGTCCAATGTATGCAATAACAACGACGACATAAACATCAACATGGAGTACAATACGACGCGTAAAAAAACAACCACGAGGGCCAAAGTTTGTTCAATGCCAAATTCATAAAACAAAACACTGAAGCCATATTACATTACTGGTTGATACTAAATCATCAACCAGCATATGGGTACGTTTTCCCTTTGGGGTCATACAACTTATACCACACACCTCCCTATTTTTATGATCACATGCACATTTTCACTAATGGCACCATTGCCTTCACCACTTTGTCAACGTTATATTGCCAACATGAAATTTTAAAAACTCCACGCCGCACCCACAACACCATACCAAACCAATTCACCAAACAAACATCACATTCACGCCAAACACCCACAAGGGCAAAGGACGTGACATTCAACAAACGTATAGACCGATGTCACATTATGAAATACCACCATGCAAATTACATTACACATTCCTCTTTCAGTTATCGCATACGAAAGCAGTAAACAAATTGAAATACAAAATAAGATGTACGAACAAACCCTTCATAGTCAAATCAACCATACCAACATGCATTTCGCTACCATTAAATTACTTTCAAGTTCCTGCACAACCATTGCACTGATCACATTGATTGAATCAATTACGATCAACACTTACCAAACGTTCTAATAAGCTACACATGACAACCACCACACATAACACACAAATACAAAATCATGCCCAACACTCACGTTGTGAACCAGATTTATTAAAAAACATAGTGCAGGACAACAACGTTATACCAACTACTACGTTTTCAACTTAGCCCATTAACATCAACAAATACAACATCATCCATATCGACCAATGTTTGAATACCAACGACATGTACATTCCCAATTTCAATATATACACAGAAGCTTTGCCCTAACTTAACGTTGCAAATTAATTTGGTCGAATATGTAAATAAGACCACAACTCACAAACCCAACATTCAAAACTCAAAAACCACAATTAATATTCCTAAAATACATAAACAATTTCAATTTGCAGAGCTACACACCTTTGGGTTTCATTGAAATCGGCAGCAACTCCTGCAATGGATTAATTGGCAGCGTATGGTACATTGACAGACGACGTCCCTCAATGTTTATGTAATCAACGGCCATGATGAAGATAACCCTTGTCCATCGCAATCCACAACGTTCTTACTTGATGTGTATAATGTAGATATACATCCGATTAAGGTTACTCGTCAAACACGAATGTCAAATTCGAACTCCCTCTCATCGAAAATGCAGAAATCACATTT
Organism: Camellia oleifera; assembly: GCA_022316695.1. Lineage (NCBI taxonomy): Eukaryota > Viridiplantae > Streptophyta > Magnoliopsida > Ericales > Theaceae > Camellia > Camellia oleifera. The sequence goes on along the minus strand of CM039314.1, from coordinate 138,270,389 downwards.
AGCGTATCAATTCACAAGCATGTTAATGTTTAAATATGGAAATGTCGATCACCAATATTTCTATACATAGATTCAAAGATCCGATCAAAAAAGAGGGAAAACTATAAAAACCCTATAGTGTGCTTTATATCCAAAAGAGTAATTTCAACAATAGCCAAAACCTATATTGCCCTCTATTAAAAACATAAAACAAGCACATGATGAAGGACAATTATGCCATTTCATATATGTTAGGACTTTTCGGTTTGAAGGAAAATATCCAGGATTAAGTGGTGCATAAGTTTATAATTTGGGATTTATTAGTGCTTCAACCTATTATTTAATTTTTTTTTTCTTTTTTCTTCTATTTAATTACCCACATTAATATTAAAATTAAGGGGAATTACATTAACACAATGTCACTGAGAAATATTTACAAAAAAAAAATAAAAAATATTATAAATATTAATAATTAAAAGGGTAAATTATAAATACACCCCCATGAGGTTTACTTAAAACACAGATTAGTCCATGTGATTTGAAAAATTACAAATACCTCCTTATTTGAATTTTTTATTTAACATAATTAACTAAAGAAATAAAATTCATAATTACTCTCCTATACAATAATAAAATTACTTAAATTATTGATTAAAACATATTTTTAACATTATTAAAAACTATTAATTGACTTGATAATTTATTAATAAAATGAGCAATTTATTATAAAATTAAAAACCTCAAGGGGTGAAATGTAATTTTCAAAACCATAAGAAACGATTCATATTTTAATAAAACCTTAAGAGGTGTATTTACAATTTACCCTAATTAAAATCATAAACTTTTTCATTTGTGTACATAATTTTTCCCATACCTTCTGTTGTGTTATTCTCCCTTAAAATTATCCTTAAGATAATAAGGGAAGTGGAGTACATCTAACAACGATTAGTCCTGCACTGAGAAAAAGTCTGTGGATCATAAAAATCAAATTCAAAAAATGCCCAAAATGCTAAATTTATGGTGTAAAATCAAGGCTATGTGTGGGACTATATCATTAATGAACCTAAACCTTTGATTTCAAATTCTGGATAATTTCTAGTTATTTTTGTCTGAGTTCATAAAATTGCTCATGCACCAAACACGACTAAAATTGAAGTGGGCCCCATACCCTTATCCATTCTTTCAATACTGCAATCAAACACGCTGATAGTTTTATCCATCTCTTTTTGTGCAGCTTTATTGGTTGGGTTGGTTGGCCATACCAGGGACTGGTGACTAATTTTCAGTTTTAAGGGTAGATGCATATTGTGCATTTTTAGGCACTTTTGGGCTATGACAAGCAGAATACTAATGGAAGTAAGCAGAAAGAAAGATGCATGACATTGACAACCATGGGTTGCTCAACAACTGATGGCCATCATAAATTTATTGGACCCTACCCCCATCTGGATCAAGCATAATTGTATCATGGGGAAGAGAAACCAGTAGCAAATCACTCAAACACAACACAACACAAAAGTAGACCAAAAAAAACCCAGGATATGAATTCAAGCAAAACAAACCCTTTGGCAGAATTAACAAACCGCATTCACTCACAGAAAGTAGCTCTTCTAGAAACAGGAAAGTTTGCTTAGGCATCCCCATGCCCTATCAAAGCCAGAAGCATTTTCTCGTAGTCTCCAGAAGTGTCTCCAGCAATTGCACGATCCAGAGGGACACTGTTCCTCCGATGATATTCATCCTTAATGCGCTGCATGTCAACCTCAGCACGAGTTGCAACAACTCTAGTGAGAGCCCATTCATCTGTCCCTAGCTTGTTGATAGCCAATCGAAGAAGTTTCTCAAAGTATTTCTCAGGGCAAGTCAAGCACTTTATTGTTGCTCTAAGTAGAGCGAGGAACTCATCCTTGGGGTCGGTCTTCAGATCCTGCGACAGACAGCCAACGACTGAATAAACAAGAGCAAGTCATCATTCGAAATCCTTAACGCTGTGTTTGGTTGGAGAATTTGAAAAAAGATTTGGAAACGGAAAGGGAAAAGATATGTGAAATATAAATAAAATATACCTACATTTCACTTAGTTTCATACACTTTTTTTTTTCCCTTCTCAAATCCCTCAAACACAACGTAAGTGAAATACAAAGCCGAGTTCAAATGTGTGACAGGATAGATAAAATGGCACAGGAAAGGTGTCTAACAACATTTTTAGAGGCGCATTTCAAATGCCCTTTTGATAGGAGCTTTTGGGGCCATCGCCAAGTACTAACATGATATAAAAAAAATGAAGTTCATAGAAAAGTTTAAAGTGAATCTTTAATAAAAATCAGTCCTTCAGAATTGCTCCCTCGCATACCCCTTGGCAGTAAGGGTAAAACAACCAAGTATTAATTAAATAAACGGGTGACTTATTGCATGAGATTCCCAATAAAGCAGAGTTGGGGAGGGCAACATGCATGAGGCTCCTGCTAAATGTTAATTACAATAAAAAATAAAATAAAAGAGTAAAATGACTACGTATGAAATGAGTATGAATTCCATTCTTTAAGCTTCAAAAATGGTACGGAACGAAAAGAAAAATATTTTACTAGTAGTTTTTTTTTCAACATTATCATGGTAGTGGCTGAAAGACTCAAAGAAGATGTACAAACCTTGTTGATAGCATTTCCAAATTGATTGTTATAGTGGTTAAGTGTTGCATTGAGCTGTGCTTTACTCCGTGTACTCAGAATCCTGATAACCTCCTCATCATTATAAGCCTTCCCAGATATCTTCTCATTAAGTATCTTGGCCTCTGATTTTGCCAATGTCATGTTCACCTCATCTCCCTCGTACCGGAATGAAGTCACAAGTGGCACCAAAAGCTGTGCCAAAAATTAATACCAAATAAAAACGAACAGCCAACTCATGATTTGCAGTCACAACAAAGAAAGACAATCTTCGTTTTTTTTTTTCATTTGAAGGAATATAAGAAATGAATGCAAATAAACTTAATATTGTTGAAATCTTAAGGAGACAAAATAAATGGTCCTCAAGTAATTCATCCAGTTGCAAATACAACCTGTGAAATTCAGATATGAGGCCTAAGTTGCACAGAATCCCCAAACTCCATATTTTTCTTGTGTCAGCATGCTTATAATATCACCAGCTGTGTGTGATCAAATACATCTGTCCAATTAATTTTTCCATCCATCCCGGATCCAAGCCAATGGTGAGAAACCAGGCGTAACAGTGGGATGGTGAGAAACCAGGGGTAACAGTGGGAGATCATGCTCAAGACACATTAATAGAAAAAGGGGGAAACATCAAATATAGAAAGTAGAACTTATTGAAATTTTTCCTTAGAAATAATTGTGCACTGCTTGAAAACTGTCCAACCTGTTTTTCATGCATGCTATAAAGACAATGCCTCCTCTACCAGCAGATGAGCTTTTAAACAAAAACCACTTCCCTTTCACTAAAAAGAATGGGATATTCACCAAATTTAACGTTATAACAGATTCATCAACTACTAGTCCTAATCTAGTGACGATGAAGTTTGTTGATGTACCTTACGGTAGTCCCCAGATGTGTGATATGCAACATCTTCTTCGAGGGATCTTTTATAACGAGCATGATATGCCTGCCTCACCATAAACAGGTCATGTGAAGATCTACTACACGCAATTTCCATAAGCACCCAGTTGCTTGCAGTAAACCTCTTTGTAGCTTCATTAGCCAAGAATGCATCACGCTCAGCATGATCCAGTGTCCATAGCAGTACTATTCTCTGTTGACACAAACAATAGGAAGGGCAAGCATTAACAATCCTAATTTCTAACAGTGAGGCTAATGCTTCCTCACTTACCCTCAAATCAACTAATAGCTAGCCAGAGAATGTAAATGAGACTAAGAAGCCACAAATTAAACAATATGAAGACTTCTTTGGCACAACAATTATTCCGCAATATTGAATAGCAACAGGTAGAATTAGAATTCAAGCAGTACAAAATGTACAACCAAGACTGACCTCAAAGTCACTTGAAAGTTCTTTGTCCAGTTCTTTCAAGAGATCTTCTCCATAAGTGTCGGCATAAGTTTTCTGAATTAAGTTGCGTTGGGCTGAATTCCTGTGAGCCAAAATTTGAATTATCAAAGCCTCATTTGTTCCCCATCCTGCAATAATATTGATCAAATCAGCTCAACATTAGTCCATCCAACACATATCAGCATAAGTTCAGGGGCAAACCCAAAACATCAGTCCAGATCAAATTACAAACTTTGTCAGCTCAAGGATTCACACGGTTGTGATTGAACCTATATAAAATAATACCCTCAATATAAAACATCCACAACCTAAAAATCAGTAAACATCATGTCACTAAACTAGTATTCAACAACAAATTAGAACCAATCATTGACAATCAGATGACTTATTGTAGTTTCTACAGCAGTTGGTTATTTAAAACCACCATCCAGAGTGTATCAAAGAAACAATACTAATTGCGGAGAATGTGTTCCTAAAAACTCCCTAAAGTTGTGAAGGAAAAAGAAAGAAAAAAGTAAATGAATTAGAATCTTGTTTTTCCACTTTTTCTTTTAGTCCTCTCCATAAATTCATAATCCAAAGAAATTCATGGAGGGCAAAGGAAAATGAAGAAAAAAGTGAAAAGGTAGAACCATTTTGTTTTTACTTTTTCTTTCAATTTTATTTTCCCTCCACAAATTCATAATCCAAACACAGCATAAATCCATTAAATAAACGATGGACTAAAATTCTGAATCATCCATCTATAACAAAGCATAAATCAATAAGATGGATATGCAGCAAACAAAGTCTGATTCCTCCACCTATAACGAACTGAATATATAACATAGAACCGATCATGTTAAAACAAAAACAGTGACAGATCAGAAACATGATTTCATACTTCTTTCATATATGGTATGATGTTTTCCCTGACAATTAAGAAACGATCTAACACGAGATGGAAAAATTTAAATGATCAAATCCGATGATGCTCAATATGTTATTTTGAAGAAAATCGTATCAGAAGAAACTGATCAATGATGATTTAAGCATAATCAAACTAATACTAGAATTCAATCAATCATCCACACAGATACACATTTTCATACAGGACGTACATATAAACATACGTGTATAGATATGTATATCCACATTGGTGAGAAAGATCAAGATCAAAGTAGATCCGATAGAGAGTGCAAAAATGTTCACTCACAGATCTGATAATGACGAAGCTAACAAACATTATCAAACATGAAAATGAAAGCGAAATTTGGGAGTGTTGAAAAATGAACAAAAAGAGGTACAAAAGTGGACCTGCAAAGGCTTTTCTCAGTTGCTCGGAGTCCTCGGCCGGAGACGGAACTGATGGAGGAACTTTCAGAGTCGCCATTGTCTTCTCTCTCTCTCTCTCTCTCTCTCTCTCTACATATGATCCGTATCACTGTATCTGTACAGTGTATTTATATTCAAATCTGCGAGACTGAAGAATCGGAGACATGTGTTTAGTTTGGACTCGTAGCGTAGTTTTTGATATAAAAAGTATGTAAATTTGTTTAGTTTGTCTTTTTTTTTTTAAAATTATTTTAAAAAATTATTTTAGAAAAAGAGTTTTAAAAAAAAATAATTGATTTGATATATATGAGAAAGAGATTTTGAAAAATAGGTAATCAAATAAAATTTTGAAATTTTTTTTTAAAAAATTTATTTGGTTTAATTATTCTAGAAAATTCGTTTATAGAGAACTTTTCTCAAAAAATTTTCTAAAAAACAAATCAAACAAGACCATAAATTTTGCCTTTCTTTAGATTTTTTTTTTTATAAAAAAAAAAAAAACCAATTCATTTTGTTTGGTTTCAAGTTTTTAAAAAGAATAAAGGTTAAGACCCCTTTGAGGGTCACACCCTTCACCCCCTTTAGTTTTGATTGAACAACTTTTTCTTTTTTTTTTCTTTTTTTTCTTCTCAGCCAATCCCCAACCTCCATGTGTGTGAGGGGTTGTGGGATGGGTGTTTTAAGGGAGTCTAAATCAATGCCTTTTTAAAAAAGGTCCACTTAAAAAAATTTCAGTCAAAAAAAACGTATTTTTTACTAATCATTCAACACGCTAAGTGCAAAAAAAAAAAAAAAAAAAAAAAAAAAAAGGATTTAGAAAAGCTATTTCTCAAAGCATATTTGATTCTCAAAATATTATAATTTTTGAAAAAAAAAATTTAAAATTTTGTTTAGTTAAAAAAATTTTTAAAAAAAAAAAATTTCTGAAATCACTTTATCTCTCTTAAACATCAATCAATAACTTTTTCTCTCTTATCTCTCATTTTCAATCACTTTTTCTTTCACATACATCTATTCAACTGAGTCCGGATCCTCTCCTTGAGGAGGGTCCTTCATTTCCTACGGGCAACGGCTCTGATGAGCCGTTGGTCATCCAACGGCTGAGATAAAAAAAAAAAAAAAAAAAAATCAAAAATGAAATGTTTTCCATCTCCCGCCCAAAACAAAAACACATCTCAGAGGCTATACATTGACGAATTCACATACACTCTCAGTTTCACTCAGCCGCTCGTCCACCGAATCCACCCTCACCAGCGAACTGGCGACCAATCCCGACGGCGACCCAGACGGCGAACCCTTCTCTCTCTCTCTCTCTCTCTCTCTCTCTCTCTCTGTATGTGGCAGAGCCTGTTAGTTGATCAGCCGCCGTCTCGACGAGATGAAGCGCTTCGTCTCTGTTATGGAGATCCTCGAGACCTACCTCAAGCGACGCTTTCTCCGCCAACAACACGACGTCGCTCGTCTCTTTTCTCCGCTACCCCCAAATTAACAACCTAACAAAACCCACCCACAAAATCTCTATTTTTTATTTTTATTTTTATACAGTTGCTTGTTATGTATATCTTCTGCCTTTTTCTTTTTTTAATTTGATTTTGTTTATGTTGTTGTTGTGGGTGTTATGTTTGTAATCTTTCTGGTAATGATTTCTATCAATATTTTTTTACAATTGTCAGGGTTTGCCAAACCTTTGATGTGGGATTTTGTTGAATTGCGGTTCTATAATGGAAGATATATGGCTAATGGAGTGCGTTTTAAACCATTGGGAATTTTTGGGATGACTTGATTGAGTTGTTTAACGGGTAATTTCAATCTGAAAATATTGATTGTTGAATGGGGTGATGTAGACTGGGTGAACTTGATGACTTAGATTTTCATAGTTGTATAATTGTATTGTTGGCAAATGTCTTGGACAGGACAGTGGAGTGGACAATTTATGCTTGGACATTGCATTTTATTGGTTTGTCATTGCAGTCATGGTATTGTTTAGGCATAGCTGTTAATTTTGGGAAATGCATTAAATTGTGATGCTGGGAAACATGTAGAACCAAGAGTTGAGCACAAGCACAATCAGGAACAAACTCAAATAACAAACCCAAAGAAACAAGGAAAAACAGAACAAAAAAAAATAAACCCACTTTTTTTTTTGCTTTTTTTCCTTATTCCTTCCTCTGTTGTGAGTGGTTCGAACAATCAATTGGATCATATGCAAATGTCAATTGAACCAAGAGATGTTTATTGAACCAACTGCAAACTAGAGATGTTTAACAACCAAGAGATGTTTATTGAACCAACTGCAAACTAGATTGAACAAAAATTCAGCATCTAGAAACAACAAATTCAGCACAATTTCAGTGTGAATACAAGCCATAACACACATTACAACAAATCACAACCAATATTTGATTACAAAATACAAAATAAATTTCATTTCAAACCCATGATTAACATCGTCATTACAAAACAAAACATAAGAAATGTCATAACTAAATCTTTCAGAATGAAATATTTTGCTTAAGCATTTCAATCTTCAACTTCAGCCTCTTGTTCCATAATTTGGTTATCAACAGCAGCCATGATCTTCACCTTCCAGATTGCAGTATTACCATTTGGCCATCCCACAAAAAACTCCTTTGAAACTTCCACATATAATAGCAATATGACTACTAGTTGAAGTAGCAGACCTATTTCAACAAATAGCAACAAAAACAGCAATCAATTGCATCAAGAATCAAGACAAAACAAGAGAACATAAGCCATAATAGATCAGCCGTAAGCAGCTTTTGGACTTGCAGAGTTAGATCCTCTATTTTCAAACAACCAGCCTTGGCATCTATCGGTTTTAAAAATGCGAAAAAAAAAAATTTGCAAATACTAATGAGGCCATTATAAATATGGAACTGAACTTGATTCCGTAAAGACTTTGATTGTTATCAAAACAAAATCTGATATAGCACTAGAACATGTTCAATTTCTTTCAATCTCATGCCCAATGGTTTGCAGGGTACAATTTGAAACTGCCATCCCTGAATAAGCATTTGATGGGAGATGTCAATCAAACAACTATCTGTCTTCCTCCATCCCATCAAATATGTTAATCCAAATTTTTCAAGAATTTGAACAAGAAATAAAAGTTTTCATTTATAAATAATAACATTCATTTTTCAGAAAATCAGAAAACATGAGTTTTAAAGTAATTTCTGTTTCTTACATCCTCAAAGATCCAAATAAGTTAAGTTACAAGATATTTATTTATTTTCTCAGCAAATCCCTCAATCCAAACAATCAAGCTGATTTTCACGACTAGAAGAAAGAAGCCAATAAAAGCACAAATCACGAGAGCATTGTAAAAATCAGAAACTCAAAAGAGAGAGATGATTGATTACCATTAGGTTCACGGAGACAGAGGACTCTGAGGCAAGGAGGGGAGTTTAGAACCCTGATACCTTTCTTGGGTTGAAAGGAGAGGTATCGAAAGTGAGAAGGTGAAGAAGAGAGGTTGTTAGGGTTAGAAGAAAGGGAGAGAGGTCGCGAAGATGATGAAGAGAATGAAGGAGGAGATGTGCAGTAGTAAAAGTAGGAAGAAACAGAAGAGGCCATTAGCTTGCTTTGCTTCAGGCCAAACCCGAAATGTTAAGACCGATGGAGGAGAAGAGGAAGAAGAAAACAGAAGATGCACCTGGTTCGCCGGTGAGGATGATGATGGGTTCGACGGAGAAGAGTGTTGTGTGCTTCATGAAAGTGAGTGAGAGTGAATCTCTGAGTCGTGTTGTTGTTTTCTTTGGGCGGGAAGTCGAAAACATTTCATTTTTGATTTTTTTTTTTTTTTTTTTTTTATCTCAGCCGTTGGATGACCAACGGCTCATCTGAGCCGTTGCCCGCAGGAAATGAAGGACCCTCCTCAAGGAGAGGATCCGGACTCCTATTCAACTACAACAAAATATCAAATCATCCCAAATTCCAAAACTATTTTCAAAATATACAATCAAACAAATCAAAAAATTTCTAAACTTTCTTTTCAAATTTTTTTTTGAAAATTTATCTCAAAACACAAACCAAATGGCTCCGTTTAGCAAGAATTTTTTTAGCTATTTTAGCTACAAAAGACAAAATATGCTATTTTAGCCATAACAAATAAAACATCACATCCAACACATAATCATTACACTCTTCTCTCACAAAAAAAAAAATCAAAAAATTGTTTCCAAACCAAACTTTTTAGCCCAGGCTAAAATAACCAAAAAAATCAAAAAGCTAAAAAGCTAACCCACTTCCCAAACGGAGGTATGGTTTTCTAGGATTCACTTTTCAAAAAATTGAATTTTTTTAATTTTTGTACTTTTTTGTTTTTATTGAATTTTTTAATATTTTAAATAATTTTTTTAAAAAAAAAATTAAATACAACTAACATAAATACACTTAAAAATTATAATATTTGTGAAAAAAAACTTTAGAAAATTTACCAAATATTAAATATATATATATATATATATATGTGTGTGTGTGTGTGTGTGAGAGAGAGAGAGAATTCAGTATATTTTTTGTATTCTTGTGTATTTCTTGATTTTTTAAAATATTTTTTATAAATATTTTACTTTTTAGATATATTTAAGTGAGGTGTATCTAAAAAAATTTAAAAATTTACTTAAAATTTTAAAAATATTTACTAAAACAAAAAAAATACAAAAAATAAAAAATTCAATTTTCATAAAATTTAAAAAAAAAAAAAAAAAAAAAACACACTGAACTGTCTGCCGATTTTGACTACTCTGTGGCTCCTCTTCTAAGGAATCCAATTTCATCTATGGTAAGTCTAAAAAGTCACTTTTTTTTATTTGGATTGAACTTGCTTGTATATATATGAATACATTATTTATGAGTTTTTTTTTTTTAATTTATATGTATTGACTTGTTTATGTTGGTATATATATACATCTATATACATCTATATATATGTTTGTGGGAATTTTTATTATGTCTTTATCTTAGTTCTTCATTTGATTTTTCTCTAGTGGGTCTTTAAAAAAAAAACAATATATTGTTTGATTGAGTTTTCTGAATCTGTGTTTTAAACAAATTCACAAAATACTTTAAATAAAAAAATAAAAAATACTCATCGTTTTCATATGATTTTATCTTTTTTTGTGTTTATTTTTGTTAAACTAATTTTTATTTTTATTTTTATTTTTAAATATACATAAAAATAAAAACAAGTTATGAAAATTTCATCAATCATAATTATAGATTAATTTTACTTAGATAGAAAAGAACTGTTGTATTTCAATTCCCAATAACAAAGCCCACAGTCACAAAAAATAAATAAAATAAAATTATGATCAAACTTTCAATTTCTTGTAAAAACCTAAAATGAGACTGGAAATACGAATCGCCCCCTATGGTTCTGACGATTAATTAAAATACGAATCGCCCCCTATGTTTTGGAAATTGCATTCCACCTACTGAGATTTCTAATTTCATAACAAATCATCCTTTTTATTAATAAATTATCAAGTCAATTAACAGTTTTTAATGATATTAGAAATATATTTCAATTAATAATTTAGGTAATTTTATTATTATATAAGAGAACAATTATGAATTTTATTTTTTCAGTTAATTCTGTTAAATAAAAATTATGACAGGGGGTATTCGTAATTTTTCAAATCATAGGGGGCAATCTGTATTTTAAGAAAACCTTAGGGGTGTATTTGTAATTTATCCTAAAATTTATAATTCGCCAACTGATGGGTCGTTAAACACACCAAAATTAAATACCAAACTACACCAAATTCTTTTAGAATAATGACAAGTCCAGGTATCGATCCACAAGGACAATTGTGAAATTAAACTAATTTAATTGATAAATTCCTAAATTAATTTTGATGAAAAGAATGATTGATCATAACCTAATTTAATAACGAATAAATTAAACTAAATAATTAAATTATCAACTATAACTGACAGTGGATTTACTGAATTGGGGGGAAAACTAGGGTAAAGAGTCCACCACTAATCACGTAATTAGGGTTTCCAATTGAAATCAATTATGTTATGGTTAGAACGGAATAATGCTTTGCAACTACAAGTTCAAAGCATTTGACAAGAAAATCATCACGTTCAATGTACGAGTACGAACTATCTCAAGTAGTACGAACCATTCACTCTAAACTAGGGTAGTGACACGACTTGTCCCTCGTAGTATGACTCGTCTCATACCTTGAATGTGAAATAATAGAAAATTCATGTATGAAAGACATTCAACAATCACAGAAAGCCGAATACTTGAAGAGATAATGAAAATTAAATATAATGAACTTCTAAAACACCATACAATTGTTCAAACCTTTACATAATTGAGAATCAAAAAGAAAACAAAATAATTATATGACTAGGGTTTCATCAAAATTCTAGAAAATGAGACTAGCCACTCATGGAGGAGTGGAAGGAGGTAGATGGAGAAAGAACCACCACGGGAGACATCCTTGAAACTTCAAGTTCCTCTTCCCTTTCAAACCATAGCCTCTCTCTTTAGGTCAAACTAAGTTCAAAACCCTATTCCAGCCTTTTCCTTTCCTTTTTATACTTCTGATCCCTTCCAAACAGGTTTAAAATGTCGGGCACAGTTTCCCAAAAAAAGTCAACGCACGTGCGGAAAAGTCAACGCACGTGCAGGAAAGTCAACTCTCTCCAAATTCTGTTTTTTTGCCCATTTTATGCTCTGACTATGTACAACTTGATTGACATTTAACACATATAAAGTATACGGTTTGACCAGCAAGTGAAGTTAAGAGATTCTAATTAACGGCCTCAATGATGTACAATTCGGCCTTAATCACATCCCCCAACTTACGACTTGCTAGTCCTCAAGCAAGTAATAAAAATAAAATCAAATCAAACAAAATCTAGCTAATTCCTCTTTCATGGGAAAACGGTTGCATTTAACATATGCAACAAGCTTTTAAACCACAAAGTTACCCTAAGTGGACAAGTAAAGTCTCGTGAGGGTTTCCAGAAATGATACCCACAAACATTAACATATTCATATATACTCAACAACAATTGACCGCACTACTCCACCTAACAATCAACTTATGTGCCACTACAGTGTGATATTGAGATATAATAAGTCATTAAAGGCACAGTGGATAAGCATGAAGGAACCTATTGAGTCAAAACCACAATTCATTAATACAAAAGTAAAGTTCCCTGTACTTATGCATACTAGTAGACAAGTCATGAGTACCCTTGGTGTAAAGTGCAATCTCCATATTAGTTAACTGTCCACTATAATAGCCCAGTGTAACTCATAATAACACCTAACATATACAGAAAAACTAACATGTTGCAACCAAGATTCTCAAAAGTTTTTTTTTTTTTTTTTTTTTTGATGACTGTGCAATGTCCTGATCCATTAAGCTTTCTAATCAACCCATGTAGCAAGTTTTGGGCCAATGACTCCTAAACCAGACGGTTTTAGGGCACCAGGTGTAAAGACACCCCTACGGGCTTAATAACTCGAGTTGAAAAGGCTACGAATCCGAACAAGTCATTCTTCTTATTTTTTCTTAACTATGCAATGTCCAAGTCCCTTAAGCTTTCTAATTAACCCATATAGCAAGTTTTGAGCCAATGACTCCCAAACCAGACGGTTTTAGGGCATTAGGTGTAGAGACACCCCTACAAACTTAATAACTCGAGTTAAAAAGACTACAAACCCAAACTAGTCAAGTGGTTTTTTTTTTTTTTTTTTGAAGAATCTTGGCTCCTCGTTTATTCTTTTCTGTAACTCTAGCTATTATCAATGATGTACACCAGGGATTATAATAAAAGGATCATCGCTATGATAGTGTGTTCATGTAAATTAAGGCATACTCATGACAAGTGTACTAATACCACAAACACAGACTACTCTCCTCGTGCAAACATCACATGCAAGTATCTACCCAATAAACCCTTTTCATACAAGTCCACTATGCTCTCCAATTAACATATGCAAATATCATCACCGTACTAGCAAAAAGTCACATCAAGTGAAGTAATGCAATCAAGTGAAACAGGTATAAGCATGAATTATGAGCCAAATAGAAATATACAAAAGAAAATATAACCCTCATTCCCCAACTTGAATATGACATTGTCCTCAATGGAAAAGTAAAGAGAAATGAGAGAATATTACCAGAATTGTAGGTGCATATCCAGGTAGGCAGAGAGTAACATATACACACTTCACACATTTTTTTTTTTTTTGAAGAAAAGAAAGAACTAAAAATAAAAATAAAAATAAAATAAAAAAGACAAAGCAACATACAGGCGGGCACTACGGAGAATCCGGTGGTGGTGGTGATGGGAAATGCTGGGCAAACAAGGCTTGCATCAAAGAGCGCGTCTCAAATGCCACATCCTGAACCCGTTGCTGGATGGCGAGGTTGTCGGCGTGTAGCTGGTTGAAAGTCGCCTGAGAATAGTCTCGATGCGCCTGAAAATCCGTACGTAACTCCAGGAGACTCTGGTGGTGGTCATGAAGAGTACTGTTGACCTGATCCGCAGAGTGATGAAGCTGTAAGTACTCCTCGCGAGTCATGTAAAGTAGGTTCCCTTGGGGAGGCACGGGGGGAACAGGATGAGGTGGGTGGTCATGTACAGGGTCCTAGGCCTCATCAACCGGGGCACCAACCGGTAGCGGGATGCAAGATATGCTATGCTGCCATTCTCGCTGGCCGAAAGTCGGATACCCTCTATCAATCTCCTCATCCGCAGCAATGGGGAGGTGGTTCAGCTCAAACACAAGTGTCAATAAATTGGCAAATGGCAGTGGCCATGTCAGGTTCTGCATAGGATCAGGCCGAACTACCTCTCGTAAAAATTTTCGCAAATGCATCTAGATGGTATGCGCAAGCGGGACCTGATAGCCATGCTGATACCCGTATAGAACCCGAACAAACTCCAAACGACGCTCAGCTCGATGCCCAAGTAGAAGGACATTCTTATAGATCACGGAGTCAATGAATAGCAAGTGGCTAAGCAGCTTGCTCCGCCGCAAGCATGTGAAACTGTTGTCACCGTAGGCCCCCTAGAAGTATTGCTAGATGAGGCTATGTATGGGTTGTCGATCATCAACCTCTGGGAAGGGCTAATATTCCAGCTTAGCGAAAAACCCCAACACGGTGGCAATCATGGATGAGGTGATGTGGACAATATGACCATCACTGATAGAGAGCAGTCCATCCACGGTGGGTGACTCATACAGGTTCTGGTAGAAGAGTCGTACCAGACGAGGATAAGTGGGCGTTGTCACAGTGCAAACGCCCAACTGTTGCCGGAGTCAGAGCTGCTCAACGGCCCAAGTAGTGTCCGTGTCACGCTGGAAAAATGGCATGTTGAACTGCGTGAGCTTGTGAAGAGGGCGTGAAGCCCACTCCGGCCGTGGCAAGTCACCCGGTGGTGGTAGCGAGGATAGTGGTGACAGTGGCGGTGGTGGTATCGAAGAGGTGGAACCTCTGGCCTTCTTGGAGGCCCGAGCAGATACACGTCGACTCATATCCTGCACACACCAAAAGCAAATAGACACAAACCCATAGAACAAATCATGAGAATAAAATAAAATATGAAAGCACAAGTTTGCCCACTAATGTACCACATGCAATTCCCACCAATTTTTTTTTATTTTTTTGAAAACGAAAATAATTAAATAAATGAATAAAAAAGACATTAAATTAAATTAACTAAACTATAAAATAACTAAACTACAAAAGAGACTAAAGTATAGAATAAAACAACCTAAACTAAATAGTTTTCTTTTTTTTTTTGTTTTTTTTTTAGAAGAGTCAAAAATTAAATATAAATAAATAAATAAAAATTCAAAAAATAAAATAAAATAAAAACTAAACTACTTAATAATTAAATGAACAATTACATCATAGAATAAAAATAAAATCACTAACTAAACAAGTAAAATTAAAAATAAAAATAGAACCTAAACAATCCGTGAACTAATTAAACTAATGAGAATTACTAACTAAACAAATATAGCAAATAAAAAAAAAAAAACTAAATTAGGATTAGTATTAGCACTATGATTTTTGAGTTTTTTTTTTTTTTGAGCTTGGCCCGCACGTGTGTCGGAAAGGGCCGCACGTGTAGCTCTCATCTTCTACCTACGCAGACTGTTGTTGTTGTTGTGTTTGTGTTTTTTTTTTTTTTTTTTTTTTTTTTTTTTAAAGATAAACAAACTAAATAAACATGGCTAAGTTAGTATACCACATGGCTAAATAAATAAAATAAAATAAGAGAAAGAATAATCAACTAACAACAAACATGGCTAAGCATTCTTTTTTTTTTTTTTTTTTTTTTGAAAGATGAACACTAGATCAACAAAAAAAAATAAAAAATAAAAACAACAACTCCACAAATTGACTCCTACATCTACAAATCTACACATAAAAGGGAAAAATTTTACCTTGAAAAAATAGAGAAAGAGAGAAAAAGAATGGTGATTCGTCGGAGAAAATGGTGGTTGTCGGAGATTCAACGGACAGAGAGGATTAGCGATGCCGGCGGTGAGATGATGGTGGTGAGAAAGAAGAAAAAATAAGAAAAAGGAAAAAGAATGAGGAGGAAGAAAAGAAGAAGAAGATGGGTGAGTGGGGTTATGAGACACAGAGAGAGAGAGAGAGAGAGATTGGGAGCGAGTGGAAGGTGTGATGCAGATAAGGTTTTTTTTTTTTATGAAAATAGAAAATAGAAAAATAAAAATAAATAAAATATGAATTTTTTTTATTAAATATATATATAATTATAAATAAAATAATTGTATATTTATTTATTTATTTTTAAAATTTATTTATGTGTTTATTTAAAATTTATTTACTTAAATAAATTAAAAATGAAATTAAAATAATAATAATAATAATAATAAAACAAAACCAAACCAAACAATTTCTTTTTTTCTTTCAAAATTCCCGCACCAACCCACGCACCTACTTATTAAGCAGTGTGCAAATTCAAAAGCACCAAATTTCCCGCACGTACGGGGCTCAGGCCGCACGTACGGCGATTTCTCCTCCTCGCAAATTTTTTTTTTTTTGAAAAAATCAGCGTCCCGCACGTGCGAGAGTCAAGTCGCACGTGCGGCTTGGTCAACGCACGGAGCCCCACACCTGCTTATTAAGCAGTGTGCTACACTTTGGGAATGGCAATTGTGTCGCACGTGCGGGAAATTTTTTTTTTTTTTTTAAAACAAGTACAACACAATTTTTTTTTTTTTTAAATTGAACAAGTATAACAACTTTTTTTTTTTCATTATTATTATTATTATTATTTAAAAAAAAAGAAATAAGCATTTTTACATGTGGTTGAATACTTGATTTCTCATAAATCACAAAGCAGAAATCAAGGTCTTACCCAGGCTAGGGAGGGTCCCTTCCACCCACACGCATGCAATGACCTTTTTCTGCTACATTGCAACATCATAGTTTAACAAAAACAAGAAGTACTCGCAAGCGTACATGCTTCAAGAAAATGAAAAACTAACTCCCAACACCTAACAAAAGGCACCAGAGTTATGGCATAAAGTTGCCATTTCAGAATCCCCCAAGTAATAAAACCCAGCGTAGTTTATAGCCTTCGGGCTAGTGCAGCCCAAAGTATACTTAACCATTTCTACCTTCAATTGACATCCAAAATAAATATAACACATAAGAAAATAACGGAATGCCCACTAAAGGTATAATTTTCACGCGAAAACCACGGGTACTACTTTTCTCCTTAACTATGTTTGTAACTTTCCCTATTCTCTAACAGGGTGACAGACTAGGTTGATTTGGTATCCAGAATCGAGACGTATAAAGCTACCTCAACCTATGGGGCTGCCATGCACAGTTCAAGCCGAGGTAGTTTTGAAACAATCTCCACACCCCTGGGTATTTAAACCAGACTCTAGTCTCGGAAATGCCAAACCTTTGTGTTTTAGGCTTTGCCATTCGAACTCTAGTTTCCACCGTCTCAGTTGGTCTCCTAGGAACTCATTACAAACACAGTTAGGTGGCTATACCAGACCGTCAGATGCCGTTCGAGCACGGCTAACACCAAAGGAATTACACCTTTAGAGGATTTAAAGTCTCCTAAACACAAATAAAGCATAACGAGAACAAATAAAAACAGAATAGCATAGAAGGGAAAGAAAAGAGAACAAGAAATCAATCTATCAATCATAGTAAAATGGGTCCATCAAAGCAATGGACTCAATCATATCCCTATTCCCAATCCCCTCTATATATGGTTTCAATCTTTGGCCATTCACTTTGAAAGTGTGGCCAGTATTTGGATCTCACACCTCAACGGCTCCATGAATAAATGTCTCAACAACCTCAAAGGGGCCATCCCATCTTGATCTTAGCTTATCCGGAAAGAGTCTCAATTTTGAATTAAAAAGCCACACTTTTTGGCCGGGTTCAAAGGATTTTCTATTAATGTGCTTGTCATGAAATTCTTTAGTCCGAGCTTTAAAAACTCTCGAACTCTCATATGCATCATTCTGGATTTCCTCCAACTCATTGAGTTGCAATTTCCGATTGAGCTTAGCCGTGGCCATATCGAAGTTAAACTTCTTTATGGCCCACAATGCTCGATGCTCAAGTTCAACCGGGAGATGGCAAGCTTTGCCGAACACCACTCTATATGGTGACATCCCAATGGGTGTCTTATAAGCAGTGCGATAAGCCCATAATGCATCAATTAACCGTTGTGACCAATCTTTCCTATCCGGCCTCACCGTTTTCTCAATTATGTGTTTTACCTCCCTATTTGAGACTTTCACTTGGCCACTAGTTTGAGAGTGGTATGGAGCGCCAACTTTATGAGTGATAGAGTATTTCTTAACTACCAACTCAAAGAACCGGTTACAAAAATGTGTACCCTAATCACTTATTATGGCTCTAGGAAACCTAAAACGACTAAAGATGTTTTCATGCAAAAATTTAATTACCACTCTATGATCGTTTGTTCGAGTAGCTATTGCCTTCACCTACTTAGACACATAATCTACTGCCAAGAGAATGTACTCAAACCCGAATGACGACGGGAAAGGGCCCATAAAATCAATCCCCCAAACGTCAAATATTTCTACCACAAGAATAGGGGGCATTGGCATCATGTCACGCCGAGACATCGAACCCATTTGCTGACAGCGCAAACAAGTTCTACAAAATTGATGGGCATCTTTAAAAATTGTGAACCAATAAAACCCACTCTGTAAAATCTTGGCGGCCGTTTTATGCCCACTAAAATGACCGCCACATGCAGAAGAATGACAAAATGTAAGAATGTTATACACCTCACTCTCCGACACACATCGTCAGATTACTTGGTCGGAGCAATATTTAAACAACTCCGAATCCTCCCAAAAATAATACCTGACCTGCGAAAAGAATCGGTCTTTGTCTTGCTTAGACCAATTCTGCGGAATTTGCCCAATGGCCAAGTAATTCACAATATGTGCAAACCACAGGAGAGCTTGCTTGTGACAGCTCAAAGAGTTGTTCGTCCGGAAACGAATCATGCAAAATAAGAGGGTCACTAGTATACTCAACGAGGATTCGGGAGAGATGATTCGCTACCACATTCTCAGATCCTTTCTTATCACGGATCTCTAAGTCAAATTCCTGAAGCAACAAAATCCATCTAATCAACCTAGGTTTGGTCTCTTTCTTAGATAGTAAATACCGCAAAGTGGCATGATCAGTGAAGACTATGACCTTGGAACCTAGGAGATAAGACCGGAATTTGTCTAAGGCAAAGACCACAGCTAGCAACTCTTTCTCGGTGGTAGTGTAATTCAATTGTGCATCCGAGAAAGTGCGACTAGCATAATATATAGCAAATGGTGCCTTATTGACCCTTTGGCCCAACACAGCCTCGACAGCATAATCGGAGGCATCACACATGATTTCAAAGGGAAGCGACCAATCTGGTGATTTCATGATTGGGGCGGTGGTCAAGGCCATTCTCAGTGTTTCAAATGCCTTTAAGCATGCCTCATCAAAGACAAAAGGCGCGTTCTTAACCAGTAAACTACCCAAAGGACGTGATATCTTACTAAAGTCTTTGATAAACCTACGGTAAAAACCTACATGTCCTAAGAAAGACCTAATTTGATGCACGGAATTGGGTGGAGGAAGGCCTGCAATGAGGTCAACCTTAGCGTTGTCAACCTCTATACCTCGAGGGGACATAATGTGTCCCAACACTATACCCTCACGAATCATAAAATGGCTCTTTTCCCAGCTCAAGATTAGGTTTGCTTCAGTACATCGTTCTAACACTCTAGTCAAGTTCCTAAGGCATTCCTCAAAAGACGGTCCAAACACCGAAAAGTCATCCATAAAAACCTCTAAGAATTTCTCCACCATATCGGAGAAAATGGCCATCATACATTGTTGAAAGGTCGCCGGTGCATTATATAGCCCGAAAGGCATGCGCCTGTAAGCAAAAGTGCCAAAAGGGCATGTGAATGTGGTCTTTTCCTGGTCAGCGGGGTACACCGGGACTTGATTATACCCCGAGTAGCCATCAAGAAAACAATAGAAACCCTGCCCCACTAACCGCTCTAGGATTTGGTCAATGAAAGGTAAGGGAAAATGGTCCTTCCTAGTTGAGGAATTTAGTCTCCTATAATCAATACACACTCGCCACCCAGTAGTGGTTCGTGTGGGGACTAACTCTCCTCCCTCATTCTCAACAACAGTGATGCCCGATTTCTTGGGCACCACTTGTGTGGGACTCACCTACTTGCTATCTGAGATGGGGTATATAATACTCGCATCCAATAATTTCAATACCTCCTTTTTCACCACCTCTTTCATATTAGGATTCAGTTTCCGTTGCATTTCGCGAGAAAGTTTGGTGTCCTCCTCTAAGTATATATAATGCATGCACATGGAGGGATCTATCCCTTTCAAATCAGCCACTAACCACCCTATAACACTCCGATGTGCCACGAGAACACTCATTAACTACCTCTCCCGCTCTACAGTCAAGTCAGATGCAATGATAACCTATAAAGTATCTTGGGGCCCTAAAAATGCATACTTGAGTGTGGTCGGGAGTGGCTTCAACTCAAGTGTAGGTGGTGTGACCAAAGATGGTATGGCAGGCTCTCTCGACAGAGGAGGAAGTGACTCAAACCGAGCTTTCCATGGAGGAAAATTCGGTGTAGAAGAAAAATTAAGCAAGACATTCACCTCCTGAACTGACCCATCTATATCAAAATTTTCAAACCCAAAATGAGCTAGACAAGCCTCTAAAGGGTCCTCTACAAGAATGAAGGGCAAAGCCTCCTCTACAATCTCATCCACAACATCCACTAATAAGCACTCCTCTCTCTCATGAGGTTGTTGGGATTCTTGGAAAACATTAAGGCCTCGTTTGGCAACAGGCCGGTTTAGCAAAAAAGTCAAAAAGTTACTAAAAAAGTCAAAAAGCTAATAACCCATACCAAAAAGTCAAAGATTCTCTTTTCTCTCTACTTTTTGCACATATTTTCGTAAAAAGCCAAAAAGTCATCCCAAACATACTAGTTTTTTTTAGCTCATATTTTAGCCAAATAGCCAAAAAGTTACTAAATTAGCCTGTTCCCAAACGAGGCCAAAGTTTCACTTGCATGTTTCCAAATGAAACTTCCATAACCCCGGTCCAACAATTAATGCATGCATTGGCCGTAGCCAAGAAAGGTCGACCTAAGATCACCGAGATTTGTTTCCTAGAACTGGCTACCGGTTCCATATCTAACACCAAAAAGTCAACAGGGAAGTAGAACCTATCAACCTTAACTAGCACATCCTCAATCATGCCACGTGGCACTTTGAGGGACCGGTCAGCCAATTGAAGAGTGACAGTAGTGGGCTTCAACTCGCCAAGCCCAAATTCCTCGTACACAGAGTACGTCAACAAATTGACACTAGCCCCTAAATCTAACAAGGCCCTATTAATGAAATGGTCCCCTATAATGAATACAATGGTTGGGGCACCCGGGTCCTTAAGCTTAAGAGGTGTGTCATTCAACAAGATGGAGCTTACTTGCTCTATGAGTAGGACCTTTTGGGACACATGTGTCCTAGATTTACGCTTTTGCGTAGCATATGAGGGTACTTGTTTAATTGCCTCCAATAGGGGGAGGTTAATTTTTACCTGTTTAAAGACCTCCATCATTGCCTCTATAGATGCCGCCTTCTTATTAAAAGGGGACAGTGTATTAAGGTATTGGGGAAAGGGTGCCTTAGGCACATATGGTGCCTTGGGCTCAAGTGAAGTGCTAGAGACTAAGTCATCCCTCTTAACTGTTTCCCCCTCACCCTTGCTCTCATTAGGTAAACCACCGTGGTCACCCTTCTTAACTCTAGTTGCATCAGACGCAACTGACTGAGGCTCTAACTCCCTCCCACTTCTCAAACTAATTACTGCTTGCACCTGCTCATGGTGCTTTCCATTCCCACCTGAACTCTCTGCCCCGTATTGTCCCTTAGGGTTGGCCACAGTTTGACTTAGTAATTTTCCCTCCTCTCTCCGATTCATGTTGTTAGCCATTTGACCCAATTAGGTCTCTAGCTTGGCAACAGAGTGAGTGTGGGAGTGAACTACCGATGCTAACCCCTTAAGTTCTGAGAGAACTTCCAACACCTGAGTCTCAAAGGCAGAGTTGCCCTGAGGAACAGGCGGGGGTTGTGGTTGCCGATACGGTTGTGGGGGTCTATAAGGTTGCGATGGTCGGTAAGATGATTGGTTGGCAAAATTATTGAAATTCTACCTTGGTGGTGGAGGATTGTAAAAAATGCCTTGTGAAGGAGGTCTCCATGAGAAATTAGGGTGATTTCTCCATCCCGGATTGTATGTGTTGGAGTATGGATCATTACCTGGGTTAGAGAATCCTTGAGCCGCATTCACATGCTCTTGGACTAACTTTGGAAATTGTGATGCCGAAGGGCACTCACTCAAGTCATGAGCAGGGCTCGCACAAATAACACATGCCTCATGAAATTGAGGCTGATCTTGCTGGGTAGGGGCATGTCCCGTAGCTAATAATTGGTCCATCTTGCAGGACAGTGCCTCTACTTGTTAGGCTAACTCTAGGTTTTGCCCGACCTCATAAATGCCCCCTCTTTTCGGGGCTTTAACTACTGGTTATCGGACTTGCCGGGCTGCGGAGGCATGGTGAAGGGAATTATCACTTCGGTTCTCAAACAATTGCCACGCCTCGGCATCATTTTTAGACATGAATGTCCCACCACAGGACGAATCCACCATTTGGCGGTGCAACTCAGTTAAGCCATAATAGAATGTTTGAACAAGTTGCCAATCAGGCACTTGGTGGTGGGGACACTGTTGGAGAAGGTCTCGAAGCCTTTCCCACGTCTCATGGAATTGTTCGCCATCCATTTGAGCAAAGTTTGTGATGGCTTGCCTAAGTTGGTTGGTTTTACCTATGGAAAAGTACTTCTCCAAAAATCGTTGCTGTAATTGGTCCCAAGTTGTGATTGAATTAGCAGGTAAAGAATTTAGCCAGTGTTTGGCTTTATCCTTTAATGAGAATGGAAACAATCGCAACATTAAGGCCTCATTTGTGAAATTTTGGATCCTTACTGTCGAGCAAATTTCCAAAAATTCATTCAAATGCTTATAAGGATCATCATGAGTTAGTCCATGGAATAATGGGAGCATTTGTATGGTGCTGGAGTTAATCTCATAATGAGCAGCAGTGGTGTTGGGTAATTGGATGCATAATGGTGATGTATATGCAGTGGGTGTGAAATAATCCTTAAGGGTCCGGTTAGGCACATTCGAGACATTAGGATCTGCCATCTCTAATGGCTCAATGTATAAATATCAATATTCAAGCCTAGGAACACGGGCAGAGACCCTAAGTCTCCTAAGGGTCCTTTCTAGTTCAAGGTCCAAACTCCACAATTCAAGGTGACAAGAACGACGCCTGTGCATACACTACCCACACACACACAAAAAGTTCGACTCTGTGCACTAAGTTACGAAAGTAGAATGCTAAAGGAGAAATACTCACAGCGGTTTAACAAAAACACTTTACTCGTCTTGCGAATGCTTGACGTGTAGACGTTGTCTCCAACCTTTATTTGAGCTTTGCCTTTCGTTTTAGCACTTTGGTGCTTTGCTTATGAGTGTTTGCTTCTGTTTACTCACTTTAGTGCTGCGATTTTTTTTATTTTTAAAGCTCGGCTGTGCTCTGCTTGCACTTCGGTGATAGCTCCGATTTCAAACGCTCTGCACACTTAGTAACGCAAAAGCATAAAATCCTAAACTAAAAATTAAAATAAGAATGTAACTTTAAATTAACTAATTTCGCCAGAAGTCCCCGGCAACGGCGCCAAAATTTGATAGGTCGTTGAACACACCAAAATTAAATACTAAACTACACCAAATTCTTTTAGAATAATGGCAATTTCAAGTATCGATCCACAGGGACAATTGTGAAATTAAACTAATTTAATTGATAAATTCCTAAATTAATTTTGATGAAAAGAATGATTGATCATAACCTAATTTAATAACGAATAAATTAAACTAAATAATTAAATTATCAACTATAACTGACAGTGGATTTACTGAATTGGGGAAAAAACTACGGCAAAGAGTCCACCACTAGTCACGTAATTAGGGTTTCCAATTGAAATCAATTATGTTATAGTTAGAACGGAATAATGCTTTGCAACTACAAGTTCAAACCATTTGACAAGAAAATCATCACATTCAATGTACGAGTACGAACCATCTCAAGTAGTACGAACCGTTCACTCTAAACTAGGGTAGTGACACGACTCGTCCCTCGTAGTATGACTCGTCTTATACCTTGAATGTGAAAGAATAGAATACTCATGTATGAAAGACATTCAACAATCACAGAAAGCCGAATACTTGAAGAGATAATGAAAATTAAATATAATGAACTTCTAAAACACCATACAATTGTTCAAACCTTTACATAATTGAGAATCAAAAAGAAAACAAAATAATTACATGGCTAGGGTTTGATCAAAACCCTAGAAAAGGAGACTAGCCACTCATGGAGAAGTGGAAGGAGGTAGATGGAGAAGGAACCACCACGGGAGACATCCTTGAATCTTCAAGTTCCTCTTCCCTTTCAAACCCTAGCCTCTCTCTTTAGGTCAAACTAAGTTCAGAACCCTATTCCAGCCTTTTCCTTTCCTTTTTATACTTCTGATCCCTTCCAAACAGGTTTAAAATATCAGGCACAGTTTCCCAGAAAAAGTCAACGCACGTGCAGAAAAAGTCAACGCATGTGCGAAAAAGTCAACTCTCTCCAAATTCTGTCTTTTTGCCCATTTTATGCTCCGACTATGTACAACTTGATTGACATTCAACACACATAAAGTATACGATTTGACCAGCAAGTGAAGTTAAGAGATTCTAATTAACGGCCTCAATAATGTACAATTCGGCCTTAATCACCAACCGAACCGCTTCGCTCCGCTCCGCTATAGTTAATACATATATATTTTTTAACTTCCAATGAAATATCAATGTAAACATGAGTGTAAGAAAGATTTAAGATATGAAAATTTATTACAAATTAGTGGTTATATAAATAAAACATATTATATAAAATTATTTTGTGTTATATATTTAAAAAATATTATACAAATTAGTGTTATATATTATGCAAATGTATGATAATTAGTTAGCATATTCTTCAATCCACCAATCCGCCAAAAATCGCCCAAATCACAATTTGTCAATCCTCTAATCTGCTAACCCGCCATTCGGTTTGTAATTTTACTCTCAAACTGTCTGAACCACACCGCGCACACCCTTACATATATGTATAATCAAACCAACTTAATTAAGAATCACTTAATATTTTTAGTTTTAAGAGCTAAATTAGATTATCAAGCACTCCTTAAGGGGGTGTTTGATAACATGATTTAGCACCTAAAACTAAATATATTAAATGATAATAAATTAAATCTGTTTAATAATCACAATTGATATCACTTAAAAATTTAAGTGACTATTAAAATGTAGGCTAAAAACTTAAAAAAAAATTTAAGTCATATGAAACGTACTTAATTCTGACTAATTTATAAATATTAAATATAAGTATCAGTATACACTATTATAAACTCACTACCATCACCACCATCATGCCACTGCCACTACCACTGCCGTCGCCGCCGACATCACCACCATCGCCACCACGACGACGATCACTACCACTATCACCACCACTACCACCATTGCTACCACCCCCACCACGATTACTATATAAAAATTAAAATATATAATTTGAACATATTAAATTTCAAATTTAATCTTATACATATCAAACAATTTATTTTTAGTTCAGCACTTAAATTTTTATCAAACATCTTTTTAATTTAATAAATTCAGCATTCCGTTTTTAATACTTCATTTTCAATTTTCAATTTTCAAATTTCAAATTTCGACTTTATCAAGCAACACCTAAGAATCTGACTTAATTACTTAAAAATTATTCAAAAATATTATTTTATTTTTTATATTTATCTCATAGACCTTACACTACATATATTTAATTTTTATCACACAATCTACTATCCAAAAAAATCTAGATGGTTAAATCTATGCTTGTTTTGAGAAATAAGTTAAAAGTTAACTTTTTTATTTTTTAAAAAATATATATATAAAAACCAAAGAAATGACATGATCTAAAAAATAAAAAAAATAAAAAATTTACTTTTAACCTCTCTATTAAAAGATACCCAAATCCTAGACTTTTTCTTATTTTTTTTTTAAATTTAATTAGTAGCGGATTGCAATGAAAAACAAAAGCAATAATGAAGGAGTCCGGATCCTCTGCCATTATTTCCTACCATCTTTCAAAACGGTGTCGTTTCGGAACATTTTCTTTTCTTTTCTTTTTCCTTTCTTTCTCTCACAGCTCTCAACATTTACGTTTGAGAAAGAGAAACTGAGTTTGAAGCAGCCATCTCCTATCCTAGAGAGAGAAAGAAAAACTAGAGAAAAAGAAAATTGGGTTGTGGAAACTCATTCTTCACTCTCATCAAAACCTTGTCTGTAGCTCTCAACACATACAATACAATCATCTCTGCCAATGCCCCTCTCAAACACGACTCCCATCATCATCCTCATCAATATCATCAAATGGGTTCAAACCAATCATCAAGATGCCAATGGACACATCAAAAATAACACCCAAGAAGAGGCAAATTTTGAGTTTGGACATTCTTATTTGAAAAGTTAACTATAGAAATTCCATTGATTTTCTATTTGATATTTTGGGTTTACTTTCTTTTTCCCTTTTGGTTTGATACTAGTGAAAATTGATGAATAGAACTGGAATCTCAGATTTTTGAAACAAAGAAAATAATCTCAGATTTTTGTTTTGGTCTTTCATTTGGTTGGATTTTTTGAACCTTTAAACTAAACACACAAACTTTGGCATTTTGAACATCAATTTGAATCAAAAAGATAAACCAACACATTTATTTTCTAAAGCAGAACAACACCACCGATTTGCATTCATTCAATAACCTAAAAAAAACCAAATAAAACCTAGAAACGAAACCCAAAAAAACTTTAAAATTTTGAGCATCAATTTGAATCAAGAGAAAACCCGGATGTTAATTTCACACAACAAACCAAGAACACCATTGGGTTGAAAAATTGAATTAGTATAATTCAAATCAACAAGCGACTCAGAACGAATTTTTCTTCACTGGTGGCTCTGAATGCTTCATCAGCGGCCAGCAATCCTCTTTTCTTCTTCTTCGATCTACTTCTCTCTCTCTCTCTCTCTATATATATATATATATGTGTGTGGGGGGGGGCTAAAAATGATTGAGAACCGATTCTATTTTATTTTATTTTTATTTTTCTGTCGTTGCTATGGCCTCGCTGCCACCATGGTCCTCTTCTTCATCTTCAGTCGTTCATGCTTCAGTTGCTTAGGATTCTCGTGTCTGTGTCGTTTGAGAGCTTAGAGAGAGAAAAAAAAAACAGGGGAAAAGGAAAAAGTCAAAAAAAAAAAAAGGCCAAAACGAAGGCGTTTTAGCACCATAACAGGATGTCACAGCAGAGGATCCGGACTCATAATGAAGTGTCGTACACTAACTGTGTAAACCTATTTCAACCCCATAGTTGAGTTTGGGTTTACCTAGGCGTAATTTGGAAAATTTTCGTATCGCATTACCTTTTCATTTATTTTCTATTTTGTTTTTTAAAATTTAAAAATTAATTTTTAATCAACTTTCTAAAACAATCACCAAACACAAAAAAAAATAAAGAAAAAATTGCAATCCTATTTTGAAAGTATGAATTCATCAAATAACTATTAGAAAATAAATTTTATTGAAAGGATTTGGATTCTTTCAAATTACAATCATTGTGAAAATGAACCACTGACTTTTAAGAGCATCTCTAGTTTGTTAAACTTATTGATAGTGTCAATATTAAATAAAGGTGATGATAGAGAGCTCTAGAGCTGAGGCTGTAAATCCAGCTCTAGTGACGTAGAAATTCAAAAAATAAAAAATAAAAATAAGGTTAAAATATCACATCAATGGAGTGGGGTCCACCCCTAGAGCTCCTTTAAAGCTCATGTTTTAGAGCTCCAAAACATTTTGTATTAACTAACATGTGACAAGTAACTAATTTTGGTGTAATATTTTATCTTTAATGGAGACATTACTTTAGCCACTAACACTAGTGTGTTTGTTTCAGTTTTCTAAATTCAGTTTTTTGAAAATTGAGTTTTTTATTTTTGTGTATTTTTTTTTTTAGTAAATATTTTTAAATTTTAAGTAATTTTTTACTTTTTTAGATACACCTTAGTTAGATGCATCTAAATAGTAAAATATTTGTGAAAAACTATTTTAGAAAATTAATAAATACACAAAAATATACTGAATTTTCATATTTTTTAAATTATCATATTCAATAATACCAGTAGGCTAATTAAGGACATCTCTAATTTTATGGGCGAAAAGACTAGGAAAGCCATTAATAAATTTTTCTTTCCAAAACGATTTTGTATAATCATCGCGAAGCATGACTCGAGAAGTAAAGACATCTTTATACCATCGGAAATCACTCAAGGTAGGGCAAGTGAGGTTACTAAGTTGATCATAGATTCGAGAATGAACATTAGTAGGTGTTCCTATAAAATGTTTAATTATAGTAAAAATTAAAGTATTAATTCCATTAGGTTTACTCGTTCTTATGTCTTCATCAAAGATAGGGAAATCATTTTCATCTAATTGGACTGCATGTTGAATAGATTCACGCATTTCAGTAGTGAGATATTTGTCCCACCATGATTTAAGCATTCCAGTAAAACCAAGAGGTTAATAACGAGACAATTTCAGGTTGGGTATAATCGGGATAATTACGAAGATAACTATTTGCAACCATAGGCATATGATTTAATTTTTGAAGAATTTGATTTTCACTAAGACCATCTATATTCCATTCATATAATTTTTTAGCAAAAATAGAAAATTGATTATTAATATTGGTTTATTCAAATTGAAGATCAGGAGGAGTAATTTTAGGATACCAATTCTTTGTAAGAATAGTAGGATTAGCTTTGGGATGTGTTATGCGATTGAGATTATTTGATTGAAATAGACTATTTTCATTATTAGTAGATGTGGCAGAGTCACTAGTAAATTCAAGAGGTGGTTGCTGGGTTAAAACAGTAATTCCTTTTTCATTGGAAGGGGTAGATAATTTAGTAAATAATTGTTCAATAGCTTCAACAGCATTAGTATCTTGAGTGACTAAACTTGATCGATTCTGAGTGCTAGGAAGATTAATAATTGGTTTTTCCAAAGCTTTGCTGGTTGAAGTTTGATTATTGGAATATTCATCAAAGTTTGTTTCAATTTTATCTAATTGTTTACCAATAGTTTTTAAGCATTGATTTGTATAATTATTTTGTTCAATTACTTTTTTAATTCCAGATTCATCACCAGGAAGCTTAAAAGGAGAAGCATGGAGTATTGATTCTTTATGTTCAATAAGAATAGTTTCTAACAGAAGATGACTAGAAAAAATAGTGGTATTTGGAGAGGTTTTCCATTTGGTTTTGGTAACAGTATTGACCTTTTGGTAATAATTTTCAAGATAATCAAAGAAATTGATTTCAACATTTATTTCATTCATAAATGTGTACCATTTCTTAGTGATTTTAGATTGTTAGTGTTCATTATAATTAATCCTATAACTGTGTCGTTTTGTTTTATTATTTTTGGATTTAAATTCAGCATGAAGTTTGTTAAGATCAGGAGTAAAAGGTTTACTAAGAGTTAATAATTGTGGATTAATAGGAGGAACAACTTCAAAATTAGTTTGAGTGGGTGACTCTTGAGACGTAGTATCGTCATCATGAAGATGTGTGTGGGTTGAATAAATAGGTTTACTAATTTGGGATGTAGAGGAATTATCAATTCCTTTTAACTTACTATCAGTAGTGTGTAAGGGTTGACCAATGTGAAGTTTGCGATCTTGGCAAGTAAATAAAGGTGTACTAAAGATTTCATCCTCATCCGTAGAAATACTAGAGGTACTATGACGTGAAGATTGACTAGTTAATCTATTAAATCGTATGTGAACGGAACCATCATTGAATTCTTGAATTTGTTGGATGTCATTTTGGTCAGATTGGTGTGGTTGAGAATAGTTTTCATTAATTGTGACCTAACTATCAGGAAGAGTGATTTCATCGCAACAAATGGTTTTGCGGACTTCTATGTTGGTTTGACTAGTACTACCTTGAATAAGTAAGGTTTTATCTTTTGGACTTTTAACCAAAGCATGAACATTAAGATTAGTTTTAATACATTTATAATAGATACTATATATTAAAGCAATAGAATGAGCACCACCAAGTATTCTAGTAAAGGCACCAGAAACTTGAATGTTTAATGTTAAGGCTTTTAATATGTGAGGATCTCGAAGACTTAATGTAAAATCAGAAAAACTATTAAAATGGAAAAGTCCTAGATGAAGACCAGATTCCATCATGCCGATAAGGCTTTTGTAATAATTAATAAATTGAGCATCACGCAAACATAACAAAACAGAAGAATTAAGACCTTGTTGAGTTAAAGGTTTGACTGCAACTTGGATTAAGCCGATATGAATAAAATTATGACCATTAGATAAATATTTTTTAATTGCGTCTTTACTTAGTAATTGGCATGTTTTTTGGGTTTTAGTAAGAGCAAAAACCTATTCAACCGTTTTGACATGTAAATCAATATTAAAAGATGACTTCCAAAAATTGGTTCTATAAATTTCTTTAATTGGGACTTTTGGGACATTCTAACTTAAATCTATGTTTACATCTTGAAATTCATGTTCTTCTTCATTTACGACTGTATCAAGTATAGGTGCTAAAGTTGTAGATCTAGAGCTAACTGAAGAGTTACTTCTGAATAATCGACTTATTGTGATTTTGTTAAGTAGTTCAAAATCCTAAATTCTTAGATAACTTATCATGTTTTCACATACTATGTGTTAATTCATACCCTCTCCAGAAACCCCGAATTCCATCAATGGCCTAACCTAAGGACTTACACAGGATGTGGGACAAAAGGTGGGTGGCTACTAACAAAGTGGAAAACAGTTGACAAGTTAAGAAGAATAAAGGAGATTTGAATGAAATTACAAAAACTGAAACGAGAAGAATTCAACAGAAATAACCAATTAATAAGCTAACATCAACAAACTTGGCTCTGATACCAATCTTCTATCCCATCTAGTAATTCATCTAGTCATCCTAACCAATCCAGTGATACATCTGACTATTATTCTCCTAGTGATAATATTGATAATCACATTAAGTTACGATGTAATGATACTTGCTGTAAAATAAGTCAACGTTCTTAGTAAATCCCAACAAGAAGAAGATTCTGTGGGGATGTATTTTCTGAGTACCAACACGTGGCCGAGGTGACACCGAAGTGTCAGCCGAGGTGCCACGTGACTTGACAGTTACGCCAAGGTGATCTCCGGGTTGCCGAGGTTATCTCCGAAGATATCGGAATCCGAGAAGATCGGATAAGGGACAGGAGTCCTAGAAAGAAGAAAGACTACAAGATGGATAAAGGTAAAACTCTTAGGGAGTCTATCCTTATCTCTTGAAGAGTCCAAAGTAGATCCGGAATTGGAGTCCATAGAAGTAAGACTTCTAGTGGGATTGGGAGAAAGTTAAGCTATAAAAGAAGGGCACCCCCGGCGGGTCTAAGGTACGCAATTTGTAGTCTTGAGCAGTAATTTTAGCACTTGTTATCTTTGAGAGATACTGACTTGATCGTCGGAGTGCCCCCGGGTGGAAGAACCACCGCCGGAGCCTTCTCTTTCTGTGCAGGTTATAGGGAGCCGTCTACTCTGCCTGTGTTCTACAGCTGGATTACTAAGGAGGGCAGTGTGATCGGAATATCACTCACACAATTTGGCGCCGTCTGTGGGAAAGAAAGAAGAGTAGATGGCCAGTAACACGCAGAGGGAAAGGGTTGGGGACGACGCTCCAGCTGGGAGTGGAAGACCCGTCGACTCTAACGCTGAAGGAGGAGACCACAACGAAGAAACTCGTGATCAGAATCACGAAGAGAAAGCCGTCAGACAAGATGGTGATACATCAAAGAAAGCGGACAGAGGCAAATACTATAATGAGGATGACCTCCAGACCTGGAAAGACAGATGTCTGAGGAGGGATGAGGAAGTAAAAGAGATGGCAAACAAGTTGGCAGACCTTCAATCGGTCGTCAACGTCATGATGCAAAATAATGTCATGCAGCCGCCATACCCGCTACAGGACACACCAATGCCGGCAGCAAACGTCCAGAAGAAGGGGCGGAGAGAAGTCCCCGAAGCCCCTCAGCACACGGGGAGTGGAAGGCACTCTCACCGACCCTCCAGGGAAGTCGGCCGAGAAGAGCCGAGAAGAGAAGAGTCCCGAAGGACATATCGCGAGAAGGAAGCAGACCCCAAAGAACATTGGCATGTTCCAGGGCGGGTATTGTGTTTCGATGCGTCCTGCGGGGAAGGATCGAAAAGGGGCCACCATGAGGCCGAGAGTAGCGCGCCGAAAAGGCTGAAGTCCAATGACAGCCGGGCTGTAGGAAGAAGTAAAGAGGACTTGAGAGATTACCTCAAGAGAAAGCAGGAGAATGCCGGAGCCGAAGTGACCTCCCCGGTTAAGCCGAGGACTCTATTCTCGACGGAATTGGACAGATTCGTCGCGCCGAAAAGATTCAGTATGCCGAGGTTCCAGATATATGATGGTAAGTCAGACCCTAACTTCCATGTTGGATTATTTTTGAATTCGATGGCATTATACAGTGGGAACGAGCCGCTGCTCTGCAAAGTGTCCCTTCATCCTTCGGGGAGATTGCATCAGATTGGTTCCACAAGTTACCGAAGGGCAGCGTGAAGAGCTGGGAAGGCCTGGCCGAGATGTTTGTGGCCAGGTTCATAACAAACAAACTGCAGCCATTGAGGGTGGATGCATTGATGGCTCTGAAGATCGGCAAAGATGAAAGCCTCAGAGCCTATGCAAAACGGTACTACGAGGTGTTCAATCGAATACCTGAATGCAACCAGGAGGTGGCGGTCGTCTCTTTCAAGAACGGCCTGAAGGATGACTGTCCACTGCGGAAGTCCTTGGCAAACACCCTGCCAAAGAGTATGGAAGAGCTCATGGCGAGAATCGAGAAGTATGCCAGAGCCGAGGAAGATACGTCAGGGAATAAGGAGACGAAGCCAGAAAAGGGCAACGGCTCGCCGAAGCGAGGCTGAGGTAACAATGGACAGAACAAACAGGAGACAGAGTTGAGGGCTAAGCGAGCAGTGACGACGGTGTTCCGAATTCCGGTCCAAAAAGTCCTTGATGAAATTCGAAATCAGCCCTACTTCAGGGCGCCGGCAAGAGCACGAGAAGAATTTATGGGGAGAAACCTTGGTAGGCGTTGTGCCTA
Organism: Camellia oleifera; assembly: GCA_022316695.1. Classification (NCBI taxonomy): domain Eukaryota; kingdom Viridiplantae; phylum Streptophyta; class Magnoliopsida; order Ericales; family Theaceae; genus Camellia; species Camellia oleifera. The sequence goes on along the minus strand of CM039314.1, from coordinate 138,237,056 downwards.
CCACAATGAGCAGGGGCACCCAACTCAGGGTTGCAGAGCCCTTAAAACCCACTTAGAAGATTTGGTGAGGCAAGGCCATTTGAGAGACCTTGTGGATGAGGCCAAAACAAGGGAAGAACAGGCACGATTGCCTCAAGCGCCAGCAGCCCCTCCTCCCCCAGCGCAGCAACCACAGGCAAGTGGACCTCGGGTGGTTAATGTGATCCACTCAAAGGTGAATGAAAACGACATACGGGGGGAGACACAGAGAGTGAAACATCTGCAGCACGTCAACCAGGTCGGACTGAAAAGACCTCAGCCTGAAGATTGCCAAGGACCGATGATAACCTTCACAGAGGCCGACCTTGACATGGTTCAGCACCCGCACAATGATACCCTGGTAGTATCCCTCCAGGTTGGGGAGTGCCAGGTGAAACGCATCTTGATTGATCAAGGCAGCTCCTGCGACATCATGTATGTCAAATGTTACAAGGAGTTAGGCCTTCACCCTGATGACATGGAGCAGTCAAACGGCCCGATGGTCGGCTTCAATGGAACGCCGACATGGCCTTTAGGCGCAACAAGCTTAGAGGTACAAGCTGGCACGAAGAAGATCAAGACAGAATTCATTGTGATTGATACGCCCTCGCCCTACAACATCATCTTGGGGAGGCCGTGGTTGCATGCAATGGGGGCAGTTCCCTCAACATTGCATCAACTGCTACGGTTCCCAACAGAACATGGGATCGAGGAAGTCAGAGGAGATCAGTTGCAGGCGAAAAATTGCTCCATGGCAGCAATGAAGTTAACCTGCAGCATTCGGGAACCAGAGAAGGCAGAAGTTGAAAAAGAGGACATAAAGGTCCTAGATGACGTCAGCAAGGAGCCGACCGAGAAAAGTGAAGAAGCATTGAAGAAAATCTTCATCCAACAGGGCGATGAGGAACGTTTCTTTCTTCTCGGCACAGGATTAGCCGAAGAAGAAGAAAGGGAGTTGGAAGCCTTTCTAAGGAAAAATATTGAGGTGTTCGCCTGGACACCATATGAAATGCCTGGCATTGACCCCGAGGTCACATGTCACAGACTCAACGTTGACAGGTCGGCCAAACCTGTGATACAACGAGCCAGAAGACCGACGTTGATGCACGTCGAAGCAGTGGAAGAGGAAGTAACCAGACTTCTAGAGGCTAGGGCCATCCGAGAAGCCAATTATCCGACATGGTTATCAAATACCGTGGTAGTAAAGAAAAAGAATGGCAAGTGGAGGGTCTGCGAAGACTTCACAAATTTGAACAAAGCTTGTCCCAAAGACAGCTTCCCTCTGCCAAAGATCGACCAGTTGGTGGACGCCACATCTGGACATGGAATGATGAGCTTCTTGGATGCATATAGGGGGTATCACCAGAAAGCCATGTACCCCCCAGATGAAGAGAAGACAGCGTTCATCACTCCGAAAGGTTTGTATTGTTACAGAATCATGCCTTTTGGGTTGAAGAACGCAGGAGCAACTTACCAAAGGCTGGTGACCAAGATGTTCAAACACTTGATTGGCCGAACTGTAGAAGTCTACATTGATGATATGGTCGTGAAGACCAAGGAACTGAAGGATCACCTTGCTGACCTAGAAGAGGTCTTTGACATACTCAAAAAATATCGGCTCCGACTAAACGCATCGAAATGCGCATTTGGAGTCGGATCCGGTAAGTTCTTGGGATACCTGGTGACTAGAAGGGGCATTGAAGCCAGCCCAGATCAGATCAAGGCCATTCTGGAATTACAGAGTCCGACATCGGCGAAACAGGTTCAAATGCTTACTGGAAGGGCCGCAGCCCTAAACAGATTCATAAGCCGAAGTTCGGACAAATGTAAACCTTTTTTCAATCTGGTGAAGAAGGCCACGGATTTTCTATGGATGGAGGAATGTGAGGCCGCTTTGGCCGACCTGAAGAAATACCTTACCTCGGCTCCAGTCCTCCCAACACCCCAACCTAGGGAGGAACTGTTTTTATACTTAGCAGTTTCAGAGCACGCAGTGAGTGCTGTGATTATCCGAGAAGAAAAGGGAGAGCAGAAGGCAGTGTACTATGTAAGTAAAACCTTGGCCGACGCAGAAACAAGGTATCTACCACTGGAGAAATTGATGCTGGCCTTGGTAATGGCCTCAAAGAAGCTAAACCATTATTTTCAGGCTCACAAGATAGTGGTTCTAACAGAGCATCCACTAAAATCCTTGTTGCAACAAGGAGACTTGACTGGAAGAATAGCAAGATGGGCCGTAGTTTTGGGCCAATATGACCTGGAGTTCAGGCCGAGAACAGCAATTAAGGGCCAAGTTTTGGCCGACTTCGTGGCCGAGTTCTCGCCAGAATACATCGAACATCGGGCTCCGTTGAGCTGAGATGAAAGATGTCCAAACAAGGAAGGAGAAGCCCAGCCAAAGGCTAACGAACCAAGGAAGGAGAAACTCAGACCCTGCAGCATTTACATCGGCGACTCCTTTCAACTTTTTGTTGATGGGAGCTCAAACCGGCAGGGGGCAGGAGCAGGAGTAGTGTTAATTTCCCCCGATGGGGAGATATTGGAGCAGTCTATTCGACTGGGGTTCAAAGCCTCGAACAATGAGGCGGAGTATGAAGCATTGATTGCTGGACTAAAGCTGGCAGTAGCAGCAGAGGCAGATGAGGTAATAGTTTTTTGTGACTCACAACTTATAGTGAATCAAACTACAGGAGAGTTTGCTGCCCGAGATGAAAGGATGTCGGCATACGCAAAAGAAGTCATCAGGCTGGCAGACATGTTTCAAAACTGCCGACTTCTTCAGGTTAGCCGAGAAGATAACAACCACGTCGACGCGTTGGCCAATCTAGCAAGCTCAATGAAAACCGGAAAGATGGGGACAATAATGATCGATTACCTATCAGGCCCGAGCATAGAGTCACCACACACAATGCAAGAAGCATTATGTGTGGACATGGGACCAAGTTGGATGGATACAATTGTTGCATTCCTGAAGGAGGGAAAACTGCCAGAAGATCGAAAGGAAGCACACAAGGTCAGACTGAAGTCGGCAAGATTCAGCCTGACAGCAGAAGGACATCTCTACAGAAGATCCTTCACTGGACCTCTTTTAAGGTGTGTACACCCTCTTCAGGTCGAAGACTTTTTGTATGAAATTCATGAAGGAGTTTGTGGAAACCACGCAGGCGGCAGATCGTTAGCTCATAGGGCCATTACCCAGGGGTATTGGTGGCCCTATATGCAAAAAGATGCAGAAGCCTATGTGAAGAAGTGTGAACAATGCCAGAGGTTTGCACCATTGATACATCAGCCAGCTGCTGACCTGAACCCTGTTTCTAGCCCTTGGCCATTTGCCCAATGGGGCATGGATCTCGTTGGACAATTGCCCCAAGCAACTGGGCAGCGGAAGTACCTACTGGTAGCAACAGACTACTTCACAAAATGGATAGAAGCAGAGCCCCTTGCCAAAATCCGAGATGTGGATGTGAAGAACTTCATCTGGAAAAACATCATCACCAGATTTGGGATTCCAAGAGCAATCGTTGCCGACAACGGAACACAGTTTGACAGCAAACTCATCAAGAATTTTTGCGCAAAGTTCAAGATAAAGAATTATTTTTCAACACCAAGTGTCACGACCCAAACCCAGCCCTATGGGTTTAGCACCGTAACTGGCCAGTAATTTGAGATTACCGAAGGCCTACAGAACAGTAATACAATTAAACAGAGTACAGGGCCTGGCGGAAGCCAAAACAGTAAGTAACTAGTGTCCATAGAGCTGTGAAAATCTGTATGTCAAAAACATTTTATGCATTCATACAGTTTAAAACAGTACACTCTATACAATCATTTACAGACATTCAGTACGGGGACTCAATCCCCTCGATAACAGTACAGTCAAACAGTCTATACAAAAAGTACAAACAGTAAGGAGACCTATGGGGACACAAAAACACCCCAAGCCATGGCATGGCGTCTCGGAACCTCAGAGTGAGGCACATTGGCTGGCTGACAAAACTGGGGATCAAACCCACGCTCCTAGCTCTGGTCTGGTTGCTGAGAACCTACATATATATAAACAGTGAGCTAAAGCCCAGTGAATAACATAACGTGTAAAGAGGTTATGAATGAATGTCCTTACAGTAATGAAATCAATTCATTATACAGTATGTCAATCTTTCAGTATTTCAGTCAATCAGTATTTCAATCAATCAATCGTATGTGGTACATCCATTAGCCTATAAACAGTAGGTCCCAAAAGGACCGGGCCTTAACAGACCCAACAGTAATGATGGCCATCAATCAGTATGGTTCCACAAGGAAACCAACAGAGCTCTGTAACAGTCAATAACAGTGGGTGCTAAGGATGCCACAATACAGTTCGAAATGCAGGACATACATTCATTCAATAAACAATATCAGTTCAATAAACAGTTCAGTTCAGTATTCAAAATATAACCATTTGAACATATCTTTACACAATCTGTTACTCACAGTGATTGGGCTATCAGTAGCTAGAGCGCGTCCCCGAGAGTCAACCCTAAACAGTCAATCAATAGAACACACACTAAGTTCACAGTCGGAAAGGATGATAATTAAATCCCTAAATTCCCTCAGTGTGGTTCTATGTCTAAATCCTCATTAAGATGCCTTAAACTAGGCCTAAGAATGCCTAGGATGGGATGAGGATGTGAAAATGCACTTAGAAAACAAATTTCAGAATTTTCAGAAAACAGAGCCTCCGCTCGAGCGCAGGTTTCCCCGTTCGAGCGGACAAGCACACAAAGGCCCACGCTCGAGCGTACATTACGCCGCTCGAGCGGACTGATGAAAGGTGCAAAAATGCTGGATGCGCGATTTTCCCACTCGAGCGTTAAAATCCCCGCTCGAGCGGACTGTAAAACAATGCAAGAAAATACTGGAAGCATGAATTCCCCGCTCGAGCGGCACTTCCCCCGCTCGAGCGGACGTCCAAAATCTGGAAATTCCAGATTCGACCTCTGAGTTTCAAACCAAGTTTTGATGCTCCAAATTCGATCCTCTTGGGCCCATTTTCTGGAAAAACTCTTTCAAACACATAGAATAACAAGTTTTAAAGCTCAATTTAAGAAATCAAGGCCCAAGGGTGTTCCAATTAAACTCAATTTCAAACCATTTTCACGAACAATGTCAAAACATGCAATGCATGATCTTTAAACCAATTTCAAGCTTTAAATCTTGCTCCAAAGAGCTCCATAGTTGGCAAATGAAATGAAATCATGGACTTAATATGAATATGAGCTTGCATGCACCAATTGACCATGAATTCAACCTCAAGAACCAACAATTTCAACATGCATGCAACAATTCTAACATAATCCAACCTCTTAGCACTCTAACTCAACAATTGACATGAATGATGCAAAATGAGGCTCAAGACAACAAGAAGACAGTGAATTTCCTTACCTAGAGTGTTGGTTTCAAGTCTAGCAAGCTTAATTTATGCACATACACCTCAATCTTCAAGTTCTTCTAGCAATTTTAACAATTTGAGCTTAATTCTTCAACATGAACTCTCTCTCTCTCTCTACTTCTCTTCTATGGTCGGTTATGGGGAAAGAATTGGCTGATCAAAATGTGTCTCCTTAGTGTATAAGGTTCAATGAATAATAATAAACAAATGGTCCACTCAAGGGCATTATAGTAAATAAGCCTAAGTTCTCAATTAGCTCAATCCAATCTACTTTAATCATTCCTAATCAATTTTCAGATAAAAATATCATTAAATCACAAATATTATGCTGATTACAAAACATCAAACGGTTTCTAAATTGGCCGCCGATAAGGCCTTCAATTAGCAGTTTAAACATAGAATGCAAACAGATAATCACACACTCAAACAGATGCAACACGCAATTCAGTAGACAAACTTATTCAATTTCAGTTTCAGTTCCATTTAGTTTGTTCAGTAGTTCATCCAGTTCACTTATCAGTCATTAGCAGTTCAGTTTAAGGGTAACCAGTATATGATTCAGTGGTTTAACGGTAATCAGTACGAGGGTTGTTACACCAAGCTTTCCCCAAAGTAATGGGCAAGCCGAAGCATCAAACAAAGTCATTCTGGATGGAATAAAGAAGAGGCTGCAGGCAGCAAAAGGAAAGTGGGTAGACGAATTGCCCAACGTGCTCTGGGCATATCGCACTACGCCGAGAAGATCAACAGGGGAATCCCCCTTTGCCATGGCTTATGGCACAGAAGCAGTCATTCCATTAGAGATCGGCATCCCAGGGATCAGAACACAGAGAGTTGAGAACGGGTCTAATGATGTGCTCTTAGCCCGAGATCTGGACCTACTGGAAGAAAGAAGAGAGAAAGCTGCAATCCAGCTTGCAGCATACCAGCAACAGCTTGCCAAAGCTTACAACAAGAAGGTCAATCCAAGGGATTTTCAAGTCAACGACCTAGTCTTGAGAAAGGTCATCGGCAATAAGAAGGATCCCAGAGAGGGCAAGCTTGGCCCAAACTGGGAAGGTCCCTACAGAATCACTTCGGTGTTAGGAAATGGGGCATATCGGCTCGAAGATAATGAGGGCAAAGCATTGCCTAGACCATGGAACACTTGTAATTTAAAGTTTTTCTATCATTAGATGTTCTTTGATTTTTTGCCGATATGATCAATAAAATCTTAGCAGAATTTTTCCGAACTTATATAACTTTGCATAATGTTGCTTCTTGAATAATGAGAACCCAAGAAGAACTTAGGTTCACATTGGGGGCAGAGAGAAGACATTAGTAATGCTTAGCCGAAGTCAAGCCGAGATTATGTTTAAACACGGTTAATCTGAGATGAATTCCTTATCTTTACTTGTTGAAATTTGTAGCAATTTACAAGTTAAAGTTAAGCCGAGATGAATTCCTTATCTTTACTTGTTGAAATTTGTAGCAATTTACAAGTTAAAGTTAAGCCGAGATAAATTCCTTATCTTTACTTGTTGAAATTTGTAGCAATTTACAAGTTAAAGTTAAGCTGAGATAAATTCCTTATCTTTACTTGTTGAAATTTGTAGCAATTTACAAGTTAAAGTTAAGCCGATATGATTGTTTATCTTCACTTGTTGAAATTTGTAGCAATTTACAAGATGAAGATTAATTAAGTTTATATGCTTTATACTTGTTGAAGTTTATGGCAAGTTTACAGGTGAAGTCCTAGCCGAGGTAAATCTTCAGGTAAACATGCCCGAGGTATGTAACCCCGAGGAGATTGTGCGAGGGAAGAATTATATGAATCATGCGAAATATTCTAAGTATACAGAAGCAATGAAGAATTAAAGACTGAAGCATAAAGATAAAAACAGTTGTATATGAAGAAGGCATAATGGCCTAGCTGAAGTGAATTGTTCTTAAGCAACAAAAAGGCACATCGGCCACAAAGCAAAGCTTACATTGTTCAGAAAACAAAAGAAAGTACAAAAGTTGAAGAAAAAATGAAAACTAAGTTTCTTCAGTATCAGGAGCGGTTTGAATCTGAACCTCGGAAGTCTCTGGAAGAGCAACCTCGGCGTCTTTTTGCACTTCAATCCCGGCCTCCTTATCTGCCGCAATCTCGGCGTCTATCTCGGCAAGAGTCTTCTCAACACTTCCCTCAGCCAGAGGAAGGTTTGATGATGACTGGACTGGTTGAGTTTCCTTGGGTACCTCCTCAACCTCATCACCCTCTTCGTCTTTGATAACCTGCTCAGTTGGAGGAAGGGACTTGGCCTCCGTGGCACCCTTGGATTTCCTCACCAAGGCTTCATCATTGTCTTCCTCTTCATCTTCGGCTAAAGACTCAGACTCAGCTTCTTCAGTCTGACTTGGAGGAGGAGGGGGAAAAGGCAAAAGGACAGCATCAGCCTTGCGCCATAGCGAGTCATCTGGGATGTTCAACTTTTTGGCCAGGGACATCCAACCAAGGGAAAATCCCCTGTTGCATGCCTCCCTGACTTGAAGCTTGTAGTCCTCAGCGACGTCAGCCATCCCCTGGCTGTAGGCCTTTTCGTCGGCAGCCTTGATTTCGGCAGCCTTGGTGGCCAAGGCTTCTTGCAGTTCCTTCTCGGCCTGGGACATTTTTTCCTCGGCCTCTTTCTTTTGTGCTTCGGCAACGTTTTTAATGGCTTCAGCAGCCTCGGCCCTTTCATCAGCCTCTTGCTGAGCCTGAGTGGCAGCCTCGGCTTGATCTTCCAAGGTCTTCATTTTATTTTTAAGACTCTTGTTTTGTTTCTGGAGGGCAGCAAACTCCTTCTCCATCTCGGACAATCTCTCCTTCGCTTCAAATGCTTGCATGGAGAAGGTGTGGGCGTGTTGAATGGCCTGAAAGTTCACAAGGCAGAGGTTATCACAAAATATTACAAGACTTTACAAGTATGGGGAAAAGTGGCAGTAAGAAAAGTTATCAAATTCAAAGACTTACTTGGACAGAGCGCTGCAGCATGAGGGCGTAGTTCTCGTACTCGTTCATCTTGGCATTACGCTCAAGATCACCCTCAATGAGAACTGCAGTGCTGAGTGCCACACCGATGTTGACATCGGTGGCACTTTCGTTGGCATAGACGGGCCTGTTTTCGAGTGTAATTTTGGGCTCCCAGGGAACTTTGGGAATTCTGGACCCCGAAGTCGTCGCAGACGACGACCTCGGCCTTTTTGGCTGGGTTGACCCCGATGGCTGGGCCTCAGCAGATCTTTTGGCAGATGTAGAAGCGGTCTTCACAGTTGAAGTTAGTTGGGAGATGGGCAAAGCATCTTCAACCTCGGCCTCAGTAGCTTTGGCCTTTGGCTGGGCCTTTTTGACTCTTTTTGGTTTTGGTGGAGGCACCATTTGAGACAGTACAGCATCCACGTCGACTGGAAGGTCGGCGAGGAGATCTAGAACAACGAGCTTCGGGCGCACCATCTCGGCTGTTTTGACAAGTCGTCACCGACGTTTTCTTTCTCTTACTGGGATCAGGTATTGAGCTGAAGTGGATGGAAGATCGGCTGGGTCAGAAGTGGAACCTTGATCTGTCCGGGATGTAGATGTGGTTTGAGTTGTGGCTGTGGATGGGCTCTTTTTCTTCGCTCTTGGGACGTCAGGCAAAGTTGACTTATAGGTGGGGATGAAATTTAACAGCAGTGGGGCTTTGCGTTTGTGGATGGGAAGATCTAGAAGCTTCTTCAGGTCTGAGCCTGGGAAGTAGGTTTCGCGGAAGCCTTTGGGTGGTTGATGGAGGTCTGCAAGACAAACAAATTGACATTAGAAACAAGATAAGTATGGAAGACTTAAAGAGAAAACAAGTAAGCAGTGACACAGGGCTCTTACCCTTGCCCTCTTTAACTGTTCGAGGCAGAGGAAAAATATGGACATCTTCATCGGGGCCGAACTCCCAATTACCCGAAGCAATGAGATAATCATCTCCAGCCCCCTTGTTGGAATCTGGGAGATCGGCTATAATTTTGAATTGAGTGGACCTCGGCTTAAGGTAGTATACGAAGCCCTTCTCATTCAGGTTAAGGGGGCACATTGTATAACAGTATTGAAGGTCGGCTAGGGTGATCCTAACTTTCTCTCGCCGGGCTAAGGCTATGACACCATTAATCACCCTATAGGAGTTGATGGTAAGCTGCATGGGGTTCAGTTTGTAGAAGTGGAGTACTTCGCGAAAAAGGGGATTAAGTGGGAGCCGAAGTCCACACTCAACAAAAGCTATAATAGGGAAAGGCATGGTATTTTCTGTAGGCATGATGGAGTCGTCATCACCGGCTAGCCTAAGGTGAACATCGGCGGGAACAGAGAATTCTTGCCTAAAGTATTCTAGTTTGGTTGGGGTGTTAACCCTATTTCTCCACATACCCATGGTTTTGATATACAAGTACTAGGCTACAGAAACAGTTTACTTTCGAAGGGTTATTGGGACCTCGGCTTAAACCTAAGTGTATATGGGTGAAGTTGGTTTCAGTTTTTCCTAAGGATTGATGGAGCTATAAGCAAATCCCAAACCTAGATCTACGAAAAACGAGTATGAAGGGCAGAAAATCTGGAAAACAGAAAAGCAAGAGCGAAGCTTCAGATTCAAGAACACAAAGGGTGGAAGACCAAGAACAAGAGGTGCAACAGTGCGAGTGTGCATAACATGTGCAAGAATCAGGAAATAAAGACGTATTCAGATGAATGATTCACAAATTAAATACTAGAGCAGAACAACAATGGCAAGAAATTTCAGGGATAAATCAAGAACTGGAGGGGAAAAGCCAGTTGCTTACCAGAATAGGTGAAGGCCGGAGTGAGCTACGCCGAGGTCAGATGGCGAACGCTACAGTGGCGAAAGCTTCACAGAAATGGCAGATGCAAGACAGTAGCAGAGTCGAGAGCTTTGAGCAATGGCGGATACGAAGAAGAGAATGCTTTAGAGAGAGAAGGTGTAGAGTATTCAAAAGGCAAAAGTGAATCAAAGAAGAGAGAGGCAAATGTTTTGTCCAAAAAGTGAAACGGCGGCAAAAGCAGAGCATTAAATGCGCCTAGGTTAACGCATGCGTCAGACGGCGCAGGCAGAGAAAAGACGGCCAACAGGCGCGTCGCCAGCACGGGCCAATAAGGGAAAAACGCGTCAGTGAAACGGTTGAAAAATGGTGCATGACAGCTCATGCGCGAAGTAAGATTGATCTGAATTCTTGTTCTTAGAAGAAGACATATCGGCCTGAAATGAATGATCTCGGCTAGAAAGTTCTTAAGCTGACGTACGAGAAAAAGTTCGAATATAGGTTCCATCACCTCAGAATGCCGAGGTAATAGAACCTAGGGGGCAGTTGTGGGAATGTATTTTCTGAGTACCAACACGTGGCCGAGGTGACACCGAAGTGTCAGCCGAGGTGCCACGTGACTTGACAGTTACGCCGAGGTGATCTTGGGGTTGCCGAGGTTATCTCCGAAGATATCGGAATCCGAGAAGATCGGATAAGGGACAGGAGTCCTAGAAAGAAGAAAGACTACAAGATGGATAAAGGTAAAACTCTTAGGGAGTCTATCCTTATCTCTTGAAGAGTCCAAAGTAGATCCGGAATTGGAGTCCATAGAAGTAAGACTTCTAGTGGGATTGGGAGAAAGTTAAGCTATAAAAGAAGGGCACCCCCGGCGGGTCTAAGGTACGCAATTTGTAGTCTTGAGCAGTAATTTTAGCACTTGTTATCTTTGAGAGATACTGACTTGATCGTCGGAGTGCCCCCGGGTGGAAGAACTACCGCCGGAGCCTTCTCTTTCTGTGCAGGTTACAGGGAGCCGTCTACTCTGCCTGTGTTCTACAGCTGGATTACTAAGAAGGGCAGTGTGATCGGAATATCACTCACACAGATTCATTAATTGAATTAATTAGTAAATTAAACAATCCGGAATTAAAACAAAAATATGCTAATAAATGAAAATCATTATTAATCAATAAAGATAAAAAAAAAAATTAAAAAAACCTCATCAAGACAAACCTATCATTAGTTTAACTAATACCTTAGATCGATTCAAAAAAGATAAACAAAAATAAGTAACCTTGCAAGATTTACAAAAAGAAATTAACCACATTAAATTAACCATTCAAAAATTAAAAATATAAAGACAAATCATCAGAAGATGTATTATTTTGAAAATCATTAAGACATTCATTAATTTTTAATATTGCAATTTCCTCTTCTAATGATTTGTCTTTATTTTTTAGCAAAATCAACAACAGACTATATCAGGGAAGAAATCCAACTTACATAATGTCACTAATCAAATAAAAAAAACATAAATAAAATTTGACTAGAACTTTCAACAAAAAACAGAAAATATCCAAACTACTAGCTTTAAGCGACAGGCATTCGATTGTAAATGTCTAAACCACTATCTGAAGTTCACGATTTCTTAACTAGGCAGCATAAACAAAAGAGAAAGAAATGGCAGCTTTCAAAGCTACTTGTTACTGGCTTCAATTCATCTCCATAGCCATCTATTTGTTATCGCTGAAGGCAAAGGTAAGCAACTTTTGCAACATTCATATCCACCACCTTCTTGCTCTTTGCTGCTTGTCCAAGAAATGAATCTTCTCCTATTTCCACAGTTGAGATAAAAGTCGGCATGTGTCATGGACCAGACACAGTTCTTTCATACTTTGGAACGAGGAAACCTTTTTTTTACACACTTCTTATAAGAGATTCTTATACACAAGTGGATCATCCTCCTCAACTTCATTGAGCGACAAGGACTCCCAAGCAACTTTCATAGCTGCATGTTTAGCTTCTTTAAGAGTGGGGAAAATTTTAGAACTCTCATAGATTTTCCAATCAATTGTGACCTTAGATGGAAAATCTATTGGGAAAAAATTGCAATTGATTCCATCATGCCAATTACTAAAGAAAAACGCAATTAAAAAATATTAAACAATAAATTAAAATCATTATAAATCAATAAAGATAAAAAAATAAAAAAATAAAAAAAACACCTCATCAAGATAAACCTATCATTAGTTTAACTAATACCCTAGATCGATTCAGAAAAGATTAAAAAAAAAAAAAAAAAGAACTAACCTTGCAAGATTTACAGAAAGAAATTAACCACATTAAATTAACCATTAAAGAATTAAAAAATAAAGACAAATCATCAGAAGATGTATTATTTTGGAAATCATTATGACTTTTATTAATTTTTAATATTGCAATTTCCACTTCTAATGATTTGTCTTTATTTTTTAGCAAAATCAACAGCAGACTATATTAGGGAAGAAGTCTAGCTTACATAATGTCACTAATCAAATAAAAAAACATAAATAAAATTTAACTAGAACTTTCAACAAAAAACAGAAAAGATCCAAACTACTACATTTAAGCGACAGACATTCGGTTGTAAATGTCTAAATCACCATCTGAAGTTCACAATTTCTTAACTAGGCAGAATAAACAAAAGAGAAAGAAATGGTAAGTTTCAAAGCTACTTATTACTGGCTTCAATTCATCTTCATAGCCACCCATTTGTTATCACTGAAAGCAAAAGTAAACAACTTTTGCTACATTCATATCTACTGCCTTCTTGCTCTTTGCTGCTTGTCCTAGAAAAGAGTCTTCTCCTATTTCCACAGAAACAGGAACGGGGAAACCTTTTTTTTGACACACTTCTTGTAAGAGATTCTTGTACACAGGTGGATCATCCTCCTCAACTTCATTGAGCGACAATGACTCCCAAGCAGCTTTCACAGCTGCATGTTTAGCTTCTTTAATAGTAGGGAAAAATTTAGGACTCCCATAGATTTTCCCATCAATTATAACCTTAGACGGGAAAATCTATTGGGAAAAAATTGCAATTGATTCCATCATGCCAATTACTAAGTAAAGACTCAATTAAAAAATATTAATCAATGAATTAAAATCATTATAACTCAATAAAGATATAAAAAAAAAAAAACACCTCATCAAGATAAACCTATCATTAGTTTAACAAATACCATAGATCGATTCATAAAAGATAAACAAAAAGAACTAATCTTGCAAGATTTACAGAAAGAAATTAACCACATTAAATTAACCATTAAAAAATTAAAAAATAAAGACAAATCATTAGAAGATGTATTATTTTGGAAATCATTAAGACTTTTATTAAATTTTAATATTGCAATTTCCACTTCTAATGATTTGTCTTTATTTTTTCGCAAAATCAACAATAGAGTATATAAAGGAAGAAGTCCAACTTATATAATGTCACTAATCAAATAAAAAAACATAAATAAAATTTAACTACAACTTTCAATAAAAAAATAGAAAAGATCCAAACTACTAGCTTTAAACGATAGACATTCGGTTGTAAATGTCTAAATCACCATCTAAAGTTCACAATTTCTTAACTAGGTAGAATAAACAAAAGAGAAAAAAATGGTAAGTTTCAAAGCTACTTGTTACTGGCTTCAATTCATCTTCATAACCACCCATTTGTTATCACTGAAAGCAAAAGTAAACAACTTTTGCAGCATTCATATCTGCCGCCTTCTTGCTCTTTGCTGCTTGTCCTAGAAAAGAGTCTTCTCCTATTTCCACAGTTGAGATAAAAGTCGGCATGTGTGATGGACCAAAAACAGTTCTTTCGTACTTTGGAACGGGGAAACCTTTTTTTTGACACACTTCTTGTAAGAGATTCTTGTACACAGATGGATCATCTTCCTGAACTTCATTGAGCGACAATGACTCCCAAGCAACTATCACAGCTGCATGTTTAGCTTCTTTAATAGTGGGGAAAAATTCAAGAATCTCATAGATTTTTCCATCAATTGTAACCTAAGACGAGAAAATCTATTGGGGAAAAATTACAATTGATTCAATCATGCCAATTACTAAGTAAAGACGCAATTAAAAAATATTAATCAATAAATTAAAATCATTACTAATCAATAAAGAAAAATATATATATATAAGAAAAAAAAAACCCTCATCAAGATAAACGTATCATTAGTTTAACTAATACCCTAAATCGATTCAGAAAAGATAAACAAAAAAAAGTAACCTTGCAAGATTTATAAAAAGAAATTAACCACATTAAATTAACCATTAAAGAATTAAAAAATAAAAACAAATCATCAGAAGACGTATTATTTTGGAAATCATTAAGACTTTTATAAAATTTTAATATTGCAATTTCCACTTCTAATGATTTGTCTTTATTTTTTCGCAAAATCAACAATAGACAATATCAGGGAAGAAGTCCAGCTTACATAATGTCACTAATGAAATAAAAAAAACATAAATAAAATTTGACAAGAACTTTCAACAAAAAATAGAAAAGATCCAAATTACTAGCTTTAAGCGACATGCATTTGGTTGTAAATGTCTAAATCACCATCTAAAGTTCACGATTTCTTAACTAGGCAGGATAAACAAAAGAGAAAAAAATGGCATGATTCAAAACTACTTATTATTGGCTTCAATTCATCTTTATAACCACCCATTTGTTAACACTGTAGGCAAAAGTAAGAAACTTTTTCAGTATTCATATCTGCCGCTGTCTTGCTCTTTGTTCCTTGTCTAAGAAAAGAGTCTTCTCCTATTTCCACAGTTGAGAAAAAAGTCAGCATGTGTGGTGGACCAGAAACAGTTCTTTCGTACTTTGGAACGAGAAAACCTTTTTTTTTGACACACTTCTTGTAAGAGATTCTTGTACACAAATGGATCATCCTGCTCAACTTCATTGGGCAACAATGACTTCCAAGTAACCTTTGCAGCTGCATGTTTAACTTTTTTAATAGTGGGAAAAATTCAGGACTCTCATAGATTTTCCCATCAATTGTAACCTTAAACTGGAAAATCAATTGGGGAAAAATTGCAATTGATTACATCATGCCAATTACTAAGTAAAGACGCAATTAAAAAATATTAATCAATAAATTAAAACCATTATTAATCAATAAAGATAATAAAAACCTCATCAAAATAAACCTATCATTAGTTTAACTAATACCCTAGATCGATTCAGAAAAGATAAACAACAAGAAGTAACCTTGCAAGATTTATAGAAAGAAATTAACCACATTAAATAAGCCATTAAAAAATTAAAAAATAAAAACAAATCATCAGAACATGTATTATTTTGAAAATCATTAAGACTTTTATTAATTTTTAATATTGCATTTTCCTCTTCTAATGATTTATCTTTATATTTTAACAAAATCAACAACACACTATATCGGGGGAAAAGTTCAGCTTACATAATGTCACTAATCAAATAAATAAACACAAATAAAATTTGACTAGAACTTTCGACAAAGAAAAAGAAAAGATCCAAACAACTAGCTTTAGGCGACAGGCATTCGATTGTAAATGTCGAAATCACCATCTAAAGTTCACGATTTCTTAACTAGGCAGCATAAACAAAAGAGAAAAAAATGGAGGTTCCAAAGCTACTTATTACTGGCTTCAATTCAACTTCATAGCCACCCATTTGTTATCATTAAAGGCAAAAATAAACAACTTTTGCAGCATTCATATATGTCGCCTTCTTGCTCTTTGTTGCTTGTCCTAGAAAAGAGTCTTCTTCTATTTCCACAGTTGAGATAAAAGTCGACATGTGTGGTGGACCAGAAACAGTTCTTTCGTACTTTGGAATGAGAAAACCTTTTTTTTGACACACTTCTTGTTAGAGATCCTTGTACACGGGTGGATCATCCTCCTAAACTTCATTGGGCGACAATGACTCCCAAACTACTTTCGCAGCTGCGTGTTTAACTTCTTTAATAGTGGGTAAAAATTCAGTACTCTCATAGATTTCCCATCAATTGTAACCTTAGACGGGAAATTCTATTGGGGAAAAATTGCAATTGATTCCATCATGCCAATTACTAAGTAAAGACACAATTAAAAAAATATTAATCAATAAAGATAAAAAAAAATAAAAATAAAATAAAATAAATAAATAAAAACCTCATCAAGATAAACCTATCATTAATTTAACTAATACCCCAGATCAATTCAGAAAAGATAAACAAAAAGAAATTAACCATTAAAAAATTAAAAAATAAAGACAAATCATCAGAAGATGTATTATTTAGGAAATCATTAAGACTTTTATTAATTTTTAATATTGCAATTTCCTCTTCTAATGATTTGTCTTTAGCAAAATCGACAACAGACAATTTCAGCTGGGAAGAAGTCCAGCTTACATAATGTCACTAATCAAATAAAAATACATAAATAAAATTTGACTAGAACTTTCAACAAAAAAACAGAAAAGATCCAAACTACTAACTTTAAGTGATAGGCATTCGGTTATAAATGTCTAAATCTCCATCTGAAGTTCACGATTGCCTAACTAGGAAGTATAAACAAAACAAAAAGAAATGGTAGGTTTCAAAGCTACTTGTTACTGGCTTCAATTCATGTTCATAGCCACCCATTTGTTATCACTGAAGGCAAAAGTAAGCAACTTTTGCAGCATTCATATCTACCGCCTTCTTGCTCTTTACTGCTTGTCCTTGAAAAGAGTCTTCTCCTATTTCCACAGTTGAGATAAAAGTCGGCATGTGTGGTGCACCAGAAATAATTATTTCGTACTTTGAAACAAGGAAACCTTTTTTTTTACACACTGTAGAGACCCTAATTTTTGCAAGTCCATTAAATCCCTAGCCTTGAGTTTATTTCAATAATGCCCTTGAATTTTCACTTAATTGCATTTTAAACCCTAGAATCGGGAAGCATCGCGAATTAATTCGAGTAAACCCTAATCGATCCCATAGATTAATAATCACCTTTAAAACTCTATTATTAATTATTAGACCCTATAATTATAGATTAATCACTTTAAAATCTTAATTCCCGATAATGGTGTTTTTGCTCGGTTTCTCGCCTTTGTTTGTGCTTTAATTTAACGGGATCCAAATTTATTATTTTAACTATTTTCTAATGTTAGTATATTAATAACTTATATCAAGGTTTCATAAATTTAGACTTGGTCCCTATATACTTTTATTTTATTTCATTCCAACCCTTAATTGTAATATTTTATTAATTAATGTACTTGTGCCTATTATATTCTGTTCATAAATACAAATATCTCATACAAATATCTCACATATATATATATATATATATATTTCTTGGAGCCCAAGTAGCTAGTCATGTGCGG
This sequence comes from Camellia oleifera, assembly GCA_022316695.1. NCBI lineage: Eukaryota > Viridiplantae > Streptophyta > Magnoliopsida > Ericales > Theaceae > Camellia > Camellia oleifera. Next base: position 138,219,444 of record CM039314.1, on the reverse strand, counting down.
GTTGAAATGACCTTGATGGCATTGATGGACAACTTTGACCAATTACACCTATGAAACTTGGCCCCTAAGAAACCTTCCAATCCTTTCTCTATATATGCACACTTCTCCCCCTCATTTTACACATTTTCAGCCATGCACTAGAGGAGTGAAAAAGAGTGATCTTGGGAAAAAAAAAAACAAGAGAGAGAGAGGAAGAGAGTGAGAGAGAAGAGAAGAAGAAAAAGAAGAATTTTGTTGAGTCTTATACAACAAATGTCAAGCCCCGTATTTTATTATTCGGATAACCTTACCAATATTCATTAATTAAGTCCATTTACAAATAACATTTCATCATTGGATGAAATAATGAACCCTCTCGTTATACAACAATGACATTTACATACAAATAAAAGAAATGCCCTGAGGCTTACAATAAAAGAGATAACACTACACTTTACAAAAAGATAGCACTCAGCCAAACAACAAATGCAGTAGTACAATCCATTTCTACATTACACTTATGAAATAGTAAAACCCATTGTTTGATCTTCAATTCCAAAAAGCGTTCCCTGTACACATGTACAGGTAGGGGGTGAGCAAAACTCACCGAGCAATCCCATATTAAAACATTAAAAGATATGCGAGTACAAAGATATTTATACATTTTCGCGAAATTATATCATGTCAAAATCATAAGGTTTTATCACATAATCTCTTAAATCCATTTTATTTAATTAACCACAACCAGTTAACTTAAATAAATAAACATGCTTCAATAGTGACATGACATTCTTTTTAATCCTTTCAATTACATGACAAATGTATCCATGTTTCATAACAATTTCCATTTCTTAATTCATAATCCTAGCTCAGAACCTGGCCATACCCTTTAAGTGAGATTACATCTCATATCAACAGTACTTCCATTTCAATTGAGATAAAGACTCAAATTAAACATTTCATACTTCACAATAGATACCCATATTTGCTGTGTCAATCTCAAACAAAACACTTCCATACTTCATATATGATATACAGATTTGCTATATCAATACTTCAACAGATACACATTTTAGTGCTGCATCAATGGAGTACATCCCCTATCTTCTCCCAAACAGCATCCGGTTTAAGAGTCCATCCCCTATCTTCCCTTAAACTGTGGAATACATCCCCTATCTCCTCCCACACAACATAATGTATATAAACACCATCATATACATGTTCATTTAATACACAAATTCGATGTATTATCACAGCCGTCATATTCAATGACATTTCAATTGATTAGTTTTAGTTTGCCTAAGTATCATGCATTGTCTACAACAATCACGACTATCCTCCACCAATAGCCCAAAACAGTTATTTCTAAACAGAAAATAAATGCTACAACAGATATATATAATCTCAACATTTTCAAAGTGAGTGATTAATGAATCCAACTCCACCATTCTACCTCATATTGAGTCGATTTTATTGTTTCCAACTCAATTTCATATTTCCGTATTAATTGTCATTAATTACATTAATAACCCAATATACCCAAACATGGCATTTTTTCCTTTTTCTCAATATTGACCCAAAGGCTCAAATATTATCAAAAACATCAATAATCTCCATTTTAAACCCAAAACACACAGGTATGAGTCAATTGAACAAAACCCCTGTTTTCAACATTATACATCTCCAACCTTAACTTCCCAAATCAAACCATCTATACAAATAACTCAACATTTATGTTAAAACACATAAGAATGAGTAGGAATCCCTACTTATTAAATATTACCATTTTGATCAAAATCCTCATTTAAATGCAACATGGTAAATTTTCACCGATGGCCAAAATAGTTATCTCTAACATATTAATTAAAAGATAACAACATGGATATATAATCCAACATATAACTATAACTTAGAATCTCCCATGATTCCCAACATTTAGAAACCAATCATATTCCACATTTTATCAAATATGAACAACTACTCTAGTTTTCATCTCACAATCATGTCCGGTAACCTCTCAAGGTCCATTTCTAACCGTGTCGGTTTTATTCCAACAAATACATTAAGTAAAATAATACCATTAATGTCCAAGAAAATATCATTTTCTTTCCAAACTCATTCTCCAAGCATTATTCAATTATGACATCTTATTTTGATCGAAAGCCTCAAAAGTTAAACGTAATTCCTTTGTTTTCTTTACAAATGCTCTTTTGGCCACAAGCCGATAAAAATTTCAAAACTAATCGAATCGAAGTCCGTTTTTGTTCAAATTAAAAACGTAACTCTTTCATAACCTTACAAACATATTTCAAGTTTACACTTTCGCAATTTGGGCATCAACTTTTTATTTTTCTCAAAATTTCTCTTTTAAGTAAATAAAACGCAACTTTTTTCAAAAATTCTAATTAAATTATATACCACTCTAAACTCCATGTAATCAAGAAAAAGTGCATAAAGAAGTGTAAGAAAAATCTATACTTAACAATTTACACAAAATTCCTCAATATCAATTTATTTTTCTCAAAAATAAATTCCAAAACTCAAGGATGAGATAAGTATTTCAACCTTAATTTCTCAAAATAAATTATCTAACCATAATGTGATGTAGATATAATCCATACAACTATTAAATTCTATTTTCGGATTTCTTTTACAAAATTAACAACACAAAATGATTTTTTTAAAATCAATCTCAAAATACCAACATTCTTAACATTTCAACATAATTTTTCTTCCAAAAATTATCAAACAAAAATATGAAAATATATCTATATGCAATACCTCTTATAATGATATATTTTCTCAAAATAATCCTACCATATTTTCTAATTTTTTTATCTTGATCTTTAATTATACTACGATTATTACGGAGATGATCTATGGATGAAATAAAAAGATTACTAATTTTATCTATGTCCTTTTTAATATTTTCTGCAAAATTAATCTGATAATCTATGATACTATTTAGCTGAGGATTATGTTCACTATGAAGCTGATGTGTAAAATTATTTTCAAAATTACAACGAAAATTATTTTTATTTATGCTAAGACGATGGTTATGGCTACTGAGTTCTAAATCTAGATACTCTACTCTTTTCATGCACAAAATTAACTCCTATTTTAAAATTATTAAAAGCTACTATAAAATGAAATTTATAACTAAAATCTCCAAAAATAAAAACTACTTTGTTACCATAAGCAAAATGCATAAACTAACTTAAACTGTCCTAAAACCGAACACTGCTCTGATACCAATTTTTGGGGGTTGAGTTAGTGGTCTACCATTATTTGGAATTGGGCTGAGAATTATCTAATTAATTCTACAGTTATGCTAAAAGATCTTCAAACTGTTGTATGGCTAATTTTAAGGCTTCTTGTTTTATAGTTAGCTGTCTATTTATCTGAGAAATTTTTAAACTGTAATTTTCTAGGGATCTGCCAGAAGCTAATGATAAAAGAAACTAACATCTAAATTTTTAATCTTCTAATTCTTGTATTAGTTCAGTGCTAATTTTATAGCGATCCCGGTTTTCCCTTCATTTTTTTTTTAATTGTATTCCGAACTCGGTTCCGTAGATGTGTTGTTGTCTTATTCCCGTTTCCATCCTTTACTCTTTGTATATATACAATGTATAGAAGACTAATGCTAATACATTAAATGTGATGGATTTATTATGAATGAATCTTAGAGATGCATTATGTATCTATTATGAATATGTAAGATACATTAATTTATATAATGAATTCATTAATATAGAGGATGCATTATGTATCATGAATGTATGAGATACATTAATCAATTTAATGAAGTTCATTGAATGAATAACTTGAGAGTTTCTCTCTCTCCCTACACACCTTCTCTCTTGGTTTTCATCTCCCTCTAGTATAAATCTATACTAAGTCATTTGTAAGAAAGGTAGAGTGGGTTGAGGACTTCTTTTTAATCTGAAAGTTTGGCGATTTGGAGCACTTTGGTTTTTGGCCTTCATCTTCTCCATTTGGTCTCTCCATTTGAGGTAGGGATTTCCTTGTTCTTTTTCAATACTCCGTCTATAGATAGACATGTGGTAGTTTTGTATTGCATGAAAATCATATCCGTGTTGGATTTGTTTGAAAATCATGAGGGGAACCTAGGGTTGGTTGTTTGAGAATGGTTTTGTTATCATTGACTGTGGTTTGGACTAATTAGAGAGTAAAATTAGCATGTTATTGTTGAAAGAAGAGAAAGCCCTAAATTATATTTTGATTTGGTAAAATAAAAAGGGTTTATGGTTGAACAATGTTGGTAAATTTCTATTGTTAATATGAGTTGTGCAAAAGGTGTTAACAGTTAAGGGAATAATTACGGTATTGGGGTTATTTTGAAATGAACGTATTGAATCAAGTTGGGTTATGGCTTATTATCCATGGAATTGATTTTGTAAAATGAAGAGAATGTAATTGGTTTTGTAAAAAGGGAAAAGTGTTTTTGGAATAAGTGATGGAACATGTTGACTTGAAAAAAATATGAAAGTTGATCTTGAAAATGGTAAATGAAATGTTAACTCTATGTGAGTCTCGGAAAATAAATTTGAGAATTGAACTATTGTATCATGAGTGTTGAATACACACATTTGGGGGTTTTATCCTTACCTATCGTACTAGTGTCGTTGTTGGGTTTAAGGTTTGCTTGAGAGTTGAGTCTATTTTATTAGGTGTACTGAATACATGCATCTAGAGGTTTTGTCCTTGGTCATCGGTGGAGGATGACATTGTTGTGTTGAATTGTGATGTATGCGTTACACTTGTGTTGATTAAATATTATTGAATAGTTTATGTGTATGTTTTACACATGTTGTTTATACCTTGTTGTATTGTGGTTGTTGGTGTTATACCATGCGCTGATAATCAGAGGTACCGTTACCTTCCAGCTAGCGCCTGGAGAACTGTATGCGCTGATAATCTAAGGTGCCACACCCTTCCAGCTAGCGCCTGGTAAACTGGTAGTTTGTTGTGAGAAGTGTATCTTTGGTTTACTACGCACATAGCTAGTAAAGCAAAGTTTTGTTGTTATTGTTTCAGTGTATTTGGGAACATTGTGGATTGTGTTGGTTACGGTTTTGGAGGGCCGAGTTGCCTCATTGATTTATCTTATGCATGTAGTTGAGTTGTTATCTCCCTTTATAAAGGTATGCATGTATAGTTATGATAGATTTGGGATTGAACCGAAATGCCCTTTTGGAAGTGGAAAGAAAATCAAACATTTTAGAAATATGTTTTGAAAAGCCACATCTGTTGTATGTGTGGGAAATGGGATAGAGTAATGGGCTTAGTGAATCTATTTTCCTAAGTAGTTGTTAATGTTATAAAAGATTGGGAATGGAGGTTAATGAAAGGAAAAAGGAAAGATGAATCGCTTATAGCGTTGAATGAAATAATTGTTTTCGAGAAAAGTTTATATATATATATATATATATATTTGTATAAACTGTCACATTATTATTCTAGTACGAGAATGAGTGTTCATGATCATAGCTATCTGTAATGTTGTTATTGTTGAGGATCATGTTGAGATCCCTACTGGACTATATGTTCATCCCACGTTGAATCTTTTTCAGGTGTTTAGCAGGATGTGCTACAAGATTTGGGATCTTCTTATTTGTTGGCCACAGGGCCTCTTTGTTGTAGGAGGAATGCCATGTATGTAAAAGGGTTGCACCCTTCATTTGATTATTTATTGTTGTAAGCCTGAGGGCAATTTATTTAGAATGCTCATGTTGTATTTAACTTTCATTCGAATGAGAGAATTGTTGTTCATCACTTTTAATTGAACATTTGAGTTTATTTCCGCATGTTATCTCTGAAATTGAATTAAGTTAAGGAACTTGGTAATGACTTTGAGTAATAAAAATTGGGGCATGACAAATTTTAATTTTATTCCTAAGATCTTCGTCTAAGGGCATATACTTTTTTTTTTTTTTTGATTTTTTGAAATTTAATTTTAATTTTATTTCTAAGGTCTACGTCTAAGGGCATACAAATTTTTGATTTTTTGAAATTTTTATATGGACAATATTTCCTTAATATTTCTACTTGAGTTGCTCTCCTTTTATTCTAAAATTCTTTTCTATGGTAAAAACTATTTTTAGGCAATGTTTGTTTTCATTACATGTACTCCCACCTTGAGACTAAGCCTCGTTCAACATAGTATATTTTTATTTTCCATTTTTTACTTTTCCCTTTCTGCCTACAATTCGCCCTCCAACGCCTAACCACGGCTCACACGGGCTCTTCAGCTAAGGTCACTCAGTAACAAAATAGAAAACTGAAGATACTACAAAAGTTCAAAACATGTAATATTAATGAGCAAACAAGCATTCCATAAACTTAGTTTTCCCAAAAAGAAAATAAATTTTTAGAATAGAAGAGTTACCCTTTCGAAACATTTAAGGAAAAAGAGAAACTACTCACACTTCATATTAATAAGAAATATACTTACAAAGATTATATTACAGACTCTGAAACTCTGAAAAACTTAATACACTTAGAGGTTTTTTGAGAGAGGTTGGAAAATTTACAACGCAAAGTGAAGTGGTGTTTTTTCATTCTGCTTTCTTCGTTGGCATGCAAGCCAATTTATACAACTCAAAAGAAAGATAAAAACAAAAATCCTAATCTATGTCCTATGACTAGCCTACAAGCCTAGACTCTAGGCTTTTTGAAAACTTTTCATATGCAAACTTTGACGAAAAATTGTATGCATATAAAGACAAAACATATATGTATACAATTATATGCTTAAATCAAATCACTATTCTAGATATAGATAAATTTTATCAATAAAAGATTAGGATAATGATATCGGGTACTACTTTGGGCTCCATCGCATATCATTCAATCCTTCTTTTTTGACAAAATTTTGACACTATAATTTATTATAAGACACATATAAAGATTTTCACAGCCTTTCTTTAATAAAGCAGGATAAGAGATACCTACTTTATTAAAGTAGTGAGTGAAGGAAAATTTTTATTAGTGACAGACTCAAATAATTACAGACACAAAATATCTACAAAAATCTTTTTGTCTTTTCTTGGCGTGCATTTTTCTGATATCTGAGGAGAATCTTTATCTTCTATGGATTTTGTCTTCTTTTGATGGAGCGCCAATTATTAATGCTTCTAGGCGGGTTCTCGAATGTTTTGCAAAATTGAAAGAGTCAGGTAAATTTTTAAAGATTATATGAGTCTTGTAGCGGGACCCCCTGTTTTTTTTTTATTTGGTCATTGAAAATATTTAAATGACCAAATAAATATTTAAATGTGGTTACTACCAATCATATAATTAAAAATGACCAAATAATTAAACACGAATCATAAACAAATTCAAATTAAATTGAATCTAAATCATAGGTCTCATCCATAAGTGAAACATAATCCAATTATATAACAAAATAGTCCTAACAAATTTATCTCAATCATTTTTATTTTATTTTATTTTCTTGAGAGGGGATTAGATTCCACCAAAGCAAATCACATGGAGAGAGCCCGAGATGGACCACCATCTCCTTCCCTTTTTGTTTTAAAAAAAAAAATGCCTCTCATTAATATCCACTCCTTCAGCTTTTTTTTTTTTTTTTATTTTATTAACATCCATCCACCCCAAACAAAATCATCATACCTGACCCTCCATTTTCTTTAACACCCAAGCTGACCATAACTCACCATCCACTAGCGCTTAAAATAGTTTCTCCTTTTCCCACCCAAAACTCAATTTCAAATTCTGTTATACAATAAACCAAACACCGATCAGTTCATGAATTTTCATAAAATAAATACTCATCAGTAAATTCTGAAATTTTTTATCCAACGTGCTAGACTCGTATGTGAACAACATACAAAAATTTCATAATTTTCTGAGATCGGTAACTATTTTTAAAAATACAAAACTGAACTGTTTTCGCACAGAATTTACACAACACCCAAATTCGAAAATTTGCTCAATTAAATTATGCACTGGCTATTTAAAAAAGAAAAAATTTCTAGGTCATTACAACAAAGATAAACATACATCACCTCTTCTCTCAAGTTCTTTTACCACTTGTTTTTCCCCTCCTAATACATGCTCTTTGTATATATATGTTGTAGTCTAGGCCTACACTCTTGTAGAAATATGTATTAATTAAGAAACGGTGTGTTTCTCTTTTTTTCTTAAATTTCCAGCAGTAAATCTTTTCCCTCTCTTGAATTTATTTTCCTATCAAAACTCCATAAACTCAAAATCTGTTTTTATGAGGTAATATTTGGTATGTCCAGAGTATGATATAAATTTGGTAGGACCTAAGGATATATTTTTATAACCTAAACAATTTTTCTAAGTTTGTCACTCACAGAACCAGAAAAACAGTCAACTTTCTCTATTTTTAGAAAATTTCAGAAAAATAATCTTGAGCCCAATTTTATATCAAAATATTAATCTTGGTGTTATATTCCAACTAAAATTTGTTTGAACTCAAGGGAGTAAATGGTTTGAGAGAATAACTGATTTGCGTAACGGTCAACGAATCTGGACAGATCTTAGTAATTCTAAATTATCGTAAAATCTAAAATACCTATCCTACTTTCGTAAATTGAGTTTGAAACTAGACTTGTTTATCTACAAACCCACATAAGGCCAAGTACTTGTTGACAATAAAATTATTTTTTTCATAATTATTTTCAAATTGGTTCAAATCTAGAGATCTAAAAATTTGTGTTAATATGCTCTTATTTGGTTTGCAACTCTTAGGTTGTGTTTGGTAGAGTTTTGTAAATGTGATTTGAGAATATAAGTTGTATTTTGAGTTTGTGAGTTGTGAAATTATAATTTGAGTGTAGAAAATTAATTTGGTTATGGTTTTTAAATAGAGTGTTGAATTGTGTTTTGAAGATGTATGTTGAATTAAGTTTTGAAAGTTTGATGTGACATGTGAAATAAGAAAATTTATTTGGTGATGTGTTTTGAAAATAGTTTTCAAAACTTAATTCAATCAATAATTTATAATCAAACACACAACTCATATTTCGATATTCGTATTTTTTATCAATAGTAATAACCAAACTATTTTTAAAATACTCAAATTAAAAATTGATTTTTTTTTTTCATTTAATTTTTTTTTAGTAATTGTTTTGAATAATTTTTTTTTCAAATAATTTTTTCATTTTAAAATAAATCTATGTCAATTATTTTGTGTCAATTAATTTTTCTATCAATTCATTTTTTACGCCTGTACAAACATCTTGTATTTTATTTTTTTCTAAAATTTTGTTAAAGTCAACAACTTTTGAGAAAACATATTAATAAAAATTAACATAAATACACTCAGTTTAATATTTTAAAATACAAATCATAATGTAAATCTTACAAAACATTATCAAATTTTTTTCCCATTTATTACATGTTATTAATTTAGTAATAAAGTCGTAATAGATTGACCATGCATTATTGTACTTCCATAATCAGCACCCGTGAAGCTCATATAATTGGGGTGAATTGGCGTGCAAAATGACTATTTTGTCCCTCTTGATTTAAATGAGAAGTTGTTACATAAGAACAAAATAAAAAGGGTAATATAGTAATTTTACTTATCTACTACCTGCCACCTATTGTATCATAGCTATGTGTTCAACACTGGGCTAAAGAAAAAGGGACACGATGCAGACGATGCAACTGTGTGTTCAGTACACGGATGTAATATTATTAAAAAAATAATAATATTATAAAAAAAATAATAGATAAGAAATAAAACGTAAAAAAAAACAACAACAACCTGAACCTTCTGAACCTCAGCCTTTCTATAAAATCTGAATCCTCATTCCTTTAACCACACCATCTTTACCATCTCAGCTCCATCACAAAACAACATTAATTAAACTCAGTGTATCCGTGTGAAGGAAGAAGGAAGAATTCAATTACAAGTTAGTTTCATCCCAGTTCATATTAGCTTCACATTTCATATTTTATTCATCTTCTCTTCAGATAGTCGAAGATCAGAGTAGCTTCAGATAGTCAGACCAGGACAACCGGCCGGTCATCCGGTCGGTCATCCCATCTCAGACCAATCTACACTCAGTTTCCTATCTGTTACCGATCTGTTTCTTTTTTTCACACCAACATCATACTATTTTTGATATATTTTCCATACATTTTTCTTAACTCATATGTTTTAATATACATTTTTCATATATTTTTCTTTTACTCTTGCAGCCATCATGCCAAGAAAAAAATAAACCAGACCCGAATGTGGTGAATCCTCAAACCCTGTACAACATCAACCACAGCAACAACATCATGACAATCCAAATAATGATTTTTTAACGTATCATCATGAACAAGTCTATTCACATTTTATTAATCGACCAATTGTTACGGGGAGAAATATAAAACTACCTTCTCAATATGATCCGCTCTTACTTGGTAAATTAGATACAATGGGATGGTTACCTTTAACTAATTTACCAAATAAGGTATATCCCCGTCTTGTACAATTATTTTATGTTCACTTGACACCTGGTGACCAACAAAATGAACCGTTCAGTTTGACCACTTACGTGAAAGGAAAAAGAATCACACCAGTCTCCGTGCTTTCGCACAAATTATTAGAGTTGAAACAGGAGATTTACAATGCTATTTTCAAAATGAATTGCCTTAGAAAAAATTGTTGATGATGTCACTCAGATTTATACCACAATTTGTGACAACCGATTCAGCAGCACTAATTTACAAGCCAAACATTTAAAACCCCATCTTCATATTCTTCATCGATGGATAGTGGAAAATGTCACTCCCAAAAAAGGCCATTACGATACTGTTTCATGTTTTAATGTTTATTTGTTATATTGTTTTGAAATTGGACAAAAATTAGATTTATGCTTCATATTACTTAAAGAAATGATGGTTGCAAAATTGGATACTCTGAGTGTCCAGTCATTACCTTTTGGAGCTTTGTTAACCATAATTTTCAAAGCACATGATGTCAACCTTGAAGGTAAAGGATATGTCAGAATCACTTCACCAATTTCTGAGTACACACTGACCCGAGCTGGTGGTGCTGACACCTTGATGGGCTCTATTAATATTGAAAATGAACCAATATCTGATGAGGAAGAACCCAATGACAATGCCATGCCACCAAATGAATAACCTCATTACTGGACTGATTATTTAGTCTTGGAACAAGAACGATACAATCAGCGCCTACAATGGGAACAACAAATGGCTAATCAGCTCAATACATTGGGTACTCGGTTCGATGAATTTGCCGCCGCTCAGAATTCACTAGTTCAACAATTTGGTGAGTTTCATGTAGACTCAAGGAGACGTGATGAAGTGACAAGGAATTGCATTGATCAGATTGACCATCGAGTCACTCAGTTGTACCATCACTATTTCCCTCCACTTCCAACACCACCTGACAATGATGCTTAACTTGTTCAAAAATCAGTTTAAATGGTTCACAGATGTTAGTGGTTACATTTTTTTTCCTTTTTTTGTTTTGGTTATTTGTTTCCTTATTTTGTTGTGATTGTTTGATTTTGATATTTTGTTATAAACTTTTGTATTCACATAATGAATAATAAACTTTTGTACAAACTTTTGTTTCCGTAGAGTGTTTTTTTTGCCTGCATTGTAAAACAAGTTACAATGTTATAACAATCTGTACAAGAAGATTATGCATTGGGAAAATTATTTGTACAAAATTTAATAAATAGAACTTAATAAATGTCTAACAAATCCTTCATTTCAATAAAATGAATAATAATTAAACAAATTAAAAATATTTTGTCTGTATCAATTAATACAAAAAATAAAATTAATGTTCTGAAATGAAATAAAACAAGTTACAAATTAATAATAAACATTTTTTTTTAATGAAAAGGAAAAAAAAAAGTTAATATAAACTTGTGTACAGAAAGTTAAAAAGAAAAAAAAATTAAATTCATAAACCGAATTAATAACAAAACCTTCAAATTGTTTACAATTTAACAAAAAGTCAAAAAGACGGATATGTCATGTACAAATATTTTTTCACAAAATTTCAATTAATAAGGTATAATTATTTTACTAATTTCAGTCATTATGACACATTTATTAGATAACTTCACCCACTAGCCACCCACCTGCCACCACCACCCCCCACCACCCATCTGCCACCACCACCCACCTGCTACCACGCCACCCACCTACCACCACCACCCACCACCCACTACCCACCTGCCACCACCCACAACTGCCACCACCCACCACCTACAACCCACCACCCACCACAAGCACCCACCACCCACCACCCACCTGCCATAACCACCCACCACCCACATGGGCCGAATAGTAACAACACGATTATGTTATTAGTAAAAAAAAAATTAAATTCACAATACGAAGACATTTAAGTTAATAACAACATTTTGAATTGTCTTTGTTACTAAGAAACACATTGCATATTAATAACAACATATTTAATTGTCTTTGCTAGACTATACATAAAATTGCATATTACACATTACATGAACAACATATTTAATTGTCTTCGTTACTAAGAAAACCATTATCTTCATTGCCCATATGATGATCTTTGTGTTTCCTTTCGTTTCATTAGCATTTAGCCCAATCGTTGTGCTCAGTATTAGTTATCCTACAAAAAGATAAAAGAAGTCAGTAAATAACAGTTACATAAAACTGGGAGAAGTTATGTAGTAAATGTGTCATAATAACTGAAATTAGTAAAATAATTACACATTTAAAACCATTACTTAGTACGACAATACTAAACTTGCCTTGTTGACATCCCTTTTCTATCCATGGCCAACATGATTTTGCTACATAGCAGTAGCAATTGCATCCCTAATGTTCGATTGGTACGTTAACCCATGTTGTGACATGTCAACATAGTCAGCTTGGTCTCCAACAAGCCCGTCTGCTTCTGCTTCTGTGGCCATTTCATTATCAGCTTCCATAAAGAGTGGGTCCATAGCTGCATGCAAACGGATCCAATTGTGCACTACACAACATGCAATCACGAGAGGCCCTTGTCTTGTAGACTTGTAATTTGGCATGGACCGCAATATTGGGAAGCACTTCTTCAGAATACCAAATGTTCTTTCTATGACATTGCGTAACGACGAATGTCGATGGTTAAAAAATTCCTTAGGTCCTGAATAATGACGGCCACGAAACTCTTGCAAGTGATACCGTTGAGATCGAAATGGGGCAAGAAATCCAGGCATGTTTATGAAACCAGCATCAACTAAATAGTACTTGCCTACATGTAAATAATGAATACATAGTTCTGTCAATTGATATGTACAAAAAAAGACAAGGAAAAAAAGTGTACCGTATGTTATTTAGGGACAGTCACCATTAGGTGGGTGTGGGAACTGTAGATCAGCTCGTGTAATAGAGTCAACCAAAATAGCGTTGTCGTGAGTGCTACCTTCCCATCCAGAATTAATAAATGTGAACAACATATCGAAATCGCAAGCTGCGAGTACGTTTTGTGATATCGTTGATTTCTAACCGCAGAATGTAATTTGTCTTGAAGCAAGGACCCATGCATCCACCAATGTGCCATCGATAGCACCGACACAATCCTAATTCACATATTTTTGTTTGACATTAAAAGCGAAACAAACTTGGATATTAATTTTATAATTAAAAAAAAATAATATTTATTAAACCTTATTGATATGTACAACTTACAGGACAGTCATATTGTTCGTACCTTGAACCAGGGAAAAAACCTCCTATCATTTAAAATTTTTGCCGGTATGTCGTCTTGGTTACGTGGTTTAATAACCGTTGATGCAAGCTTGCACAATGCCCGCATAACAATTTTTATGTGCCGACAAATTGTTTCCGTGGAGTGTTGAAATCTATCTGCCAGTAGTCGATGGCGATCATTTTGTGCAAAAGTGTATAAAAAAATTCCAAGCGATTCCTCCACACTGATATGCATATGTTCAGGATCGATAAAGCCATTTTGGAGTAAAGTGTCTTTCAAAAAAATAAATGTTTGTGCATCCAGTCGCATAATGTTCATCATTGTTTCTGGATGGCCATTTAATAGGCCAAATATGTAATCATCACCTTTGAATGGACACGTTCGTTGCAGTTGACGACTACTTGACGCGTTGATATGGTCATGCATGAAAGCAATCATCAAAAAATCCATAAAATCATCAATAACCTCATACTCCTCTGATGAGATCTCCATTGTATTCTTTTCTCTGTCGGATGACATATGGTTTTGTCTACATCACAGTAAAAGCATAATTATAAAATAATGTTTAACAAATTGTAACACTTACCATTATTGGTGAAACAGAATTAAAAAGTGAGTACATAAATAGCCGGCCGTAGTCATTTACCAACATACAGTAAAATTCATACGAGAACAAAATTTATTTAATACGTAATCATATTGTCATAACATAACATAATTTTAATAAAACACAAACTACTTAGTCATTCAGGGGAAAAAAACATACGAAGATAGAAAAGGAAAGAGGATATCATGGAATGAAAAAAAAGAATAAAAAACAAATAAGGAATAATGAAATCACCAAACAGTTCAGACAAGAAGATTCGCTAACACAATCAAAACAAAACTTCTCACATCACTGCAAAGCGAGGATCATGGCTAGGCGCAAATGGGTAGGAGTGTGCATAAAAAACCTTTGCCATTCCTTATCCTTGAACAGTGTCAGTGCCCTAACGTACTGCACCGGTGGTATGTCCCCAAGTTCTAGCAATGCATCTTGACATGCATCAAGGGAATAATCATCACCACCTGCACTTACAGCCTCTGTCTCATTTTCTCGGGCACGTGAATGTCCTGTTTTTGCTTGTACGTAGGATGTGAAAGCTACACACACATCATCGAATCCACTTAACCGTGACTTTTTGGAACGACCACTGTCAATCTGGCTAGTTGTAGGGCCCCTCTTGTGACTTTTGCCCTTTGCTGGATCCATGTACTCATCACTAAATAAGTCAACAAGAATGGCCTCAGCAGCATTACTCCCACCAACATCAGGGTTCCAAAATTTATTTAACATGTCATCTTCTTCTTCTGAGTCAAGGGCTCCTTGTGTAGATGCACGAGACAAGGCCCCTGTGGCACAACAATTTTCAACAATTTCTGCCATTTCTTGAAAATATTCAAATCCTTTTGTCCTAAACTTCTTCACATTTCTGTTAGCCTACAACAATCACAATTAAAGAATTAAGCACTGTATGTATCATGAAATGTTTAAAACAAAATTTCAAAATAGTACAGATTAATGAAAAACCTTATCCCAAAATTCATCGGGTGCAACAACAGTGCCTACAATGGGATCCCATCCCAGACCAATCTGTGCCTGGAGTCGCTTAAATGTCCGGTAATCAGCTTTCAATCGCTGATATTTTTGGCGCACCTGCTTTCCTGTATACCGAAATCCATACATGTTGTGCAACTGATTTGCATAATGATTCCAATGCCTAATTGTCCATGAAGTAGTACGGCCCGTTGTTTGATTTTTTCGAACCTCATCTCTCAACATATTTATTAATTTCGTTTCAATTCTAGGCATCCACATTTTTGTATCTTGATTGACATCGGAATTATTTCCATCCATCTATAAACATACAAATTATATTTAAACTAGTCTAGGGTGGATATACAAAAATAACAGAGCAAAATGGTTTGAAAGGGAACACAGATAATAAATAAAAAGCAGATGATTTTATTTCAAGGAAAAAAATAAGTAACAGATTAGTTGAATTTAAATAGCAGAAATATAACCACAAATAATAAAAAAAATAGGTAACATTGTCTTTAAATAGTAGAAAAAAAACTAGTAGAAGAAGAAGTAAGCAAAAAATAAAGGAAGAAAAGGAAAAGCAGAAGAAGTTGGGGACGAAGGGGAGGACGGATAGGTCGACCGGCCGGATGACCCGGGGGACGACCGGCCAGGTGTCCCAAGTACTGCCAGCTCAACTTCTTTTCGTGGCAAAGGGTTCAAACAATTCAGAATTTAAAATACCAACAGATCTGAAATAAAAAAGACTCGTCTACAAATTCTCAGAAATCATTTGGGAACTAATTTCCACTTCTCTGAAATCATTTGTACATAACAGTTGAAGATTTATTTACCAGATTAGTGGCTATTCTTCTTGGCAAAAGGTTGAAACAGTTCAGAAAAATCGCAAAACATCTAAAACTAAAAAAATAATCGATTACACTTCTCAAAAAAGATTGGAGAACTGATTTCGACTCGTCTGTAATAATTAAACATAACAGATGAAGGATTTATTTACCAGATTAGTGGGAGTTGAATAGTTATCGCCGGTGATGGAATGTGTACACTGATTGCCACTCTTAGCTCGTCGGATTCGACAATAGATTTGATAAATTTGACCTGAAAAAATAAATAAATAAATAAAATTAGGGATGAATTTTTCAAATCATTTCCCTATAACAAAATAACTAAATAAATTTGTGAGTTATTTCTCCTAGTACTCGTCATTGTTTGGTTACCCGTAACAAGAATCTTCCGTAACGCACAAATTGTAATTCAGTCGATTTGTGGAAGATGATACGAGTAGGGAGCAGGTTGGGTGGATTCATTATTTATAAAATGAGTTTGACTTCTCTGTGAAGCCTACCCGTGACGAATCTTGAGTACTGATGTTTGATACAGAGAAAGAAAGATGAGGTTCACGTGAAATTTTCAGAGACAATGGAGAAGGACATGGAAGCTTTTTCAGATCAAAGAAGGAAGAAGGCAGAAACGTTGAAAGTGGAGAACTGAAGTACAAGCTGCCAAACGGGATTTCAAAATGTAGTTTGAATTAACACGCGGAATTGCATTTTGAACGTCATATCCAAACGTGAAACGGGAGTTCACGTGTTGAAACTTAATTTGAAAACACAAACAAACAGAGAATTCTATGTTTCTTGAATGTTTTAGTCTCGATATGTAATCTCTGATAAATTGTGAATTTGCTTTACCACGAATAAATTACTTGTTATTTAGTTTAGATTCGTAATTATATTAACCATGCTTTGCTATGACTGAGAACATAATGCACTTAATAAAGGGGAAATCAAATGGAATGGTAATGAGTTGCGATCATTGTATTAAATTTTATGAGATAATGAACAATGGATTCAAGAGTATGATATAGTGGAATGTATTCCATTTTTGTGAAGTCTTGCGCAAGTGTGTTTTCGAACCCTAACATGGCACGGAAGGTATTCTGGCTGCTTAATGGAAATGAGAGGCATAAGGGTGGCAGCGAGGGTCTCACATAGGGAGAGTATCCCTGGAAGCCCGTTCCCACCATGATGTCACCACTCGGGTATGTAACCTAGGTGCGTGGGCATCATTGGTAATTGTGTGGTAAGCGACGCATTGGTATTGTATTAACCAAGGAGGAGTCAGAATTGCTATGGTCAGTGTTAGTGGTTGGGTAAGAATGGCATGGCACAAGGAGTTGCCTAGAACTAACTAAAATTGACTATTATTAACGAGAACTGAAATTTAATTCTAAGCTTTGGTTAATTATTGCTTTCGCTGTATGTTATGATCGTGCCGTTATATTACTTGTGTATTTGGAATAGGAAAAGGGTCAGGGTGTGTGTGTTTACTGGGTATTCCAAGCTCATGGCGTTTTATGCCAGGTGAAGGCGAGTTTTGCACTGAGAACGAACTCCCTAAAAGCTTTGTGGAACCATAGCTACCATAGAGATTAGATTTTATATTTTCTGTATTTTGGATAATCTTTTTGTATCAAGGAACTGATCTGTATTTAAAGACTTGAAGAATTTTATCTGTAACTATTATTAATATTTTATTTTAGTATAATTATTTATATTTTGTGCTTAAAAATGATGTGTGTCCGCTAGTTAAACCCCGGTGTATCATTGTATTATATTATCAAAATTTAGGGCGTCACAACTTGGTATCAGAGCTTAGGTTCAACCCTTGCCCACGCATTCGACTTACGATTAGGAATAACCTTGCCACCGACTATATTACATTATGACAACACTATTTAGTCTAGAAACTAGAAGATGTCAAAAATTAAAATTTTCTTGACCAACCCTAGGATGTTTCTTCAAATTTCGGGCATGGCAGTGTCGATTCGTGAAAGCATATAGTCGGGCGTCGACGATTCTAGTATTGGTACCAGGTACTGAAGAAAGTCTTTTAGATAAGGGTAGTGGAACTAGAATTTCATAATAAATAAAGGAAATGTTAGGTTCACTCAGCAAACCGAAACATGCAGTTGCTCCAAAGCGACCGAGAGTGGTGATGGAGTCGACGGTTGAATAAGACTACCTTAGGTGCTTATTAAGTGTTACTTGCATTGTGTTTTGAGTAGAGCATTTCACTTTAGTAATTTCCTTGACTAACCGCATTAACAAAACCCTAACCTGCATTTAACTGGGCGTTTGGCAGATGTTGAACCATACAAGAGCAAACAAATACGTAGGCAACAACAACGCCACCAACCACAACGATGATGCCAATATAAATAGGAATGGGGCACTTGGGGTCAACAATCACGATCACGCCCTTACATCTGCTGCCAACTTACTCGAGAATGTCGGAAACCAAACTTTGGAAGAACTAGGAAGGCTGAGGAGAACGCGTCAGAATGAGAGGACACATCTATTCTCAGAGCTTTGCAAACAGAGACCGCCGATCTTCATTGGCGAACCCGATCCTAAAATTGCTGAAAACTGGATCCGACAAATTGAAAAGATGTTCAATACGATGGGAATAACTGAACACATTGATAGGATTGATCTAGCAGTTTACCAACTTGAAGGGAAAGCAGATCATTGGTGGGCCCTGATTCGAGAATTTAAGGACATCACCGCAATGACATGGGTACAGTTTGAGGAGTTATTTTTTAGGAAGTACTTTCTGAACACAGTCAAACAAGAAAGAATTCGTGAATTTCTGAACCTAAAACGGCATGATGACGGTGACCCAATACGTGGCAAAGTTCGAGGAGTTTGCGCGTTATGCAACTTGATACGTAGAAAACGATGAAGACAAAGCACGAAAATTTGAATGGGGTCTAGACCCTACAATTCGAGTAAGAGTTTTGCCCATGCGACTTCCCACTTTTATAGATGTGGTTGACACAACACTTGATTCAGAACGGGAAGTGGCAGATTCCAAGAGGATTTGGAGTTTGAGGAAAGAAAACAATCATTCCAATGTGGGACCCGAAAGAAATAGTCGCAGGCATACAACACAGAAGCCGTATTCTAGGGAACCCCAACAACCCGAACAATCGCAACAGCAAAATCTGAAAGAGAGTTTTCAAACAAGACCAGCTGGGTTGATCTGATGCTATCATTGTCAACAGATGGGACATAGAAGGTTTGAATGCCCTCAACTGGTCGGAAATCGAGGAGAGCGCTCGGGAACAAATACGCATATTATTGGAGGGCAGCAATCATGGGTAACTAAGTCGGGAGCTACTAGGCAACAAAATTACAAGGCGGAGAGCAATCAGAAATCTGGACCGGTAAACAATCAGAGGCCAACAGGCAGAATATTTACACTTCAAGGAGAAGAAAATAAACATCTCATTAAGCAGTAGCTGAAGGAAGAGCAGTACACCACATATGAACCCAAGGAACTGCAGTACGAGCCATGGCTAACTTAGGAAAAATATAACTAGGATATTAGTTATAACTCTTTTGGATGACCTTTTGTAAAATGAATATAGACAATGTAAATTTCCTTTTGTTAATCTAGTTTTAGAACTCTTGAGTACATGCTTTATTCATCGTATTCTTTCGCCTTTACTATGTGGATGCAAACCTTTAAGAATTGTGTGTGCGTTTGGTTGTCAATCTCCAAGGCATGAATAGGTCCAACTCCAAGATCATCTTGGACACAGATTGACTGTTTGTACACCAATGTAATCGATGGCAACTAGAAGAATGAGACGAGTTACACATTCATTGGGACCCTTTTATTGTTTAAGGGGGATAGACCAACTTTCCTAATTACCACAAATCAATGAACTTAATGACACCAAAAACCTAGAGAAAGATCATCAGGATAGGTGGACTACCTCATCAGAAATTGGCAACAGGGGTTTTCACAAGGAAGCAACGACATCATTACCTACACAACAAGTAATTTATAATTTTTTGCAAAAAAAAAAATAATAAAATAATAAAAATAATGAAAAATGACTAAAATACGTTGATAGAATCTACCTGAAAGCAAAATGATGCAATACACCACTTTTCGACGGTTTAAAATTTCGAGGACGAAATTTGTTTAAGGGGGATAGGTTGTAGAGACCCTAATTTTGAAATTCCGTTAAATCCCTAACATTGAGTTTATTTCAATAATGCCCTTGAATTTTCACTTAATTGCGTTTTAAACCCTAGAATCGGGAAGCATCGCGAATTAATTCGAGTAAACCCTAATCGATCCCATAGATTAATAATCACCTTTAAAACCCTATTATTAATTATTAGACCCTATAATTATAGATTAATCACTTTAAAATCTTAATTACCGATAATGCTGTTTTTGCTCGGTTTCTCGCCTTTGTTTGTGCTTTAATTTAACGGGATCTAAATTTATTATTTTAACTATTTTCTAATGTTAATATATTAATAACATATATCAAGGTTTCATAAATTTAGACTTGGTCCCTATATAGTTTTATTTTATTTCATTCCAACCCTTAATTGTAATATTTTATTAATTAATGTACTTGTGCCTATTATATTATATTCATAAATACAAATATCTCATACAAATATCTCATATATATATATATATATTTCTTGGAGCCCAAGTAGCTAGTCATGTGAGGGTTGAAATGACCTTGATGGCATTGATGGACAACTTTGACCAATTACACTTATGAAACTTGGCCCCTAAGAAACCTTCCAATCCTTTCTCTATATATGCACACTTCTCTCCCTCATTTTACACATTTTCAGCCATACACTAGAGGAGTGAGAGAGTGTGATCTTGGGAAAAAAAAAAAAGAGAGAAAGAGAGAGAGAGGGAGAGAGTGAGAGAGAAGAGAAGAAGAAAAAGAAGAATTTTGTTGAGTCTTGTACAACAAAGATAAACATATATCACCTCTTCTCTTAAGTTCTTTTACCACTTGTTTTTCCCCTCCTAATACACGTTCTTTGTATATATATGTTGTAGTCTAGGCCTATACTCTTGTATAAATATGTATTAATTAAGAAACGGTGTGTTTCTCTTTTTTTCTTAAATTTCCAACAGCAAATCTTTTCCCTCTCTTGAATTTATTTTCCTATCAAAACTCCATAAACTCAAAATATGTTTTTATGAGGTAATATTTGGTATGTCTAGAGTATGATATAAATTTGGTAGGACCTAAGGATGTACTTTTATAACCTAAACAATTTTTCTAAGTTTGTTACTCACAGAACCAGAAAAACAGTCAACTTTCTCTACTTTTAGAAAATTCCAGAATAATAATCTTGAGCCCAATTTTATGTCAACATATAAATCTTGGTGTTATATTCCAACTAAAATTTGTTTGAACTCAAGGGAGTAAATGGTTTGAGAGAAAAATTGATCTGTGTAACGGTCAACGAATCTGGACAGATCTTGGTAATTCTGAATTATCGTAAAATCTAAAATACCTATCCTACTTTCGTAAATTGATTTTGAAACTAGACTTGTTTATCTACAAACCCACATGAGGCCAAGTACTTAGGGACAATAAAAGTATTTTTTTCATAATTATTTTCAAACTGGTTCAAATCTGAAAATCTGGAAATTTGTGTTAACATGCTCTTATTTGGTTTGCAACTCTTATATTCTATGTTTCTTGAATGTTTTAGTTTCGATATGTAATCTATGATAAATTGTGAATTTGCTTTACCACGAACAAATTACTTGTTGTTTAGTTTGGATTCGTAATTATATTAACCATGCTTTGTTATAATTGAGAACATAATGCACTTAATAAAGGAGAAATCAAATGGGATGGGAATGGGTTGTGATCATTGTATTAAATTTTTATGAGATAATGAACGATGGATTCAAGAGTATGATATAGTGGAATGTGTTCCATTTTTGTGAAGTCTTGCGCAAGTGTGTTTTCGAACCCTAACATAGCATGGGAGGTATTCTGGCTGCTTAACGGAAATGGGAGGCATAAGGGTGGCAGTGAGGGTCTCACACAAGGAGAGTATGTTAGAATAATTGTATAGAGAAAGGGAGAGAATAAATTATGTATATATTGATGTATTGAATGTTGTATATTACAAATGGTGAGGGGCTCCTTATATAGGAGAAGATACAATCCTTACAGACAATGGACAATGATGGCTCATGATGAAAAGAGCCGAAAACAATCCAAAAGCAATGCACTGTATTACATATTATATTAGCCGAAAGTTGCACTATATTTAGGCACTATATTATATTACTAACAGCCCCCCTCAAACTCAAGGAGGATAGGAACCAACCAACTTGAGTTTGAAGAGAGTAACAAAACGTAAAAATAAACTGACAAATAAAATAAAAGTGGATAGGAGACACTGTATGGTCGTGTCAGACCGTTTGGTGAAGACACTGTATGGTCGTGTCGGACCGTTGTAGTAGCTAACCGGAATCAATGTCGGGATAGTTTACGGAGTCTTGCCGGACACATGTAGGAGCCAACCGGAATCAATGTCAGGACAGTTTATGGAGTCTTGCCGGACCCATGTAGAAGCCAACCGGAATCAATGTCGGGACAGTTTACGAAGTCTTGCCGGACCCATGTAGAAGCTAACCGGAATCAATGTCGGGACAGTTTACAGAGTCTTGCCGGACCCTTGTAGAATACACTGTATGTTTGTGTATAGAGACTGCCCAAAAGATATACATGTATATATATATCGAGCCCTCAAAAGTTGCGACCTCAAAAAGCGCGCTCAAATCATCAAAAGTCGTGCCCGACAGAAATCGTCGAGCGGCGAGCCATCAAAAGTCACGCCGGACACACGGCGATGCACGTGACCGACAGAGTGTCATGTCGTCCTCTTCGTCATTGTCTATATAAACCGAGGCGAAGGCTGAGGCTTGTAAGCAAACCATTCTGCAAACCAAACTAGTCTGAAACCTCTGAACATCTTTGTTCTAAAAACACTCTGCAACCAACCCTTTCTGACATTACCAGTCTGAAATCGATGTTCCTCTGAAACACTCAGCAACCCAGAACATGGCCTCTTCTTCCCGTTCAGCAACCCAGAACATGGCCTCTTCTTCCCGTGGTCTGCTCACTCTCTTTCCAGACCTCAACGAGTCCACAAGAGAGATAACCAGTGCAGTTGCCCTTGAACCTCAACCAAGCGCCCCTGGTTTTGCTCCGTTGAACTTTCCTATGCTGTCTGTAGAGCAAATAATGGCAGCGCAATCGGATATTGAGGCCAATCATTATACATTGAAGTCATATGTGGAGACCATGACTACAGTCACAAACTTGTTGCATCGGCTTCAGAGTAGGACAAATGAAGTGTAGCAGTTAAACGCCCAACTAGCTCTGCTCCAGCGCATGTATAAGGATGCGCGAGCAGAGATATGTGTGTTGAAGGCGGAAAACAAAGAGCTGAAGCAGAAAGCCACCGTTATGTTCTGATTCGGAGGTCCGCCATATGTGGAATTTGAGGAGCAACGGGAAGTGAACGTGCTCGGCGACGTGGAAACACGGAGGCAGTGCCGTCAAGGGACGCCCAAGACCGAGGTAAGAGGAAGAGAGTAGTGGAAGAGGCAAAAAAGTAAGGCCGGTGTTTGGGATGGGATTTTTTTTTTTTTTTCGATTGTGGTGTAAAATTGTGATCGGGGTTGATCCCGGCATGAAGAAATGACAACTTTGTGGAATGAAAAACGAGGTGGTTATGAAAGAATT
The DNA here is from genome assembly GCA_022316695.1 of Camellia oleifera. NCBI lineage: Eukaryota > Viridiplantae > Streptophyta > Magnoliopsida > Ericales > Theaceae > Camellia > Camellia oleifera. The sequence continues at coordinate 138,195,540 of CM039314.1, read as the reverse complement.
TTTTTTTTTTTTTGGTTTTTTGTCTTTTGTTGGTTGTGTTGTATGGAATGAAATGAAAGAAAGAGTTGAAAAATCAGAAGTTGGTTGGAATCTGGGGGGTGGTATTTGAATATAATATATGATAATAAAAAATATGTGATGATGGAAAGTAAAAATAAAAAATAAAATAAAAAATTAAAGTTGAGTTTTTTTTATAAAAAAAAGATGGGGATGATGTGTTGAAAAGTGGACATAATGGTAGGGATACGGGAAAGATATTATAATAAATATATATATATATATTAAAATAAAAGAAAGTTGAGTGGGGGTCATTATTAAAATAAAAAGAAAAGAAAAGAGGGGGACAAAAGTTGGTGGATGGTATGTTGATATAATATATGATAATAAAAAAATATATGTATATATATATAGAAAATAAAAGAAAAGTGAAGAGAGTGGGAACATGCTGATGATGTAAAGGAAAAAACATAACACAAACTAAAAATGAAAGTTGGGTAGTGGGGAACCGAGTGGTGTTTGGTCAGAGTGGTGCAGGAAGATACAGGGCCAGCAGGATGATTATGTTTTGGTGGGTGGGAAAAAAGTAAAGTGAGAGAGAGAAAATATGTTTCCCGAATTGAGAGAGTGGGTGTAAAGTGAGAGAGACTGGGAAAAAGAGGTTCATGGAGTTGTTCAGCAAAGCTGTTGTTCAAACTCAATCGGGTTGTCGGATTTTTTCCACTAATCGAACTGCTTGGTTGCCGAGAAAATCTGTTTTATGGAGTCCAAATCCAAATCTCGCGGATAGATGTTGGGAAATTAATAAAGCACATGCACAGATGGGTGTTCAATACTCCCGTTGATGTAGTTGGAACTCGGTGTTAGAAGCGATGGTTGCCGGAGTTCCGATGGTAGCGTGGAAGACAGGCAGAGCTCAAATGAGCCGAATGGTCAGCTCCAAAATGAAGTAGTGATGAAAACAGGGACTACAGTGAAGAGATTAACAAAGGATGTCAAACCAGTAACATCAGGAAGCAACCTGGGCATCGAAATGCTTCCATTTGTTAACCTAAAAATGGTGATTCCCACCATAATAACAAGGAACACAAGAGCCAGCACACCGTAATGCCAATGTTGGGATGGGCCTGTGCAGTTGGATGCGTTGATGCAAAACCAACAGTCTTCCGATCCCACCATCTCTGCCGCCAACTGCTCCGTTGACAAAGGAGGAAGAAGTGAGTCAGGACTCAGTTCCGATTGGGCCGAGTTGACTCACGAGTCAGGACACATTCATGGCAAAGAACAGAGTCTGGGCAAAGGAGGATGCAGTCGGAGACGGAGGAGGTGCTGCTGGAGTCAGAGAGGGATGCTCCTCAACATAGATGCAGAGGATAAGTGGGATCCAACGGTTGTGATCGGATCTGGTGCTGCGGTAGTAAAGTGTTGTTGAAGAAGCTGTCATGGAAGAAGAAATTAGGAAATTTGGGTTTGTCCGGCAAGCGGCCAAGGCGAGGCTGTCGCCCGCTGGCAAAGTAAAATTACTAAGTTCTTAGCTTAGCTCTGATACCATGTTAGAATAACTATATAGAGAAAGGGAGAGAATAAATTATGTATATATTGATGTATTGAATGTTGTATATTACAAATGGTGAGGGGCTCCTTATATAGGAGAAGATATAATCCTTACAGACAATGGACAATGATGGCTCATGATGAAAAGAGCCGAAAACAATCCAAAAGCAATGCACTGTATTACATATTATATTAGCTGAAAGTTGCACTATATTTAGGCACTATATTATATTGCTAACAGAGTAACCCTGGAAGCCCGTTCCCTTGGGACAGACCATGATGTCACCACTCGGGTATGTAACCTAGGTGCGTGGGCATCATTGGTAATTGTGCGGTAAGTGACGCACTGATGGTTATGCGGTAAGCGACGCATTGGTATTGTATTAACCAAGGGGGATTCAAAATTGCCCGTGGCCAGTGTTAGTGGTTGGGTAAGAATGGCATTCCGCAGACAGTTGCCTAGAACTAACTAAAATTCACTATTATTCATGAGAACTGAAATTTAATTCTAAGCTTTGGTTAATTATTGCTTTCGCTGTATGTTATGATTGTGCCGTTATGTTACTTGTGTATTTGGAATGGGAAAAGGGTCGGGATGTTTGTGTTGACTAGGCATTCCAAGCTCATGGCGTTTTATGCCAGGAGAAGGCGAGTTTTACACTGAGAACAAAATCCCTAAAAGCTTTGCGGAACCATGGCTGCCATAGAGATTAGATTTTATATTTTCTGTATTTTGGATAATTTTTTTGTATCAAGAAACTGATCTGTACTTAAAGACTTGAAGAATTTTATCTGTAACTATTATTAATATTTTATTTTAGTATAATTATTTGTATTTTGTGCTTAAAAATTATGTGTGTCCGCTAGTTAAACCTCAATGTATCGTTATATTATATTATCAAAATTTGGGGCATCACACACACTTCTTGTATGAGATTCTTGTACACAGGTGGATCATCCTCCTCAACTTCATTGGGCAACAATGACTCCCAAGCAACTTTCGCTGCTAAATGTTTAGCTTCTTTAATAGTGGGGAAATATTCTAGATTCTAATAGATTTTCCCATCAACCATCAATTGTAACCTTAGACGGGAAAATCTACTGGGAAAAAATTGCAATTGATTTCATCATGCCAATTACTAAGTAAAGGCGCAATTAAAAAATATTAATCAATAAATTAAAATCATTATTAATCAATAATGATAAAAATAAAAAAAATAAAAAACCTCATCAGGATAAACCTATCCTTAGTTTAACTAATACCCAAGATCGATTCAGAAAAGATAAACAAAAAAAAGTAACCTTGCAAGATTTACAAAAAGAAATTAACCACATTAAATTAACCATTAAAGAATTAAAAAATAAAGACAAATCATCAGAAGATGTATTATTTTGGAAATCATTAAGACTTTTATTAATTTTCAATATTGCAATTTCCTCTTCTAATGATTTGTCTTTATTTTTTAGCAAAATCAACAACAGACTATATCAGGGAAGAAGTCTAGCTTACATAATGTCACTAATCAAATAAAAAAATATAAATAAAATTTAACTAGAACTTTCAACAAAAAACAGAAAAGATCCAAACTACTAGCTTTAAGCGACAGACATTCGATTGTAAATGTCTTAATCACCATCTAAAGTTCACGATTTCTTAACTAAGCAGCATAAACAAAAGAAAAAAAAATGGCAGGTTTCAAAGCTACTTGTTATTGGCTTAAATTCATCTTCATAGCCACCCATTTGTTATCACTGAAGGCAAAAGTAAGCAACTTTTGAAGCATTCATATATGCCACCTTTTTGTTCTTTGCTGCTTATCCTAGAAAAGAGCATTCTTCTATTTCCACAGTTGAGATAAAAGTCGGCATGTGTGGTGGACTAGAAATAGTTCTTTCGTACTTTGGAACAAGAAAACCTTTTTGTTTTACACACTTCTTGTAAGAGATTCTTGTACACAGGTAGATCATCCTCCACAACTTCATTGGGCGACAATAACCCCCAAGCAACTTTTGCAGCTGCATGTTTAGCTTCTTTAATAGTGGGGAAAAATTCAGGACTCTCATAGATTTTCCCATCAATTGTAACCTCATACGGGAAAATCTATTGGGGAAAAATTGCAATTGATTTCATCATGCCAATTACTAAGTAAAGACGTAATTAAAAAATATTAATCAATAAATTAAAATCATTTTTAATCAGTAAAGATAAATAAAAAAAACCTTATCAAGATAAGCCTATCATTAGTTTAACTAATACCCCAAATCGATTCAGAAAAGATAAACAAAAAAAAGTAAACTTGCAAGATTTACAGAAAGAAATTAACCACATTAAATTAACCATTAAAGAATTAAAAAATAAAGACAAATCATCAGAAGATGTATTATTTTGGAAATCATTAAGACTTTTATTAATTTTTAATATTGCAATTTCCTCTTCTAATGATTTATCTTTATTTTTTAGCAAAATCAACAACAGACTATATCAGGGAAGAAGTCTAGCTTACATAATGTCACCAATCAAATAAAAAAACATAAATAAAATTTAACTAGAACTTTCAACAAAAAACAGAAAATATCCAAACTACTAGCTTTAAGCGATAGGCATACGATTGTAAATGTCTTAATCACCATCTAAAGTTCATGATTTCTTAACTAGGCAGCATAAACAAAAGAGAAAAAAATGGCAGGTTTCAAAGCTACTTATTACTGGCTTCAATTCATCTTCATAGCCACCCATTTGTTATCACTGAAGGCAAAAGTAAACAACTTTTGCAGCATTCATATATGCCGCCTTCTTGCTCTTTGCTGCTTCTCCTAGAAAGGAGTCTTCTTCTATTTCCACAGTTGAGATAAAAGTTGGCTTGTATGGTGGACCAGAAATAGTTCTTTCGTACTTTAGAACGACAAAACCTTTTTTTTGACACACTTCTTGCAAAAGATTCTTGTACACAGGTAGATCATCCTCCATAACTTCATTGGGCGACAATGACTCCCAAGCAACTTTCGCAACTACATGTTTAGCTTCTTTAATAGTGGGGAAAAATTCAGGACTTTCATAGATTTTCCCATCAATTGTAACCTTAGACGAGAAAATCTATTGGGGAAAAATTGCAATTGATTCCATCATGCCAATTACTAAGTAAAGACGCAATTAAAAAATATTAATTAATAAATTAAAATCATTATTAATCAATGAAGATAAAAAAAAAAAAAAAAAAAAAAAAAAAAAAAAAAACCTCATCAAGATAAACCTATCATTAGTTTAACTAATACCCTAGATCGATTCAGAAAAGATAAACAAAAAGAAGTAACTTTGCAAGATTTACAGAAAGAAATTTACCACTTTAAATTAACCATTAAAGAATTAAAAAATAAAGACAAATCATCAGAAGATGTATTATTTTGGAAATCATTAAGACTTTTATTAATTTTTAACATTGCAATTTCCTCTTCTAATGATTTGTCTTTATTTTTTAGCAAAATCAACAACAAACTATTTTAGGGAAGAAGTTCAGCTTACATAATGTCACTAATCAAATAAAAAAACATAAATAAAATTTGATTAAAACTTTCAACAAAAAACAGAAAAGATCTAAACTACTAGCTTTAAATGATAGGCATTCGATTATAAATGTCTAAATATCTATCTGAAGTTCACGATTTTCTAACTAGGCAATATAAACAAAATAGAAAGAAATGGTAGGTTTCAAAGCTACTTGTTACTGGCTTCAATTCATCTTCATAGCCACCTATTTATTATCACTGAAGGCAAAAGTAAGCAACTTTTACAGCATTCATATCTACTGCCTTCTTACTCTTTACTGCTTGTCCTAGAAAAGAGTCTTCTCCTATTTCCACAGTTGAGATAAATGTCGGCATGTGTGGTGGACTAGAAATAGTTCTTTCGTACTTTGGAACGAGAAAACCTTTTTTTTGACACACTTCTTGTTAGAGATTCTTGTACACAAGTGGATCATCTTCCTCAACTTCATTGAGCGACAATGACTCCCAAGCAACTTTCGCAGCTGCATGTTTAGCTTCTTTAATAGTGGGGAAAAATTCAGCACTCTCATGTGTGGTGGACCAGAAACAGTTCTTTCATACTTTGGAACGAGGAAACCTTTTTTTTGACACACTTCTTGTAAAAGATTCTTGTACACAGGTGGATCATCCTCTTCAACTTCATTGAGTGACAATGACTCCCAAGCAACTTTCGCAGCTACATATTTAGCTTCTTTAATAGTGGGAGAAAATTCAGGACTCTCATAGATTTCCTGTAATCAATTGTAAGTTACTTTTGTATTATTTCTTATTTCAAGCTATTTATTTTCTATGTTGTGTTTTCTTATTGCTTAAAAATGTACTAAATTTTCATATTTTTTTGTATTTTTGGTATTTAGTGAATTTTTAAAAAAAAATTCACAAATAGGGGTGTTCACGAGTCGGTTGGGTTAGGTTTTACTACCAAACCGTCACTTGACCTGACCACTACAGGTGAGAGAAACTTACATCGGATTTCAACCCAAGCATTGTTCGAAATTTGTCGATCAATTTTGGTCGAGTTATCGAATTACCTTTCTATCTGGACTGAGTTTATCCTCTTTCTCAAAACACATACAGATTTAAGAGACAGCAAGAAAGTGAGAGGCCTGTTGTTGTGGAGTGCTAATGTTTGACCTAGCTCAAGCCATGATGGCCATGAACATCAATACATTGAGATCTGGAAGGTTTCTATTGATAGGGAGGGGTTTAGAGAGGGTGAAATGGGAAATAGGGAGAGAACGAGGGAGAGAAAAAGAAAGAGAGAGAGTAATCGCAGATCTATGAAAACTATGGAGATAGAGCATGTTAGCAACATAATCACATATACAGACCACTATTATATATACTACACATATTCATATAATGTTATGTATGGGTATGGATAGTGTTGTGATGATGATATGTATGTTATTATATTTTATCTCATGTATGTATGTATGGAAAATTATATACATTATTATATTTTATCACATGTATGTATGTATGGATGAAACATATATAATTATTCACTTATACTGTTATGCTATAAGCCTAGGTATATATGGGTCTGCTTTTCTTGCATTTGAAAATGTGAGAAGTTAAAAGGATTTGACATGTTTTTCAAGACAAATGCTCCTTTTTCCCATATCTATATTATTATAATCTTATGTTTGCTGAAGAATGCAGGCTTTTAAAGAGGTATCACATGAAGGTAATTTCTTTTGTCATAGAATTTTCGATCGGTTCGGATTTAATCAGTTTGAAAAATAAGAACCGTTGATCGAATGTAATACTCACGGATTTGCCAAATTACAACCGAGTCGACCCATTAAGTTTTTCGAAACCAACCATAATCAATCAGTTCGGTTCAGATTGGTCGGTTTCATCGAGTGATTCAGTTTTTTGAACACCCCTAACAAATATTATACTTTTTAAATGTATTTATGTTAGGTGTGTCTAAAAATTTTAAAAAAAAATTGATTAAAATATTAAAAAAATTCAATGAAAACAACAACAAAAAAAAAAACGAAAAGTAAAATTTTCTAAAAAGTGAATTTTGAAAACTGAAACCAAATTTGTTAGGATAGAAGCTAACCGTGAGAGCAAGGTAACAAAATAGAGAGAGGAAATGGAGGGGAGAGAGAGAAAATGACTTGCCGCAGAAGTCATTTGCCTCCTAGCAGAGATATCTCATCAACATCAATGAGAAGAAAGGGAAAGAGAGCCAGTGAATAATGTTATATGCATCAATTGGTATATTAATTATTATATTAATAGATGATGTAGTATGATTTTAGAAGTTTTGGACTTTTATAATTTGTATAATGGATGGAGTCATAGTGTTGAAGTGCCAATATCATTGCATATGTTGGTACACTAATTAATATACCAATTGATGTGCGTAGCACTACCGATATATATCACTTAACATATACCATAATTACATAATTGAAGCACACACTCACTCTCTAAACTAACAAACAATTAACAAATATTAAATGGATTCCACTGTAATGCCCCAAAATAATTAACATAAAACCCAACTCATAACAATAAGTCAATTGATCAATAATCTGATATCTTCCATTCATTTTATCTTTCATCATTACAAAAGGTGACATATGCAATATACATTAATATAAATCCTGGATTTTGAATCTATAGCATATCACATCGGTACTGGGATAGAAAGGAAATTAAAATCAATATGTCCTAATGGCTTACAACTTTCCAAAACGATACTTGGTTACAACAAAATGTGTTTAAACTCAATACAAATAAAGCCCGAGGCTTAAACGAATAATTACATCACAACAAAACCAAAAAGAGAAGGCCTTAAGCTCCGAGTCCTCCAAAGGTATATACTTGGCGGAGGAATATCATCAATACCTGAAAGTTGTTTCCCATATAGGTTAAGCCAAAACCCAGTAAAGATACTCTAACACAGTATATGAATCTTAGCAAAATTATAAAGTGAATGCATAATGCATGCCATTTTCCAAACATTTCCTGTTTTCCATCTCAAAATTATGCAATGCCAGATTATATATCAATTCATGAAAATTAATCATTTTATACAGAAAACATGGCAGTGAATACAACACACTGGGAATCTCTAGGTACGTGTCTGCAAGTAAGCTATACAAGCACTACCAAAGCCATTTTACCGATACTAACTAGAAGGATCGGCATCTAACGACAAGGGTTTTTGGACTTTCACCAAAGACACACAGGCCAACATAATAGAACCACAACTATACCCCCTAACCAGATTCACGACGGTATTCATCCATTTTTCTTAAAAACAAATACATTTACAATGTTCAATGCATGATGATGCTCAATGTATAATGTATAACGCCCCAACTTCCAGGCCGTTAAATACATACAATAATGCAACACAAGTAGGATAGATAACCAAAATATCTTAATATACATATATAACCAGAGTTAATATCACAGATAATTCGTTTATATTCCATTACAGGATTATCAAAACATTGCCAAACCAAAAGTCAAAAGGAAAAAAAACTACTAATCTAAGTCTTCAAATGAACCACAGCTCCAACACTTCTTCTTATTTGCCTTTGAAATAACCTTCACCATTGTAAACTGCTTCATCACCTGGCATGACACACCATGAGCTTGGAATGCCCAGTAAAAACACACACACCCCCATATCTTCTATCAACCAATCAACCATACACAAAACAAATTGAGTAACATAACATACAGTATTACAACAATGTTCTATGAATTAGTAGTTAGACTACACATCTAGAATCCCCCAAAGAGATCCTTCTATCCAACTACAAGGATTGAACACCAGACTATTCAGAACTCCTCCTTTTGCTGCTTTGCAAACCTTACCACCTATGCCCACCTCTCGGCTATTTACTAGTCAGTGACATTGATGGACCTCAAAAGGGACAGCCAAACAAGTGGGCTCGCTTACACCCTGCACATACCATATCAAAAGGCTCACTTACACCCTGAAACCACCGCATAGAGTCTGAATACATCTGTGTCAACCTAGGGGCTCGCTTAGACCGCTTGCGCAAGACTTAACTCATTTGGCTTTAGTTCCATCATAATTCATGTCATTCATACGTATAAATTATTCCACAACACTAATGTGAACGTCATCCATTGCCAACCCCTTATCTTTTCCTGTTTATTAAATCTTTTACCAACCAAGTTAGTCACATTCAGTAATATAAAAGAGCATGAAACAAACATAAGAGAGGAAATATAGCCCATAATAATCATACATAAGTATGGTAAGGAAAACAAACAACATTAGGCATGCTTTGAAATACTTGGAGACAACTAACATAATAAAACACCTTTTCCAGCACTGTTTAGTTCTGAAGGGCTAACAAGAATGCTTTGGTAAAAATACTTCCAGGTCAAATTAGGGGCTGATATTGCACAGAAATGATAATCAACCTGTCTAGTTTCAGTTCCAATTCTTAGAATTAGCACAGAACCTCTAGAAATTCATTTACAAGCTATATTCTAAAACCTGTCCAGATTTGTCGCCCTTTGGGAAAACTAGTTTTCCTCTCAATCTACCCAATGATATTCACCCAAATAAATTATGTTGGAAAGAGGACTCAGAATTCTAAATTTTGGCAGAAGAACCAACATGAGATGATTTTTCTGGAATTTTATAAAATTGCAAGAAGTGGACTGTTTTTCAGAGACTCAAGACCAGATTTTTAAACAAAATATCCAAGCCCTAAAAACACACAATTAGGGGCTAATAAAATTATCACAAGCTCTAAACACACCAAATAGCCTACACTATATTCAGATTTGAGAAATAAATAAATTTGATATTTCTTTTAAATTAGAGAAGTTACAGCAGTGCCTAATTTGACAAATTTGCAAGCCAATGTCACTAGCTCATACCCACCCTTTCATACACACCAAAACCCTATTTAACATTAATATGCAACACAAGATGGCATCTAAACAATAGGATGAGATGGGTGAAAGAATTGGAGAAGACATGGAAGGGGTGTATTCTAACATTAACTCAAGAAAACAACTTTTCTTCCTTCTTCTTCTTCTTCTTCTTCTTCTTCACTTCCTTGTAGTTCACAATCTCCTCCTCTCACCCTTTCCTTGGCTGCTAAAAATATGTGTAGGGAATGTGGAAAATGTTCTCAATTTCTAGGCAAGGAATTTAGCTTGAAAAGACAATTTTACCCTTACTCAATTATTGTTCCTTAATGGCTAAGAAAATTATCTTAATGACTAAGGAAGGCATAAATATCTAGATATTTTTTATTTTGTTTTTCAACCAATTTTCCACCAAAATATTATTTATAATACCTATGTACATATTCAAATAAATAATGATATTCTATTCAAATAAATAATAAATGAAAGAACAACAAAAACAAAAATAAAAATAAAAATAAAATGTATGAATTAATTCATAAACTAGGAGGTAAATAAATAAAAATCAAGTTTTAGGGTACTTCCAATTATAAAGTGATGTTCCATGATTTACTTATGATAATATACGAGAAAATTATCCTTTATTGGGCCACTTTGTAAAATTTTATGAAATTTGAGACTAAAATGCAATAAACCTAAGGCTTAGGGTTTCAAGTATAATTAGCAAAATTTAAGGTCTCTACACAATGGATAAGAAATTAATTTCAATTCAACCTAATCCTCATGCATTCACCCAAAAAACCTAATTCTCATGCAATGTTTACAACAATCAAGACTATCTTCCACTAATAGCCCAAAACAGATATTTTTAAATAATCGATAAATTCCAATCAAAAGATACATTTTCATTAATTTCAATGGGAATGATAATACATATCCAACTCCATCATCATCGTTAACATAATCATCATTCCAATTTCACAATCTCCAATATCCAAAATTAGGGCAAAAACTCCATTTTCTTTCCAAAATCCATTTTGAGAAAAACTTTCCACCATTTCCACATAACTTATCCACAACCATATTCTTACAATCATTTTCAATAATCAATTTGGAAACCCCTCTTTTGATTTCAAACCAAACCCTAGGTTTTACCAAAATTTCCTAAACAGATAACCCTTTTGAAAAGACAAATAACCAAGTTAAAAATCATTAAAAAAAAATTTTTTTTTTTAAAAAGTCAAAAAAATTCCTATCTCAAAGGAGAAGACCAAAGGAAACAAGACGTAGAACTCGATGGAGCCAAAAACACTAACTCCTCCGATTAGAAAGAAGCTCTCGACGTGCTTTATTTTTTACTCCAAAAGACTAGGGTTAGAAAATGCACAGATTGAGAGTATTTTGGGTAAAAGAACGAAAGAGAAAGAAAATAAATCTAGGGTTTTGGAATGTTTAGAGAGAGAAAGAGATGAAAAATTGAACAAAAAGTCTTCCACTCGGACTGCTATACACACAGACTGCTCGAGCAAAGAAATGGTCGCTCAAACGACAAACACAATAAGTGACATCGGTCGAGCGACCAAAACCACCGCTCAAGTGCACAATGACCCCCTCTCAGTAGTTCAGACCTGTAAAAGTTTGCTCGAGTGCAAGAAAGACTACTCGAGCGAAGAATACAAACTCTCAGTAGTTTTGCAGACTGTAAAAGACCGCTTGAGCGAACGACCAGGTTGACTGCTCAAGTGAAGAATACAAACTCTCAATGGTCGTTCGAGCGAACAAGCAAAATCTAGTCAACAACTCTTTGAAAACTAACCTCTCAACCTATTTCAAACACAACCAAAACTTCCAAGAGCCAAACTCAATAAACAACAAAATGGAAATGAGTTGAACAACAGTCAAATACATGAGTTCTCAGATCCAAAACAATTAAAAGGGTCGGGTTGAAACCAAAATTGTTATATCCACTTTCTACAATTTTTGTCATATAACACACTTTAATAAATAATTTTAATTCTACCATTAAAGATGCTCTAAGAGCATCTCCAACAGTGCATCAAATTTTTTTCCAAATTTGAGTAAAAGCTTCCTTTAATATCAAGTGATCCAACGGAGGGTTTTGGAGTTTCATCAAACCACCAATCGACCAATGGAATTTTTTCACGAAGTTTTGTCTTCAGGTGGTCATCCGGGGAACGACGGAGAGGACACCCAGCAACGACAATAAACAGCGATTTGATGAAAGACATATTAGTCCTCAGTTTGATAAAAGAAAAGTGAAATTCTTGATTTGATACTTATTTGATGAAACCGTTGGAGCAGGAAAATAAGCCATTTGTCATTAAATTTAAATTTGATGAAAAGTTTGAGTAACCATTGGAGATGGTCTAAGAGGTGCATGAGATTACTCAAATCCTCATAAATTATTCATTAATATTTATATTTAAGCAGTGGGGGTGATTATTGAGTTGGCCTTCAAATAGCAAAGGAAAACCAAAGGGAAGGTTGTCCCATCAACAAAACCAGCACTTCTCACCCAAAAAAAAAAACAAAAAAATCCCCTATTTAGGGGCGTAAAAATAGTCCGTTGGTCTGAAATTCACCTAAGGTCCGAGATTGAGCCCAGTATGAACCCCTGAATTAGGGCCTAGGTCGTGCAATGTCACGCCCCAATTTTAATTACTCGGAAACATTACCAAAAGCCTGTAAATTAGGTTAATTTTTTTTTTTATTAATTACAAATGTCTATTATCCTTGAGTAATAGAGACATAATAGTACATGTCTCTCTCATGATGAATACAACAATAATAATAATACATGCCAAGCTCCGACTACGGAGTTACAAATAAATAATTACCAACATCAAAGTACAAAGAGATTACACCCAAGGTATACATGAACTTCCTAATCCTTCAACCAATCAATCTGAAGTCTCTTCCTGTTAAAAAAATGAAACAATAAGAGGTGAGCACAATTGCCCAGTAAGAATCTCATAGTTCTAAAACAATAACCATCCTATAGATAGAAATGATCATGCATGCAATGTGATACCATATGGTAAAATAATGTCTTGTAGTTTCCAATATCATACGTAGAGTACCTTTTTCTCAAAAGTTTATTTGAACATTTAAAGAAAACCTTCAACCATCAAAACTATCCCTTTTTATCAGAAAACCATAAATCCTTTTGGAAAACTAATATATTTAAGGAACAATATCATTTTAAATTTATTAACCCATTTTGAAATATTCCTTATTAAATTTTCATCTTAACATTTTTCTTTTTATTCCCATTCTCCTCTTTTACTAATTGCATTTACTAAAACTCCATACCTTAAGTTTATGTTCACTTAATACTCAAAACAATCCTCACACAGTCCATTCTCACCTATCAATCCTTTATTGCTACAACTCTTTAACGTAGAAGTCCAATAACAATTACATCACATCTACATTTGCATTATCAACTATAATTCAACATATCACTAGGATAATAAATCCTTTTAATTCAATTTCTTAATTAATCATAAAACAAAACTCTTAAGTTTTCCTTATAGGTACAAACAACCCGGTGAGTTCTTTATCACCAATCCCTTATCCAGTTACCATTTCATTATCTATTTGTTTCACATAATTTCCATAGCATTTCCTATCCATACCAATTTACACATCACATGGTAATTTCACAAGTTCATCACAAGACACATATATTATCACCGACCTCAACACATGTCACAATACATTCCACATTTTGCCGACTTGATATGGCGGGATAGTGGGCACCCAATTCATAGCACATTCCACCTTTTGCCGGCTATTATACAGTGGGAAGTGAACTCCCAGAAATCATTTTCTCAAAAACCATATCTTTTTCCAAAAACTATTTTCAGCTTTTTAAAACCATCCCCCACATTTGCCGACTATTATATGGCAGGACGTGGACACCCAAAATATTTTCGAAAACCATCCGTTTTTCCACTTTCGCCGGCTACAATACGACAGGACTGTGTGGACACCCAAAAATCATTTTTCCACTTTCACCGGCTACAATACGGCAGGAATGTGTGGACACCCAAAAACACTTTTCCCACATTCGTCCAGCGATAAGCCTAGACAGGGCAATTGGGCACCTTGAATTTAAACCACCTCCACATTTACTGGCTATTATACGGACAGTTGTAGGCACCAAAAAACCATTTTTCAATTTTTAAAACAATCTCCCACATTTACCGGCTATGATACAGACGGTCGTGGGTACCGAAAAACCATTTTTCAACTCCCCACTCAGGTACTAACACAACACCACCCAACACAACTCAACCCAAACTCAACACGACCCAACACAACACAATTCAACACAACTCACCATAATTCAACACAATTCAACATAGTCAACTCACTTCAACATACTCAACACAATTCTACATAACTCAACACAATTCAACATAATTAACACAATTCAACATAGTCAACTCACTTCAACATAATCAACACAATTCTACATAATCAACACAATTCAACATAGTTCAAGATGAACTCTTAAACTTTCATTTCATCATGTCACCCCAAGGCTCATGTCATCCATATCATTAATAAATCATTTTCCCCAATCTTTATTTCACATTTTAGCATGATTTACAATGTCCATAATAAGGATTCATTCGCTAATTTTTAACATAATTTTCAAACACTTCCAAAATTCAATTAAACTTGTATATATATAACTCAATACCTCAATTTCATGATTCTACTTTCAATTTGAGCAAAATCATTAATTATCATCATGAATCAACTTAGGGTTTTTAAGAGAAATTAAACATTTTCACAAAACACATTTTATTCTAACCCTTCTATTACTTTTACACACAAACTCATGACCCAAGATCATAACCCAACAAATAAACCCAACTCTCTTCAAACCCAAACACCACCTAATTTATTAATTTTTAAAAAAATTATTTTAGCCACCCTCCAAACACCACCTAATTCAAATATAATAAACATGAAAAAATTAGAATCTCTGGGGATCGAACCCAGAATCTCTGGTTCCGTAGACCAGCGCCGTATCCATTGGGCCATGAAATCCCTTTGCTGGGTTTACATTTTGAGAATAAACTATGGAAATACATTTAAAATCATCAACTAGATTAGATTGCCAAAATTTAAGAGCTGTTCAAAAGCTTTTAACTTGCGTTTATTTTTTTCCAAGTTTGATTTGAACTCCATAAATTAATTCTAAGTTAAGTTTAAATTGCCCACAAATTAAAACTGATTTTTTTTTATAAAAAAAAAAAAAATAGACTTGTTAATTTTATAAATTTGGCCGGCCCTAACAACATTTTCAGAGAAAATCATAAGTAACATCTAAACAGACAAATCACTATAATAACCTAACAAATAAAGTTTTATCAAACTAACAAACAAACATTATTGTTGACATAATATATATTTAGAGGGGTACTTAGGTTAGAAGTCAATTTCTAAAATTTTTAGGGCAATAGGTCCAAATTCTATTTTTTTGGGTCCAAAAGAAAAAGTATAATTTGAAAGACTATTTTATCCGTACTTATATGTCTATTTGTTTACTGTCCACCTATTTGTTCATGTGTCATCTATCTATCCAATTGTCATACTACTATTTGTTTATCTGTCATCTATCTATCCACATAATCCACCTACTTGTAGATATCATCACTACCACCACTGTCGCTGTTGGTCACCACTGTCTATGACTTTTTCAACGTCAATTTGACAATGGAGGTACGACTGGAAACAAAAAAATCTTCAAAAAATAATTTTTTATTCTCACCAAATAACTTTATTAAACATATCATTATCACCAAAAAAAGACTAAACTTTGGAATAAATAACATATTACCTCTATTTAAATTAGAGACTGCAAATGAAAAAAAAACAAAGAAAAAAGTGAATTACGACAAGAATGGGGTGTTTGGCATCGAGTTTAAAAAATTATATTTTTTTCAAAAAAAATTTAGTGATATATATATTTTTAATTATATTATTTTTTTACTTTGAAGTTCATCTTATATAGACGAATTTAAAAAGAAAAAAAGAAAATTAAAAAATAAATAAAAATATTAAAAACAAAAAAGGACAAAAATTCAAATAAAATTAAAATTTTTAAAATTTTTCCTATCTTTCTAGAAGTAAAACTCAAAAGTATAAACTATTTTAAGATTAAAAAAGAGTCACTTAAAAAAAAAGCTTAATAAAAAATTCATAATGAAAGCAAACCCCAAACAATGTGCTTATGAGTTACCTTGTGTGTCTATTCGAACCCAATCCAAATTCAAATTTTACACTTTTGAATTGTCACACAAATTCACACCAAATTGAAAAACAAATTGTCCAATTTTAATTCTTAAAAAATTTCGGATCAAACTCGGATATATCTAATTGGGCCTGATCCGAGTTGCATTGCACCCTATATGAGTCCAGGTGCAAAAAACGTTAGGCTGTGTTTGATTTGCTTTTATAACTAAATATACACTTCAAAATTATTCAAAATTCAATTCAAAAATTAATTACAAAATTCATAACCAAACACACAACTCAAAACTCAGTGTGATCTTTTTTTTTTCAAAACTCAAAACCAAATTTTTTTCAAAACTCTATTTTAAAAGAAAAATTCAAAAAAAATATTTTTTTTATTTTGTTTTTTAAATTATTGTTAGAATCATGATTTGAGTGTAGAGTCGTGTTTTGAATTATGAGTTTTAAAAGAAAAAATTTGTTTACTTATAAATTTTGAAAAGAGTTTTGAGTTGTATTTTGAAATTTTTTGGATTTATTTTTTTAAAATATTTAAAAAATTTCTTAATTTTATTTTTTTAGGGTAAATATTTTATATTTTAAATATTTATTTATTTTAATGTGCACTATATTTCATATATTTATGTGCTGTATTTTTTTAATATTAAAAAATTAAAATTTAATTTTTTATTTAAATATATAATTTTTATTTTAAATATTTTTTTATTTTTTATTTTAAATATTTTATTTTATTTTATAAATATATTTTTAAATATTTTAATTTTTTTGTTATGGGTTAGTTATGATTTGAGTGTGGAATTTTGAAAGTAGTATGGAGTTTCAAATTATGTGTTTGGTTATGAGTTTTGAAAATAATTTTTGAATTTAGTTTTAAATTATGTGTTTGGTTACGATTTGAATGTGAAATTATGTTTTGAGTTTAAAATATTAAAACTAAAAATTAAAATAGTTACAAAATAAAATAAAATGTTTAAAATAAAAATTATATATTTAAAATATATAAAAAAATTCAAAATACAACTTAAAATTTAAAAATTCAAAACTCAAAATACAACTCAAAACTTTTTTCAAAGTTCTTTTTAAAATTTAAAAACTATTTTCAAAATTCCCTTCAAAACACTTTTCAAAATTCATAATCAAATAAATTTTTTCTTTTCAAAGCTCAACTCATAATTCCACACTCAAATCATAACCCTAAAAAGAGAATTACAACTCTAAAACTAAACCAAACGCAAACTTAGAGTTTCAAAATTTGAGATCCAAAATGTACTTAGACTTGGGATGTTCTAAATAAGTATATTTTTTAACTTTTTTTATGAAATATAAGTTGAGTTTAAAATGATGTGATAAAAAAATGATGTGACTTAAATAAGATAGTAACTTTTTAACTTTTTTAAGTGATGACAAATAAGGTTTTAGAAATAAATTTAGATGGTGAAAATTGAATTGATAAAAGGTAAAATTACATATAAAATAAATCTAAACTATTAATATAAAATTATAAATAATTTCTAAATTTTTATATAAGGTACACGAAGCGGATAAGTATCTCCTTTGCTATGTTTTTTTTTTTTGATAAAAAAAAAGAAAAAGAAAAAGAAAAGTTGGTATGTCCGTAGATGGGTCAACATTTTTGACAGTTTCTTGACGAGAAGAAGATGATAGAGAGAGAGACTTAGACCATACTCTTCATCTTTGCCCGATTCGTTCTCTTCCACCTAAGAGAGTGATTACATACCTACAGATTATTATTGACTTCTATAGAGAGAAGAGTAATATATACATATATATATTAGCAAAATCAATAAGGAAAAGAAAGTGGGAATATTTATTTTTGATCAGAAAATGGGTAGGCAACAACACCACCCCTCTCTAAGAAGTAAAGCTGCCCACTTTGTATCTGATCTCACCACTGTCTTCCTCAACCCCATCTCTGACAAACCCTCCAAGCCTAAACATCCTCAAGCTGTAAGTCTCTCTCTTAATCCATTTGTTGTTCGATAAGATTTTGATGACTCCAATGTATATCTATTTACCTATTTTCCATTTTTCTGATCATTTCTTGGAAACCCAATTTCAAATTTTATGGTTTGTACTTGGATTTTTGTTTTCCAGTATTCTTCTGAAGGTTTATATACAATTTCTTGGAGGTAGTTTCTAGGGTTTTTACAGGGGATTCTTTAATTGTTTTTGATATGCAAGTTAAATCTAGTGGAAGATCAGTGTTTCTGGATCTAATTGCAAGAACAGAAAACCCAATTAAAAATTTAGCTGTTTTGATGGCTTTATGCAGTGTGTTTTTATGGGTTTGCTACTTGGGTTTGCTCAATGGGTACCTTTACCATCCATCTTTTGTCTTTATTGTTAATATTATTGAGAAAATTTAGCAGGCTTCATTCATGCACGTTTAACATATGATTCACGCTTATTCCGTAAAATACCATAAAGATTTCTATTATAAAGACCAATTTGATGGGCAATAGAAGCTTTTCTCATTTCTTGAATACATGCTCCATAATCACCTCTTTCTGGTCTTACTATATGTAAATTGCAATCCTTATTTCTTTGAGAAAGATTACAGTGATAAAGAATGAAAATTGTGGCAGACCGTGTTTGGAGTATCACAAGCACCACAAACATGCGACCACTTGGTTTTTAATTTAAGGAGAAATGGAAGCGTTTCCTTATAAATTGAAACCTTTCAAAGGAGTTGCATTGGATACTAGTGATATACAACCCTCAACCACATGGATGTTGAAAGTTTTTAACTTATATTGATATAGCTGCATTTAATTTAGAATAATTTTGTTTATTTCTGACTTTTTTAAGTATTTGATTTTTGTTTTGATAGGACGATGAGACTGAGCCAAAACGAAGTCAACTAGAGTCAATTTCAGAAGTGGGTAATGCAGATTTAGTTGACGGGCCTGATACATCTTCTTTTTCTGCATTTCTGTATTCCCTACTATCATCATCAGAATCTGGAACTAATTCCAAACTTGATGGGAAAAATGAGTGTCAAGAGGAGACGGGTGAACCAATATCTGACCCAATAATAAAAGGAAGTGTTGGAAAGAAGGGTTTAATTTCAAGGGGTAAACAATCCCTTGGTAGAGCTCTTTCTCAAGCTGCAAGACTAGGTGGGTACCGAAATCGAGCCTCAGAACGTAAGGGCAGTTCTGACATGACAATCAATGGTGGAAACAATTCTAAAGTCGTTGAGGATGATGGTATTCCTATGCAAACTTTGAATGAACCTGAGCATTTGGACGATCTTCCAGAAATTTCTGAACCCTCATTGCTTCTCACTGAGAAAACACGGAGTACTCTTTATCTTGCACTCCCTGCCCTTGTTCAGGGGAGGAAATGGATATTACTTTACAGGTATAGAATGGGGTCTATTTGTTAATTTAAATGTGAATCTTTTCTGAATATTCATATGTTTGGTATCATTTAACAATTTTCCATTTCGTTTGACATCACTCTCTTGTATCTGCAGCACATGGAGGCACGGAATTTCACTTTCAACACTGTATAGAAGAAGCATGCTTTGTCCTGGTCTCAGTTTGCTGGTAATCTATTGTCAAATATCTGTGGTAGTTAATGATCTTTTCTTCTACACTCCCACACATAATTTTTTGTCAAGTCAATTTGAGATGTCCATGTTAATTGTTGGTGGCAACCATGTTGCGGGGGAAAAACAAACACCAACAATGACAACAGAGAGGTAAATGGAGACAGCTCCATGGACAAAGGACATCATTTTTTTTTTTTTGGGTGAAAATTAGTTCACTAGGATGGACGAACATGTTATTTGTCAATTGTTTCTACAAGCTATTTCATATGGCTTTCTAAACCATTTTCACAAATTGTCAAATGATGCTAGACTGCTAGTGATTCCCAAATAATTTGTGGATCATTGGAAATTATCCTTTACATTCTCAAAATTGAAGGGACATTTGCATGTTATATTTAGGCTTGGTTTGGCATGTTTGAAAAAAGCTAAAAAGTCAAAAAGTCACTATCTTATTTAACACATCATCTTATTTAAGTCACATCACCTCTCTAACACATCATTTCAAACCCAACCCATATTTCATGAAAAGTCAAAAAATACACTTATTTAGATCATCGCAAACAACTCTTTAAGGATGCTGATAACTGCATTTTTCTTCCTTTTGCTGTGCATTTTGGTTTTCTTGCAAATTCATTATTTAATTGTGTTTGCAAACTAGCTTCTGAATCTTCCATTGTTACGGTTAATCGAGCCTGTCAATTAAGTGCTGTTCCCAACCTATGGATGTCCCAAATGGTAATATTGTAAAAGCATGAAATTCTCACCCACTAATTTGTCCCAATTTCCAATATTTAATCCAATACAATATTATATCTGTCACCTCCACATTTTAACTCATGTATAGTACAGCGTACTACCTATGTAGAGTTTGCTTTGCCCACAACTATAAAGCCCATTTGCCTGTGCTGTTATATTACGGCTACAACCAGTATTTTAATACTTGTGACAAGTGAAAGAGTTTTCTTTACTTCACATTTTGTCCCAACATGACTTATTTTAGCTACCAATATATTTCAGTTAGCTGCATCTTCCTGGATGTATCATGAGAATTAGAAAAATATGACTTTTTAAAGCACCCTATGTAGTGTATCAGAAGACAAACATATTTGTTGTTGTATCAACACCATGCTTTTATCAATGGAGGTTCTGGGCCAGTGTACTCTATGAGTCAAGAACAAGTATACTGATTCAACATCCTTAGAAGGAATAACTCAACCAAACATGCTTGAGAGACAGGATATGGTTGTGGTGCAGTCACATGCTTTTAGAGATAAGTTTTGGTTGTTATTTCGTCTGGTAACATACCTTTGGATATTTGTTTCCTTAACAGTTTACTATGATAGCATTGGACTCTTTGACCTTCCGGTGTGTGTGCGTATAAGTTTCATCTGTGGTCAAACTCTCTTTCTTTTAGTCACGACTCTGTTATTTTTCAGGTCGTTGGAGATCGTAAAGGTGCAGTATTTGGTGGCTTAGTTGAGGCACCCTTAAGACCCACAAGCAAGAGAAAATATGAGGTGCTGCTAAACAACACTATTTTTTTTAACTAATTTGGCAAGGATTTATTCCCCATATTTTCTGACTCAACAATGGATTTGGAGCAGGGAACAAATAATTCATTTGTGTTTACAAATACACCTGGACATCCAGTTATATTCCGGCCCACAGGTAATAGGCATACCTTTGTCTTTCAAGGAATTCCTGTTTTTTCTTTGTGCATCTTCTGCTTTTGAAAGCACATGTCTTCTTTTCTTTGTTTTCTCCTTTTTTCTGAATGATTTTATTTGATTTAAAACAAATGATTAGAATGGCATTCTTACACTTTACTTGCTTTATGTATCTCATAGGGGCATGATACTTGTAATGCATTACTGTGAAAAATGTTTTTGTAAAAGGTGAATTACATTTGTACCCCTGAAGTTTGAGCCCAATTTCGCTTTGAGCCATGTAGTTTCAGTTGTGGCGTTGTGGCTGCTGTACTTTCTAATCAGTTTCAATTGGGTCAACTAT
The DNA here is from genome assembly GCA_022316695.1 of Camellia oleifera. Taxonomy (NCBI): domain Eukaryota; kingdom Viridiplantae; phylum Streptophyta; class Magnoliopsida; order Ericales; family Theaceae; genus Camellia; species Camellia oleifera. The sequence continues at coordinate 138,173,678 of CM039314.1, read as the reverse complement.
CAGCTCCCCATAAGGGATTTAGACAGAACAAACACATGTAGCTCCACATGGGAGCTACGTAGGATCCATGGGAGCTCCATGTTGTCATAGAAAGCCATGTGGCATTGTCATGCTTCTCCTGTCCAAAATGAATCCCTTACAAGAATTTGACAGCTAGACCTAACTGAAACAAATTGGAGAGTATATGGTCATTTTTCACAAATGACACTATAGGGACCAAAGTGATTCTTGACCCAAATTACACGCTTGTTATTTATCTTATTGCGAAAATTTGTTAGTAAAATTTGGGTCTTCTAATAGTTGTTTTCTTGTTGATGATGTCTTCAATGCTAGATCAGACCTTCCTGCCCTAATCTCTGGATGAGATCTTCATGACTATTAAAGATTATTGTTTACCCATTTGCACCACAATACTTTTTAGTTTTTTAGACTATAAGGACATGCTAGAGGCAAAAACTGAATACTTTGATTGTTTGAAAATGCCATTCCCTCTGTAGAATCTATCTTCTAGGGTTGAGAAATGCTTGATTGCTGGAACAAATATGTTTCTTCTTGTCATGTATAAAGTTGAACAAGAATTGGCAAAAGTGGCTAGGACCATGAGAATCTTACAACTCGCAATTAGATCATATGATTTGATACATTTTTAAGCAAAACAATTCGATTCGTGCAGTTGAATCTTAAATTGAGTGAATCTTATAATTCAATTGTGATTCACAAGTGATTTAGTTAAAAAAAACAAATAAATGAATAAATAAAATAAAAGAGATCAACTAATTGTATTGATAAATGTGGTTTTATATGTTTTTATACAAACAATTTAGTTATATTGACATTTATTTCATTTTAAACACTACATGTGTATTTTTATATGTACATAAATATATAAAATTATAGATTATGCTAAATAAAGTAAAATTTACTATTCACAAGTCAAAACGATTCATGATCTGACAGCAATGGCTAGGATTATTACTAGTCCATTTTTTCCATGGATAAATTCAAATCTTTCCTTGCAATGCACTTGGAAAAGAAAAATGCAAAATATAATAATTTAAAAAGTTTCCAAAGTTGAAATCAAGAATTTTAGGCCCTGTTTGTTTACAGTATATAAGGGGCGGATATGAGGGTGGGACCGGATATAATATGAGGTGAATCTTACATGTTTTCTCATCTCCCTATATCCCATGGATATAGAGAGTCCGGATAGTATATGATGCAAAAGAGGGGGATATGCAATACCAACACTCCCATGGTATTGTATATACCCCACCATCAGATATAGGAAATCTTTCCTCCAAATGTCAAAAATAATTACTCTTCTCTTATCACATCCTATATCTTATCTTAACCAAACATAATATAAGTGACCACACAGTATATATAATCCATCTCATATCCTATAACATATTATATCCCATCTTTATCCTTAGGTATTACATATCCTCATCAAACCTTTATATCCAATCTGGACAATCAAACGGGGCCTTAGTAACTCTTATATACTTAAATTGGTTAATAAGTTAGATAAGTTTTAAATGTCAAAAGATTGTCATGTTTTGTCCAACACAGCCAAAAGTTAGTCTTCTGATTTGTATCATTGTTAAGTGGTAAATTTGATAAACTGACAGCTACATATTAAGCAGGGTTGAATCGCTATTTCACTTTGTGCTCCACGGACTTTCTAGCATTGGGTGGTGGAAGTCACTTCGCTCTTTATTTGGATAGTGATCTGTGAGTTTCCTTCTCCCTCTTCTATTCTCTTTTCTTTTGTTTATGGCTTTCTTATCAAGTGTTTCAGACTTAAAACCCGTTGAAGGTAGAGTTGTTATACTGTAATCTAACTTTTTATTTCCCTGTTCAAGATTAAACGGTTCAAGTTCAGACTCAGAAACATATGGAAACTCTTGTTTGGCACACACCGAAGATTTTGAAGTGAAGGAAATTGAGGTTGTTATACTCGAACTGTTGTTTCTCTCTCTCTCTCTCTCTCTCTCTCTCTCTCTCTCTCTCTCTCTCTTTGTATATATACACACACACTAGAAGTGGTGGCACCCGCGATGCTTGTGCATGTGATCATTTTATTTCAAAAAAATATAATTGTAAACTATATGATTTAATTCAAAATCTGAAATCAAAAGTTCAGAGATTTAAAAAATAAATAAATAAATGCACCCTGAATTTAGGGCAGAACTACCCACCTAATTGCTATAGGAAACTCTGGAAAAACCAAAAAAATGAGACAAACACAAAGTTGGGCCTTCTCTTTATAATAGTATAGATGAGATTGATTGTGCATCATCAACAGTAATGAGATGTGTAATACTTTTGTTCACAAGAGGTTCATTTACAAAATACAACAGAAGATAGAATACGGATAGGGTCCGTATTAGTACTCGTGCTACAGCGATATGTTTTATAGCTTACATTAAAAGCTCCTTTTTATTTTAATACATAATGGTAATACATATATGATCAGATGCATATGTAATCAAGGGACACTTGTAGCTAGCTATACACAGAATCTCTAATTCAGATTGAAATGTAAAATGATCTGCTGGATAGGATTTTTCTTTTGCTTAAAGCAAGTAAATAAAAAATAAAAAATGTCCCTTTCTCCACAAGCATTCCCGAAAAATATCCATTTATTTATAGTTATGGTAGGTTCTGTTTTTCATATGTATATATCACCAAAAAAAAAATTTTTTTTTTTTTTGGTGTGGTGCAGTTGTGGGGCTTTGTATATGCTTCACAGTATGAAGAGATGGTTTCATTGTTGCGGACTGAGTCACCTGGGATTTGCCGGTGGTAAAATGATCTTGCATGAAGCAAAACCACCGTTTTTCTTTGCCATGATTCATCACTCTATAGATCTGGGTGGTTGAGTTGCATACTCATTTCCAATGCTCGTTGCTGATCCCAATAACTGAAGGTGGAAGTGTAGTTGTTGACTTGTGTATATATTAAGAGACATAGATGTTACCCTATATAGATGTGTCTCGCCATACTCATTGTATATAATGAATGCGTTTTGAATAATGTTTGAAGCCAGTTTTGGGTATAAAGTGAATTGTGGCAGCACATTTATAACGCATCTCCCTAGAACTAGTGACGTTGCACTGCTTTCTCGGCTCTGGTTCAGTTAATCTTACGGTTAATTTTATGGCGTTACACCAACTTTCGCGTGTACTGTTTTACTAGTTTTTATTTGGCTTTTGTTCCCCTTGAATGTTTGTTTGGTTTCCAAAGTTTTTATAGAAAACCAAAGAGGAGTTTGGAATTCTAAGATTATATTTGGATCATGAATTAGGTTATGAATATAGAAAAGGAAAATGTGGGTCAAACGCAGGTAAAATGCTGTTATATTTTACTCTTCTTCTCTCTTTTTCTTTTAAAATCCATATCTAAATTCATGATCCAAACACATTTTAAGTGTTTGTTTGTGGTTTTGTTTTCTGTATTTTGTTTTCATTTGCTGGAAACTAACTGGTTAGGTTTGGAGAGAATGCTGTCGCTGCAGTTTAATTGTAAACAGCGTACAAAATTTAACATGAAAGTACTAACTATTCACTGGAATTGTATTAACTCAGAATTGTATATTTGCAAGACTCTTCAGCTCACTTCATACAATCCCTTAAACTTTTCTAGTTGGGGACTTCTGCCTGGCCCTGTTTTGTTGTATTTTTGTTTTTGTGTGTTTTCGAGAATAAAAATAATGAAAAATTCAAAAATTCCCAATTTCTTCTTTTTTTTTTTGTGCATGCGCACGTGTGTGTTTCTAAAATTCATTGGTGTTTCCCACAAAGTTGATTGCTTTTGGAAAAATTTACCAAAATTAGGTTTCATTTTTCAAAATAGTTTGCTAAACAAGTTCAGGTAGAAAATGAAAACACAACTAAACAAGCCAATATCAAATCAAAGGGCAAAATACCTACAGGTTTGGAGCAATTTCAGGACTTCACTGCAAATACAGAGGCAACCATACAGGGCATAATTTCCAAGCGTCCAAGATGGAATGGAGGCAAGGAATTTTGAGCCTTTGGGTACTTCCGCCATTTTTACTCACAAGGTTACAAGATCAGCCAACATGTTAGGTCTACAGACTATAGAGAAAACTAAATCTCAGGACATTTGACAGATGACAGAAAGCACGGAACATCACAAATGTAAATATAGTAACAAGCAAATGAACAATACTCAAACCCTAGTTTTAGAAGCCTAATTAAAGTTCCTAAAAGCTAACATCAGGCTCGTTTGCCTGTGTGACTTAGTCACACATTACAGTCAATATCTCAAATAAATAAATAAATAAATACCCGTCTTCAAAAACAAGATGCTCCTTTTAAGATCAGAGAGAATGATTTGTTAACAGGAACTTCATGTTTAGACCAGTCTTTTTAAGAAAAAAGTTGAACATAAGAAACTAGGAGAGTACTGAAAGGATGATGAGTATCACAAGGAAAAGCTGTCACAATGCCTACGAAATAAAATAAACAAAAAAAAAAATGTGGTATTTAGATACAAAAAAATAAAAACAAACTAGCTCTTTTAATCAAGCAACTGTTGCAGTCTTCTCTGCTGCTCCTTGTATTTTCTGAGGGAGACCGTTCATCACACTAGCATTCTTAGCCTCCACTGCTTCCTCATAAGCGGCTGCATGAACACCAAGAGCGGCACGACCTGACGGGTCGGGATTTTTTGACCATGATGCATCCCATTCCACTGCTTTTGCAGTACTACAGGCCACACTGGGACCTCCTGGAACCGTTGACCTTGCAGCATTCTGCTCAAAAAAATGTCAAATTCAATTAACATAAATAAAACAAGGAAAACAAAGTATCTGAGCAAACATATTGACAGGTATGATAAAACAATTCATTTTAACTGCCCTAAAAAAATATAGAAAAAAAAAAAAAACAAGGAATATTATATAACTTCAACACCACCCAAATAAGATGAAGGTCGTCTATTTCTTCCCGTGTACCCTCTCTAAATCAAATTGATCATAGTCAGATAACACTTGCTTGTTGACATCATTGAAAGTAATAAACAAAAACATTTGAATTAAAAGCAGAGCAAGTCAATTACAATTATATCATCCTCCAAAAGATTAGAAAATGGATAAAAAGGAAGAGGAAAAGGAAAAAGTTATAAGATCCCACCTTCGGAAAGAACTTCTCAAAAATGGTCCTGTAATAGTAAGCCTCTTTTGTGGCAGGCGTATTTTCAGGGTATACGAAGCTTGCATGCGACAACATTGAATCGGTGACCTGCCCAGTTACAAACAGAAAATGAGATTATATCACTTAACGATAAATGCCCAAGAAACGGTCACCGCTTGCCAAATAAATCTAACACCATGTTATGTTTGCACAAGTGAAGAAAATTTAGTACATGTTCATTTGCATGATCCTTCAATCCGTCAATCCAACTGTAACCTACTCCATCACTGAACTGTTCCTTCTGCCTGTACAAAATGTGCTAGAGCCAAAAAAGAGACTTTTCAACAACTCAGACAATAAGTATAAAAATCTATAATAATTCTATAAAATCGATCAAGAAAACTCTTCCCACTGATTGCCAGTTGGGGGAAGGGAGGTGGGATAGAATATAACTGAACTCTACCATATAACTTGATATGAGAAGTAGAATGCTTAAACCTGTGCACAAAGTAGGAATGCCACAAACCTTTGGCAGATATGGTTTCTGATCATCATCAAATGCATTACGTAAAACCCACTTCTCAATCCTTCCAAGATCAGGCCTAATCTGTAATTTGTGGAATAAGGTAATTACAACGCATATCCTTGGAAAATTTACTTTGATAATTGCTCAATTGTACACGTACATCAGTCATACAAATTTCTGACCCTTCACACAAAAAAATAAGATTCATCCAACATCTAGCAGTAATAATGTATCAACAACTTAAGGAGACTAATTCCATGCCATTTTTAACACAGCAATAGTTGCATTCCTGAATTCCGATAATGTGTATTCATATTGAAAGGAAGGCATGGAAGTGAAAGCACATACCAAAATTCAATACCATGACTCTTCTATTTCCCCCAAAGTACCCATGTCCATTGGATATGACAGGGATAAGGGTGTGGAATATGTGTCCGACACCCTTACCCAACGTAAACACTTGGATCATCTAACTTTTTATAATGTCTAAAGAATAAGAAATTCAAATTTGTTAGAAAAGAAAAATTTTATAGCCTTTGACATGGATGAGAGATAGAAATTTCATATTCACACTAAATCCTATTTAATTCAAGTATATTTCTACATAATTTACATTATCTTATCTAAGAATATCATATAATATATAACATATATAAGTATTTATAACAAATCCCCGTACATATCCTAAGATTCAAGTTTGTGTAGGTCTGATGCTTGGACACAGACATGTACCCGATACTTGTATCCTATGTTACATGGACTCTTCAAAATAGATCAAATACCCGTGTCGGACACCCGACACTCGAACAAGGGTATGGGATATGTGTCGGATACTTTTCAACGGATACTTCTTATATAATTGTATATAACACAATTATCATATGTGCATATTATTGTTTAATTACTATAAATGTCATTTTGACACTGTAAGTTACATATAGTACCATTTTATCTCACATATTAGATTAAAAATATAAAAATATGATATTTTTTTGCCGAGTCCGCGTACCCTTAAATTTAAGACTTAATGAGTCCGACCTCTAGATACATACCCGCACCCGACACCCGTACCCGAGTCCATGTAACATAGCTTGTATCCAAGTCCATGTTACATAGTGATACATACAAGCTCATGATGCTAAATGTGAATCCTTTTGTAGTCTTCAATTATTTGACATTTTTCTTTTATATGGCACGAAAAGATAATTTTTGTCTCTAAGGTAGCCACCAGCTCAAACTGTTGTGCAGTTTAAAGAAGTGGAAATAAATTTAAACCAAAATTCATGATCCCTGTACTTTACCATCTTCCACTCTGGATCAATGCTCATTGCAATGTTGATGAATTCTTTATCTAAGAAAGGTACACGAGCCTCCACACCCCATGCTGAAGTTGATTTATTGGCCCTAAGGCAGTCATACAGATGCAGAGCTTTGATCTGATAAAATATTAAGCAGCCATCAGAAATGGAACGATATATTGACTATGCAAAAGTGAGCTATAGTTTACAATGCACAATATAAATTCTTCAACTTCTATACAGAGAAAGAAAAAGGACCTTTTGACATGTTTCCTGGTGAAACTCCTCCTTGTTGGGTGCCTTGTGGAAATACAAGTAACCACCAAAAATTTCATCTGAACCTTCACCAGAAAGAACCATTTTTACTCCCAAAGATTTAATTTTCCGAGACATAAGGAACATTGGAGTACTGGCTCTAATAGTGGTCACATCATATGTTTCAACATGATAGATGACTTCCTCGAGTGCATCGATGCCTTCCTGATATAGCAAAGGAAATCAACTTACAATGTTAAAGCACAGGGGATGAACGCAATAGATGAATTTTCTTACGTTGACGGAAAACAAGAAGGCATACCTGAACAGTAAAGTAAAACTCATGGTGGCGAGTGCCAAGATAATCTGCTACCTCTCTGGCAGCTTTCAGATCTGGAGAACCCTGAAAGAAAAAGCAACAGAGGCATTTAAAACGAGAAAAAAACAAATATGTCTATCGAGTTGAGCAGTTAAAAAGTTCAAAATGCACTCTGCCAATCAATCCTTGGTGAAGCTTTAGCTTTGTATGGTGTAGTCCTAAAGTTGCTGCCTTTTCAAACTTCACTCACGCCAATGACAATTTTTCCACATGAAATAGATGCTAATAACATCACAGTCAACATTGTATTTATATACTAATTTTAATTACTATATTTGGAAGTCATCATGCGTTGTCTCAAGAGTAATAAAATCCGCGTTAGGTTTCACTGATTGAAGCAACCCAAAACTGATATTTAAAAATTCTGAAATCCTGAATCACAGGACGCATATATTTTGAATTAATATTATTATGTCATCATCTTCCATTCTTCCTAGATATAAATTAACTATGCATCTCTAATAACATTGATTACTTTTTTATGGTAGGTTTAAAAGAAAATAACACGTTTCCCACAATGTGTGTTACTTGTTAATGACATAATTTTAGCTCATAAAAAGAAGAGATTGCCAAAGCAAGAACTATGAAGAGATACCCTGTAATAAGCTAAAACATTTAAATGGGACAAAAAACATGCGAAGTTTAGAAATTAAGGTATGGTTATAGTGATGAGCTCAAGAGTAACCATTGATATCCATTAGGAACAGAGAGAGAGGACATCAACAATAGTGTGTAGGATAGATAAAGAGATGGGACAGTATAAGAAAGCTATAAAGCAAGTCAGTGAGGTTAAAAAAAACACTGAGCAGACAAAAATGCATGTCAAGAAAATGAGAAACTACAAGAAAAATATAGAATAAGAAACAAAATGTTCCTAATAATTTAGAAATGGCACCAATGCAAAAGATATATAACAGTGATTGTATACAGCACAGTTAAAATGGTCCAAGCACACTTCCAAAATAAATAAAGATAGCAAAAGGTACAACTCATAACTATTTAAAATGAAATAAGTATTACGACCTTCAAACCAATGCAAAAAGTATGCAACTGTGATCCCCACTGGCAAGCAGCTTCTGATTCGACCATGTAGCGGGAGGCCACAGCAGCAACAATTGATGAGTCAAGGCCTCCAGACAGAAGTACACCAAATGGTACGTCTGTCATAAGTCTCTTGACCACAGCCTGCATAAAAAATTGCCATTAAAACATCTTAAGAAATTAGAATAAACAAAAATAAAATAATACAATCACCAATCAATAAGAGCATAATGCCAAGAAATACTTGTATAATTTTCAAAAGAATTTTTAGTTCTTTTTGGTAATTCGCACAGACAAAGGTCTGATACTGAATAAGAGAGAGAATGGATCCGCAGATCTACTCTTCTAACCTAAGAAGCACGGACATGGACACGGGACATTGCAAACCAAACCAACCAAGCACTGTATTCCAATTTAGTGGAGTCGGCTACATGAATCATTTTTTGCTGACAGATTTTTACGTGCTGCTGGTCAGGTTACCTAACACAACCCTCCTTATCCGAGCTTGAAACCAGTTGTGTAAAAGATAAAACACTAGGCATGAAACAGGTTACCAAACACAACCCTCCCTATCCAGACATTGCAAACCAAACCAACCAAGCACTGTTTTCCAATTTAGTGGGGTCGGCTACATGAATCATTTTTTGTTGACAGATTTTTACATGCTGCCGGTCAGGTTACCTAACACAACCCTCCTTATCCGAGCTTGAAACCAGTTGTGTAAAAGATAAAACACTAGGCATGAAACAGGTTACCAAACACAACCCTCCCTATCCGAACTTGAAAACAATTTTGTAAAAGATAACACTAAGCACCATCCCAGCCAGGGTGAATTGGGTCTATGCATTAACTCAAAGGGATAAAAAGCACATCAGGACAGGACAGACTTCTTACAGGAGGAGCACAGGAGAGTCGGAGTTGGACACGAGTCACAGTGAATTTCAAAATTTCAAGATATGAACACAGCAGGGATACAAAAAATACTTTTACATATTTTTATTTGCTATTTATATGAATATAAAATTGAACAACAGCAAAAAACAATTAAAAACCAACACTAATTCAAGGTGAAAAATAATAAAAAAATCATTTAAGTTCAATGATAAATAGATCATCCATCAAAAATACATAAATCACATGTCAAAGAAAATATAATCTCTTGATTTTATTCTGCCTCTCCCAAATAAATTTAGGGCACCGAGTTATGAGAGACATCAATGTATATGTTGGGGCATTTTTGTTATTTTTTCGACTTTCCTCTCTCTTTGCTTAACCTATTAGTGTGAAAAAAAGGTCAACCCGGCAATCCACACAGACCCAAACCAACCTGTGCAGTTTGAGAAGGTCAGCAGATTGGGTGAGCGAGTTAGATGATAAAAATCAGCGGGACAGTTGGCATGAGGTTTAATTATGCTTCTTTGTTCACTTATGTTTTTCCCCATTACGTATTTCTAACCCACTCAACCCACTGGTTCAAAATTGCCAAAATATTCAACCACCTGCCAATTTTGAGGATGGGCGGTTTGGCAACGGGTCAGAAAATTCTCAATCTGCCCAGGGTAGTCCCCCAAAACTAACCCAAACAGACCTGTACGCACTCCTACTTTAACCCCAAATCAAATTTCCAAAATTATTGAAAAGAAAACCCAAAAACGTGTCTTGAAGAGTGTTTAGACACAGGTCCCTAACATGTCCAAGAAAAAGTAATAATAAGAAAAATTGACACACTGCATAGTGTATCACATCACCCATTCTGGCTTGTCCATGCTTCCTAGCTTCTAACTATCAAAATGATCATTACAACAAGTGGAACGAAACAGAAACAAGATAGGGGTGCACCACGTGGTCGGAAACTGTAAGACAATGGAATGCTAAACACATCAGACCACATAATCTGATGCATCAAGGTTATTCTAGATACGAGTGTTTCTACTTCTTCTTTTTTTTTTAAATCAATACCTAAGAAAAATACAATTATTCATGAAATGCACTATTGTTAAGATGTACAAGTATACTATTCATTTTGAAATTTGTTCACCTTTCTCTGTACATAGTGTGAACCCCCTTTTTGGCAATACAATACATTATTTCACTTTACAAAAATAGCAATCAGTGTGTTTGGTTTGAGTTTTCTGGATTAAGTTTTTTGAAAACTGAGTTTTTTGGTTTTCGTATTCTTTTGTTTTTAGTGAATATTTTTTAAATTTTAAACATTTTTTTTACTTTTTTAGATGCACCTTAGTTAGATGTATCTAAAAAGTAAAAAATTTGTGAAAAAAATATTTTAAAAAATTAATAAATACATAGAAATACAAAAAATGTACTAAATTCTTGTATTTTTTTTTATATTTTTGGTATTTAGTGAATTTTTAAAAGATTTTTTTTACAATTTTTTTACTTTTTAGGTGTATTTATGTTAAGTGTGTCTAAAAAGTTAAAAAAAAAATTGCTTAAAATATTAAAAAAATTCAGTAAAAACAAAAAAACACGGAAAATAAGAGAATGGAATTTTTTGAAAAGTGTTTTCTGAAAAATGAAAACAAGCAAGCTAATACTTCTAGAAGAAGTAATCATCTAAAACATAAATTAAGTGTACCCTAATTAAAATTAGGGAGAATTGCATATCAGTATGGTTAGAAAACATATTTACAAAAAAGGGTTAAAGATTATGAATGATAATAATTAAAATCATAAACTTTTTCATCATTGTGTAATAATTTTTCAAACCCACCCTGAATGGTAATTTCCCCTTAAGATTATTGTTTCCTTTGTTACAACCATTTCCTCAATCTCATCCTAAAAAAACTGTATCTTACTAGTTACTATAGAATGCAACTAATTGGGCATTCCTTATCTTGTTCCTAGCTATTACATAAAAGAAGAAAATTAAGGGAAGAAGAAAAGAAATCCAGATTAATAACTTTACAGCATGGGGGGAAAAAAAAATGCACCATATTTTAGGATGTGCATCCCAACAAATAAATCACAAAAGTAATAGTATTCTCTAGCAACGCAGCTCAGAAGTTGATTACAACACTAGCACTACTACATGCAGCATAAGATTGACTAAAAGATGCAAGGAAAACTTTTTGGAAGTTTTTTTTCCTCTCAAAATTCAATAATTTTTCTTTCAACAATGCATTTCTCTATGAACCTAATGAATCACAGGTCCCAAAGATGCTTGAAATTTACCAAACATTCATAAAGCCCAAGAAAAATATTGGAAATTCCAAAATCAGTGACACTGTCTAACGCAATCTAAGAACATCTAATAAAAAATATAAATAAAAATAAAAATAAATAATCAAATCTGCTAAACACAATTCCGCTTTAAAAGATGCCAGAAAACAATGAAAATGGACTGTTTTTTCAATCTTAATTAAAGAAAATAAACACGTAAGCAACATAGAGAGGCATGGAGATTATCATGCACCAGATCAAACCCATTAGCGATTAACTTGCTAAAGTTTTTGAGCAGACAAGAGGCAGGCAGGCCATACTACTTATTGTTCAAAGACAAATATTTGACTTAATATTCTGTCAAATTGAGACATTTACTTGCTACAAGAAGGCAACTAGAATTGACATTGAATATTAAGAAGCCTCCATCTTGGCATTACTTAACTTTGAACAAGGGAAGACGTGTATTTGTTTTTTGGTACCAACAATGTATAGCTAATCAGATCTTATGATGAACTTCCAACATGTACAAATTTGATTTTTGCAGCCATCACTATACTTTACTTATTTCGAGTGTTTTGTGACAAATTAGAGCCATTCAAAATGTAATAGCAATCTAATTAATCAAAAGAGTATGAGGGAAGTCCGGAGCAAACCTTCTCAAAGGCCTCACGTAAGACTAGGGGGTCATATGGAGTTGAAGGTACTTGTTCTGGGAACCATGGTGGGTTGTACCACCTTCTGAGCCCTCCTGTGGATATGTCACATTAAGAAGATGGAATAGCCAGCATCGCTTGCAACATCAGAAACACTCGGAGAGTGGTTCATACAGAGTGAAAATTTTATAGATCACAATAATATGAAAGGTAGTGCAAACAGAACTTGAAGTAATATTTATTTGGTACAGCTAGGGCAAGGGAAATAAGAAGTTGACAATACAAAAAGATATAAGTTAATAATGTTAATTACCTTCAAATCCAGAAAAACTGTGTTATGAAAAGTGTCTCAGGTTTACCATAAAAAATTAAAAATACTACTACTATTTTCCAGGTTTCTTTTTTTCCCAAGAAGTTAGGTAAGTATGTAACGATATTGCTTCCGCATACAAAACCTGGGAAATTATTGTGATTATGGCCCTATTTTAAAATTAATACTATTGATCAACATTTCTCAGAAAAAGGTATTAGACTTCTTTCTACAAAGAATGTATAAAATGGTGGTAAAGATAAAGTTTAAAGAACTCATAAGATTCCTGTACAAATCAAGAATTGCTAGTACAGGATATGCAATCGTAATGAACTAAATTAACCACCTGAGACGGCACATACAATCCTCAATTTTAAACATGGAAATAATTCAATCCAAAATTTATTAACATGCGCATACCACTTTTGCTAGAATATATGTGACCAGGAGGGAAAGACATGAATCTTTCACAATCATCACTTAGAGCTTTCATTTCTGATGCAAACCAAACAGAACCTGCAGAGAAAGTAGTTCTTGCTCAATACTTATAAAAGCATAGTTCCTTTTTGAATGTTCATAGATATATATATATACAACATGAAAGCAAATGACAAACTGGTATTGCCGAAAAGAAAAGAAAAACTGACTATCAACAAAGCCAGATTTAGGACACAAAATCAGTGTGTGTGGTTGTAGTAATCAACAGTGCAAGTTGCAAGTTGCAAGTTGCAACTGCCAACTTTTAGATCAGTTGTACTTTAAAAGTAAGTTATTCAATCAACATCACACTGGAGGTCAGGATTGCAACTTGTGCAAATCTAAGTAATGCTTTACACATGTAACATGCCACCTCCTTAAGACATTAAAATAAATTGAGTAAATTAGTCATCAGCTGGCAAGCTCAACTTGATTATTGAACATTTAACATAGAAATGATCACACAACATACAATTGCAAACTATGCATACAGAGAGAAAATTTACATAGTTATCCCAAATTAAACCAAAAAATAAAATAAGACTTGCATACCATCAAGACCCCAGCCCATGTAAAGTGGGGTAATGCCAATAGCATCCCGAGAAGCGATGAAACTTTTATCACGGGTGTCAAGCAGAACAAAGGAGAACATTCCGTCCAACATATCCACAAATTCTTCTCCATATTCTTCATACTAGTGATTCAGTGAAGACAAGCAGCAAAAGTCAAAGTAATAAGGAGAACGAAAGAAAAAGAAAACATTTTAATCAACGAAGGGAAAAATAAATAGGGAAAGAAATGAAAGAACCAACTGGGTTTTTTTTTTCTATTACAAAATTATGTCCACTATTTTACTTCTTTTTTTAGTATAATTCATCACTATGGTCTTATAAGAATATATAAAAGAAACAAATAATATTCTATCTCAGTATCTGTTCAAGCACTTACAAGGTGAGCAAGCACTTCACAGTCACTTCCAGTTCGGAACTGATGAGACTTCAACTTTTCTCTCAACTGCTTATGGTTATATATCTCCCCATTAACCTAAAAATTGAAGCCATAGAAATCAAGCATGAGGCTGAGTTCATGGAGCTATAGAGCGAACTAAGCAAATGGCAATGAAAGCAAAGATTTCTATGTTCAAAACGTATATTATATACTGACAGCCATTGAAAAAATTAACAGATAGTTAAAGAAAGCTGAAACTCCATAGGGAAGAGAAAAAAAAAAACAAAAAAACAAAAAAAAAATAACAAAAAAGACAAAGTATAAATAATTTTCTACAACATAGTTTGTAAAAACATCAATAAATCAAACAAAATTACATTTATCTTTCCATTTACTTTAGATATTACATGTAAATAACGAAATACCCCCATGTGAATTCAATAGAAATATCAAAATAATGAAATTCCAAATATTCTAAATAAGTAAAAAGTCAACTCTTCCTATGAAGAACAAAATCTGAAATTGTTCAAAATAAGGTGTTAGAGCCCTACCTATAACGGCCTACGTTCACTTTTTAGATCCAAATTATATATATGTAAAAAGACTGGTTGTATGGTATTCAGATTTAGGAGTTTTGACATTCTCTTTCATTAAAAGCTCCTCTCAAAACCTCTCAAAAAACTAGGTGTCAAAATGTGCCCTAAACATTTTTCCTTTTTTATGATGGAGAATCCCAGCCAGTCCAACCTGTCATCTGAATTCACACAATCACAAAATGTGTTCTAAACTAATGCAATATACTCATTCAATGATAACTGAGATTAGATTAGAGCACGCTTTGCATTATCTTTGAATAATTTCAATGTTGAACTCTTGGACACTTAGATTTATATACCTAAGCTAGACAACTAGAACACATTCTGTCTATGGAAATCGCCACACACTAAATCCTTAACAAAACTGCATGGCTATTTTAACATTGATAAGGATTAAATAAATATCTTTATAGCCTAAGAACTATTATTATTCATTATATCATTACAACATTGGGAAGATCTAGAAACTCAAAAGAGCTAAATATTATATTTTCATACTTGGTATTCATGTTTACTTAAGGGATAATCATCTAGGTTGAGCATTTGCTCTAACTAGGCAAGTCAACTTGGTACAAAACCATTTTTAAAAAACATATATTGAATTTCTCATAAAGTCAATCATATGTTGTTAAATCAAGTCACTCACGCCATATTGGATAACACAATTAAGCACTTAAAGTTGAATTCCTTTAGTGGTTTCACAATTAAGTATGTTTGATAATGCATAACTATGAAGCATGAGAACTCTGAAAAATATTATTATACAAGTACCGGGGTACTTACCTGGTATGGGTAAACATACCATTACAGCTACATGCATACCAAGTAAGCAAAATATGTATCCGACAATTTTTAATGTTAAGACTGCTTAGGTTGGGTCCGTTTTGGGTACTTTTGTGGGTACATTGGGTCATAAATGTTTTTTTTTTTAAAAATAGGGATACTGGAACAATTATATTGTGCTTATTTTTAAGAACTTTAGAAATATAGTATATTTTTGCAATTATCAAAATTTTAAAAGGTACTTAGGCTTCTTTTTTGGCTTTATCTTCTCTCCAACTCTTCCTCTTCCTCTCCATTTTTTCCAACAACCCTCTCTCCCTCGGAAGTAACCATCTCCATCTCTGTTTTTCCAACTCCCTGTCTATTGTTCTCTGTTTTTCTAATTGTTACTTTAATTTATTTTATTTTTTTACATTTGATTTCTAATTGTCATATATCATGCACTATTACAAATTATAAAAATATATATTATTCTTTTTGGATTTTTTCATATCGGTGTACCTGCATCCATACCCACACCTGCAAATGTGCTTCCTAAGTTCCCAGTTGCATAATTACCCACTACTTAAATCTTTGACTTAAAATGTCTCAATTTTAAGCAGAGAAACTTAACATATACATACCATTGAAGGTAGAATACGCCTAATGAGAGTTAGTTTTCATTTTCATCCTCAACTAACATGTTTATCTTATAATTTTCAAATATAAAAATTATGTAATTAAATATTTCAACACCAGAAATTCAGTGCTAAAACACTTCTGTTTAACTTTCAGTTTTATCAAACAAATCTAGTCAAGTCAGACCAACTTAAGTCCATTATACAAACACAAAATAAGATTAACAAATTCATCTTTCCCATTATACATGGTATATATCCATGTCAAAGCTCTATAAACCAATAAAACAAAACCATAGAAAATAAAATTCTGTCTGCTGTGACAAAACAAAATCTCCCCATGTCAAAGTAATGTTTCTAACCTGACAAGTATTTTCTAACCTTCAAAAATTGGTAGGTAAGTAGAGTTCATTTGAGAACAGGACCTTGCACACGCAGTTATGGCATAAGAAAACATATCTATTCCCATAACTGACATCAGTGTTCAATCCAAAATTTCCACCCATGTACAAGTCAGATGCTAAATTTCATCTATCTTCCAAAATCAACAAGGCCAACCAAGTTACCCAAATATATGTATTTCAAACACAAAATTACAAGGGGGGTATTGCACATCATCCTGTTACGAATGCATATCAAGAATGAATTCAACAAATGCAAAACAGCAATGAGAACATGTTTAAAGAAAATAAATTGACTTACTGTCACAACAACCGTCTTGTCTTCATTATAAAGGGGCTGATCTCCAGAAGTAGGATCCATAATAGCTAATCGTTGATGAGCAAGGTAACAATCCTGATGGCAGTGCAAACCACTCCAATCAGGACCTCTATGGCGCAACCTACAGTTGCAGCCATTGAAATGGATAAACAGTTAGGACCCTTATTGGGTCACAAAATCCCAGGAAATTGAAAATAATCTATGGACATTTGGAAAACAAGCTTCTTGTGATAGTTTTGGACCTGAATCCCAAACAAATTTAAAATAAAGGCACTAATATAATAAATCTGTTCATGCAGATGAAAGAATTTTTTGGGAGGCAATTGACACTGACAGATACTTTAGTATACATCTGTTTTGAAAAGAACTGCAGAAGCATACATATCTTGGAAAGAACAGTTATCCCTTCACCATATTTAGAAGAAATGTCATAAAAACATCAAAGCAAGTTGCACATCCACATCAAGTCACAGCAGAAATCATGCCATCACTCCAACTGCCATATTTCAATATCGTTACAAAGCACTGCATTCTACATATGGGCTAGTCTTATCAATGTGATTTTGGTTTTCTCTGAAACATTTGCCACGATTAGTTTATCATAACTTACCTTTTCACATGTTGCCATCACTGACATTGTTAACTGAGAAAGGGAACTCTCAGACCACATCTTGAAGTACATAATTCAAGCCACAGTAAAAAAATAAATAAATAAATACGAAGCATGACAATTAGAACAATAACACATCATGTCTCCTGATCTTATTGCATTTCTTTTTCTCTTTTTCTTTCTCTTTTCTCGGGATATGATGATAAACCTCAGTCATCATATCAACTTTTGACTGTATAATAGCCATAAACTAAACAGCAAGAAGCTGAGCCAGTGTTTTAGTGAATCTCTTACTCAAATGTCAATCAGTCATGTCATGGATATTTGAAAGTTTCACATTCATCATATGTGGTTTAACTAAATCCATCACCAAGATGCACTTTGCTGCTTATTAGATTGGATGACCTTTTAACCTCACTATTCACTACACTAGTTCAATTTATTTCGGCAAATAGGATATTATTCAGAAAGAATATGAAAAATTGTAAATAAAAATGAGATCTCATATATTCCCTGCATGCAAAGTGCTACAGAGTTCAAAACTAGAACATTACACGGTACACACAATAGAATTAAACATATAAATTTGGAAAAGATAATAAACAGTGTTTGTGTGATCAAATTTATTGACACTATCCTTTGGCAACTAGTTCAACGTGGCAAAATAAAATCATTTCCCAACAATCCCAATCCTTGCAGGTTTTAACATTTCATACCTTTTGCAAATATCCAAAATCTCAATCAGATTTCATTTTTTCTTTTTTCTCACATTATACAACACTGATAAAGCATCTCTTGGCATCTCAATATCCACATTATCTAATGCAACATTTGAATAGAGCTCAATGTGTATTTTAAACATTTTTTCCCTTAGTACGTTTAAACTGAAGGCATTATACTAGTCAAAAAATGGCCATGAATTTGGCAATTACACGGATAGTTCAACAGTAGCACAATATGGTAAATTTGTTATCAAAAAAATCAATACTAAAGTTTGGCAAATTTGTCGCGCAACAACTTCAAACAAAGAAGCACCAAAATGCATTCAATTCCACCATATAATCATGGACGGAAAGTCATGATCAACAATTTATTTTCACAATGATCAACAATTTATTTTCACATTCTTCAATTTCTTGGGAAAACTTTTAATTTCTATTTGTAAACTATTTCCTTAAAATATTATATCACATAACCTACTTAATTGGCCACATGCAGACCAAAACGTGATGAATTTGCCCACTATTTTTCTCCCAAACCATCAATCACTACTACCCAGCAACATTTAATTGCTTCCTTGCCAAAAAAAAATGAAAATTTTCTCACAAATTGGCTCGACACAGCAAATGACTCGCTCTTATATTTCCCAGCCACACCAATGGATCAACTGGATACAATCTTTCTTAACCGGACCTGACCGTAGTTGATCTGATATGTCATTGTTTGCTAAGAAAATTAGGAAATTACTCGTAAATACAATCATGATCAAGTTTCATTGCAATCAATTCGTGGTAACCATAATTAGTATATAATAAACCAAAATGCAAACACATACACGTCGTCATTGGTTCAATTTGACGGACTTTCATTCAATGCTTTAGCAAACAAAATAAAGAAAGCAATTTGGAAATCAAACACATCATCAATCTACCTCCGGGAGAGTTCGATGATTCTGGACCGTTTGGCCTGAGAGTTGTCCACGCAGCCAAAAACTGCTAGTATTCCACACATGGCGCCTCTCTCTCTCTCTCTAAAAATCTCTTTCTCTCTCTACAAATCTGTGTGTGTCTCTCTCTGTCTCCCTGGGTGAGCTGTGGAAAGAGTCTCCGCAGACAAAATGAACACGCAGTCTGCTGAATCGCATGGACATGTATATAGGGGTTGTGGATTTGATCGGGGCCGTTGATTCTGACCAGTTTTTCAAAAGATTCAGATTCTACGTGTAATATTCAATTTTAATTAGGGTTTTAAGGCACTGTTTTCAGATTCGCGCGGCGTGGGTGGATCTAGGACCGACGGCTGTGGAAATGACGGAAATGCTTCTGTACGGTTAATTCCTTTTTCTGGTCCATGTTCTCCTAGGCTCGTTTCCGTCCCATCATCAACAAAAATGTTAAAATACCAAAAATTCTATCAAATATTTGACTATGGCCTTGTTTGGGATGCTCTAAAAAAGTAGTTGCATTATCTTATTTAAGTTACATCATATTTTTATCACATTACTTCAAATTTAATTTATCATTTACAAAAAATTAAAAAATATACTTATTTAAATTATCTGAAGCCATCCCTAAATATTTTGCATGTCTTACTTATGCAGGATTTTAGTCATATTTCATGGAGTTGTAAAAAAAATATTAAAAATTATAATTTAATAGATTATAATTTATAACTGTAAATATAAGTTGTTAAGCTGTTTGATGCAGCCGTGAGATTATAAATTTAAGTAGCATAGTATTTAGTTGATAAGTTATAAAATAATTTTTTACCGTATAATTGCCCTTATTACCCTTATATGATATAAAAATAATTATTTTAATATTTTTTCAATTTTAATTTTAAAAAGTTATTTCAATAATAAAAGTTAATATAATTAGTATTACAAAAATTATTATTTTCATTAATAGTATCAATTAGTATAAAATTATTTCATTTTTTCATTATAAATTAGTTAGTGTCAATTAATAGTTTAATTAGCATCAATACTTTTTTTTTTCTTCATTCTTCTTTCTTTTCTTTTTTTTCCTTCTCTTCTTTCTTTTTGTTAATTTTGTTTAATTCATTAATTCATTACAATTAATATCCATGTATTTATATTTTTTTATTACAATTAATAATATAAAAAATTTATTTCTTTTCATTAGTGGAAGTAAATTGTATTTTTTTAATTGAAATAAAATTGTGCAATTTATTCCTTTATTTAAATTGTGCAATTTTGCAATTTTATATCAATAATTTATTTCTTTATTTAAATTGTAAAATTGCACAATTTATTTCAATATTAATTGAAATAATTTTTTTAAAATTAAATGGAACTTAATTGAAATAAATTGTTTTTTTTCTCTTTTTTTTTTTCTTTTATTTCATTACAATTTTGTAAAACCCTAGGTCTGTGGAGTTGTTGTCGATGGTCTGCAAAAAGCCTTTTCTCAGCTCGTCCATCTCCTCCACCACCACCAAAAACCATCGATCGTCATCATCATCATCATCATTTTTAGATCGTGATGTGGTTTCAAATCAAGAAAGAGAGAATCTCAACAATGGCGACACGACGGCGATGGCAACAAAGCAGTAATGGGTTACTACGACGCAATGGCGATGGTCTGCAACGGCGGGGCTATGTCTTGAAGCGCAACTAGAAACAACAGTCAGCGAGAGCAATAAGAAGGGGAGATCTAGGTCTGTGTTGCATTCTGGAGATGAAGGAAGTGCAATGGCAACAGACGGTGATCTCAGTGCAAGTGAGGTAGTGAAAGGGGCTGCAGTTCAAATTGTGAAGAGAGAGAGTGAGGGTTAGGGTTAGGAATTGGTTCTAGAATGAGGCATATATATATATACATATTTGAGAGGCAATTCGAGAGAGAGAGATCGTGATGTGTCACCATAAATCGCCCTCCCCCTCTCTTTCTCTATGTCAAGAAGTGAACAGTGTTTGGTTATAGATTTATATATTAGTTTTTTGGTAATATTTGAAGTATACGAGGGTCATTTAAGTCATTAGACCCCTCAAAATTCAGTTGCTCGTTTAAGCTGTTTTTATAAGCACCTCTCAACCAACTTAGAGATTTAAACTGAAAATCACTTAAAATAAGCTATAATCCATCTCTGAAAAGTTATACCAAACACTTCAAAATCACTTATTTTAAGCTATAAGTAGATTTAAGTTGAGAATAAATTCTACCAAATAGGCACTTTGTGAAATTCACATAAATATTGGCCTCGTTTAGTGTAACTGTTAAAACATATTATAGATTATAACTTAACAGATTATAGATTATGATTTTAATCATAAGCTGTTAATCTGTTTGGTGTAGCTGTTAGATTATAGATTTAAGTTGTTGAGTAATGTTTGTTAAATAAGTTATAAAGTAACTTTTTCAATTAATTTTTATTTTTTGTTATTCACTACTTGTCTACATTTTTCATAAGAAATAATAATAATATGCTATAGTTTATTTGGGTCTCTTCCTATTTTTAAAAAAATAAAAAATAAAAAAAATTTAAAAGTATAATCGTAAATTAACATGTCCACAACAAAAATTGATAATCAGAAACAATGGATGAGCAGCTTCTCAAAATTAAATTTTTTTACTTAAAATAAGTGGTTAGAATCATAAATTATTTAAAATAAATATAACTGAATAATCTAACAACAATGCTAGAGGGCCACAATTTTTGTGGCCCTCAAACATTTTCCATAATCTAAAATAACTTTTAAAAAGTCAAAGTCATAAGTTAATTTTAAAAAGTCCAAACAAATACCCCATTATCTATCACGGTGGTCCATGTGATAATGATGATCTACAAACTCGAGTGGGCCTGGCAATGCCCCGCAATTGGAAAACATAGGCTTCGTTTGGGAAGTGGCTATTTAATTAGGTTATTTTAGTTTTTGACTATTTTAATAAGTTAAAATTTTTATATTTGGAAAGATAATTGAATTTTTTTGTAGTTGAATGTCATGTTTGTGAGAGAAAAAGTGAAATGATTATAAGTTTGATGTGATATTTTGTCTTACTAACTAATTAATCTATTTATCTTTTTGTGAATTTTAGCCTAAACCAAGATATTTTTTTCTTGCCAAACACCCCCATAATTACCATTAAATAAAACAGTTGGCCGTTCACATTTTTAATATTAAGGAATTTGAGGTGATTGCTGTGCCTCCGGTTTGATAATCCGAAAATTTCGTAAAATTTTTAAAATATGTAAAGGTGATATTAGGAATATTAAATTTATTATTAAATAAATAATTAAATGTCTCATATAAGATGGGGTCTATAATTTTGTGGACACTATTTATTTGAGATATTTGATCATTTATTTAGTAAAAAATTGTGGACTATAACATTTTCCTATATATAATTCATTAAAAAAAATTAATTTAATAATTGTAACATTTTTATATTTTATTGTCCTTCTAACATATAAGAGTTTTAAAGATAAATTTTTTAGTCCTTAAAAGTAAAAATTTTATAGCAAAAAATATTTAGAGATCAATTTCTATTATCGTGCGGATAGTCGTTAAAAAGTTGTTTCAAAAAATAAAAAATAACACTTTTAGCAACAAAATTTTAAAAATGTCACTAATAAATATATTTTTAGGCACAAAATAATTTGGTCCAAAAAAAGTTTAGGTAGCTTTTAGTTTAGTTTTAGAATTATGATTTGATAATGAAGTTGTATTTTGAGTTTGTGAGTTGTTGAATAATGATTTGAAAAGAAAAAATTTGTTTGGTTATGAGTTTTGAAAAAAGTTTTGAATTGAATTTTGAAATGAGTTTTAAAATAAGAAAAGTTGTTTGGTTATGGGTTTTGAAAAGAGTTTTCAAAACTTAATTAAAAAACTTATAACTCATAACTAAGTACTAGGAATGGCAACGGGTCGAGGCGGGACCGGGGATCACCCTCCTTGTCCCCAATCCCTGAAGCTACAAATTTCCTCGTCCCCGGCCCTGGCCCCGATCCCTGGCGGGGAACCCCTCATCCCCCCTAGCCTCGCCCCCAACAGGGATCGGGTTTTCCCGACCCCGGAAAATCCCCGTAACTCTCTCTCTCTCTCTCTCAATAACAATTCATCATCAACAACATCATCGATCATCAACATCATTTTCATCAACAAAAACATCATTAAAAAAATAATAAATAAATAAATAGAGACAGAGAGAGGAAATCAATGGTGGCGGTGGCGGTGGCGGATCTTCTCAGATCTGTCATGGCAGAAAGAGGAGGAGGCGAAAGGCGACAACGGAAGAGGAGGGGCCGACAAAGGACGAGGCCTGGTGAAGGAGAAGCCGACAGAGAACGAGGCCGCGAGAGGCGATAGGAGGAGGTCGGGAAAGGCGATGGAGGAGGAGTCGGCAGTGGTCTAGAAGAGGAGGAGGTGGTGGTGGCTTGGAGAAGCCGACTGCGTCTGTGTGAAAAAAAGAAAGAGAGTGAGACAAGAGAAGAGAGAGAGTGTGTGTGTAAGAGAGTGTAAGAGAGAGAGTGTGTGAGAAGGGAGCTGCTGTTCAGCCAAAGCCTAAACATATATATATAAAGCGGGGCTAACCGGGGCGGGGCCGGGGATGAAATATGTATCACCGTCCCCGGCC
The DNA here is from genome assembly GCA_022316695.1 of Camellia oleifera. Lineage (NCBI taxonomy): Eukaryota > Viridiplantae > Streptophyta > Magnoliopsida > Ericales > Theaceae > Camellia > Camellia oleifera. The sequence continues at coordinate 138,149,806 of CM039314.1, read as the reverse complement.
CAAATGTCACCGGGGATTTATTTTTGAATACCATCCCTAACTCGTCGGGGGTATTTTTCAGAAAAAAACCACTCTTTTCAGGGACGGGGGGTCGGGTCCCCGTCAGACTGGGTTCAAATTGTCATCCCTATTAAGTACATAACTCAAAACTTTGTTAAAAATTCTATTCAAACTCATAACCAAACTCTTTTAAAATTCAATTCAAAAAAAATAATTATTGAAAAAAATAATTTTTTATTTAAAAAATTCCAAAATTTCCAAAAAATATTTTTTTATTTAAAATATTTTAAAAAAATATTTAGCTAGTCCTTTAAAATTACTTTTGATTGTATATTTAATTGGGATTTTTTTTAATTGTTTTGTTTAAAAATGTTTTTTAATTTTTAAAAAATTACAGTGACAAAATCTTTATTTAAATTTTTTTATTAATTTTAAATAAATGGCCAAATAATTTGTCATTTTGGTCTAAAGAAATAATTTCTATATTTAAAAAATAACAAAAATAAATATTTTTATTTTTTTCAAATAACAGGTGGTAATTGCAAAAAAAAAAAAAATAAACACTGTTCTGGTCAACCAGTCGAATGTCAGGGAGGATGTCCAGGCAAACAACCAGGTAGACTCAAAAATTCAAAAACTGTTCAGGAGGATATCTGAGCGAGCGACTGGGTAGACCCAAAAATTGAAAATCTATCTGGTTACCAAACATGTTTTCATGTGTTTTGAAATGTGATTTGGAATCATATTTTGAAAACTATAATTAAACAGAGAGTTGGAATATGGGGGTGAAATCATGATTCCAGAATGGAACCAAACAGATTTTTAGACAAAAAAAATTAGTGCCGAAAAGATAATAATTCATCACTAATGTTCAATTTGCATTTCTAAAATATAATAACGGCACTTTGGCAATAAAAATATTTAGTCACTAAAAAGTAATTTTGTCCTTATTTTGTCTCTAAAACCTTAATTTTTTGTAGTGTGTATTTGTCTCTAAAAAAAAATAAACAGTAAATATATTATTGAAAATAGACCATTTATTTTCTTTAAAATAAATATGATAAAATAAAGTATTACAATTATTGAATCAATCTAATTTTTTAATAGACGATATACGTTGAGGGCCCTACAAAATGAATTATTTGAATTATCGAAACATAACTCGCAGTGAGCTTTACAAACCCCTCAAGTTCTCTCAAATTGAAATGTGAACATGAGAGAAGTCTAATCCTAAATAAATATAATTTTTGACTTTTCAAGTTTTATTTTTGAGTTAATTAATGAAAAGTCCACACTTCTTGGGGGGGGGGGGGGGGGGGGGGGGGGGCGTTTATTTTCAAAGCTAAAATTGAGGGGATTGATAGTGCCAAAATTAAGTAAAATTATATTTGTTTTTTATGATAATTGGTAGTGTGAGAATTGTTAAATTATTTTTATATAAAATAATAAAACAAATAAAACCCATAGTTTTTACTAAACAAAAAACACAACTTATTAAATAACATTATTTCAAAATGTGATGTCCAACATGTAAAAATATAAAAATAATAATAATTAATTGCACTTGGTTGAATGTCCGGACGACTGGTAACACCCTAAGTCGAACGGACTATTTTCTAATACCATATTCTTGTCCAAACTCGTAATCTACTCACCCAAGACCTTTCATAGTTTGAAGGGACTAAAAATCTGAACCTCTATAAACAAAGCAAACATGATATTCTTTCACGGTTCATCATTGTTGGTCCTGCTCGGACTGCTATAGCATCAAACAAATGGGCCCATGGGATCATATATTATTTGGTTCAAGATTTATTTATTTATTTATTTGTGATACAAAATGTGTCAGAGAAGTCGTCGATAACATGTGGAGGTGAAACCGACAAATATGTGACATCGGATAGATATGTATACATATAGGTGACATTAATATATAGGTTATATTTGAAGAAATAGATAGATAGGTGTCATTTTAGACAAATAATGTCCTAGTACAAAAATATTTAATATTTTGTGTTATATTTTATATTTATTATTTTTAAAAAAAAATTCACAAATATTTTACTTTTAAAGTATATCTAAGTTAAGTGTATTTAAAAAAAAATAAAAATTGATTAAAATATTTAAAAGTTCACTAAATGAAAAAATTAAAACAAAAAAATTGTAATTGAAAATATAGTCATAAATGAAAAAATGTGGTTGAGATTGGTATATTGTGAGATTTAGGTACAAAATAAAATCACACATTGATGTTTCTAAGTATAATTTTACAAAATTTTATAAGAATTATTCACAAAAATTATGTGATAGAGGCAGTGTTGATATTAAGAAATATCCTAGTGGGTTTTGTTGTTTAAAAATGATAATTTGACAATTATATCACGGATAATTCTATTTATTCACAAAATTTATGTGATAATATTGAGAAGAAGAACCCTAGTGGGTTTTGTTGTTTAAAAGTGATAATTTGACAATTATATCACATATAATTATATTTATATATCAAAAATAGATCATTACATTCCAAATTTTCAAAAAAAAAAAAAAAAAAAAATTCATTACACTTGTACCTCTTTCTAAAATTACCAACAAACATACTAACCGTAATTTATCACCACACCTATCTTTTCACCACCATCTCTACCAGTTACCACCATTGCAACTGCCGCTAGCAACCCCTCTTCCCGTCCCTGATAGCCCCTCTACCACCTTTAATGCCAAACCCCACCGGCAATTCCTTTCCCAAATCACTTCCCAAAATGACAATTCCTATTATCATCCCTCGCTGCCCTTTATCCTCTTTTTCTCTCTCGTCACCTCTTGTCGTCACCTATTGCTGCATTGCGACCCAGCCATGCTCTCTATTATTTTATTTTTTTGTCACATTTTTCAACTCCATCCTCATTGCGAACTAGCCCCTTTTCTTGCAACCGTAAAAACATTAGAGTGAGACAGGGAAATGTTTTTAGATTTGGAAAAAACCAAAATATGGACAGTGAAGAAAAAAAATTGCATTAGTTAGATGTGATAGGGAGGGTGGTCGCCGGTGGGGAGAAGGGTTAGGGATTGGCTATCGAAGGCAGTGATAGTGATGCCAGAGATGGGAAGAAACTAAAATTTCAAATTTGGTATTATTGTATGTATAATGGGAAGACACTAAAATTTCAAATTTGTAAGAAGGGTGTAAAGAGTTAATTTTGTGATATAAGTAAAATTATCTTTCTATCCATTCATTTTGTACATATTTTTTATTTATATATTATAACTCTTTTTATGTATGGTTTTGCCTTCGGTTGGAATGTGAATTGACTTTTTAGTTTTTTAGTTATTTTAGCTTAGGGCTCAAAAATCTCATTTGGGATGGATTTTTTGACTTTTGTGAGAGAAAAAATGAAATGATTATGGTTTGAATGTGACATTTGGTCTTATTAACTCTTTAATCTGTTTTGCCTTTTGTGGCTAAAATAACCACACAAAAAAAAAAAAAACATGCAAACATAGCCTTTACCATGTTTTATCAGAGAGGATTTGAATTTTTATTTTAATAATGGACTCAAATGTTTTAATTGGGTAAAAATTTTGTTTGATACAAAGCACCTAAGTAATAAGTTCAAACTCATAATTATCTATATTTTAATAATATTTTTATTTCAGCAAATATAACATTTAGGAATTGAGTTTACTCTCACTTTATTTGACTACATAAATTAATAAAATTTAAATTATATAGTAAAAAATATAATTTTAGTGTTTTTTTATTTAATTAAATTTAGGCAAATTAACAACAAAAAAAAAAAAACTTAGAGTTTGACTTTCACAATAAACTCTAAATTTTTAATTTTGTCAATTTAAATTTTAATATTTTAATTTATTTTCAATCTAAATAATTATCCTGTTTTTATTAAGTAAAATTGATAAAAAAAAAATAGTAAACTACCAATAGGTCCTACTTTGGAGACTTATTACCCAATAGGTCCTACTTTGGAGACTTATTACCCATTAAGTCCTATTTGATATAATTTATTAAGTGATAAAGATAAATTTATTAGTCTTTTTTTTTATGAATAATTTTATAGTGATAAATTTATCAGTCTCTTTGTTTTATGAATAAATTTTTAGTGATAAATTTATCACTCTCTTATTTTTATAGTGTTAAATTTATTAGTTAGGACCTGTAGGTAAATAAGTCTAGTTAACAGGACTAATTGGTAAGTACCCAAAAAAAAAATTAGTATTTTAGTCAACAAACTCAATATAAGTGTACATATGATATCTAAAATATTTTTTTTGACTTTAATGACTAAAATATTATTCTTTAACAAAAATAAATAAATAATTTATATTGAAAATAAATTAAAAAATTAAGATTTAAATTGATAAAAGTAAAAATTAAAAATTTATTTTGTTGTAAAAGTCAAACTTTATTTTTTTTTCTTTGTAAATTCCTTTTAAACTTAGGAGTTATTTGGGATGATAAGTATACTTTCAAATTTTTTATAAAAAAATGTGTAAAAAAATAATAAAAAAATGATGTGACTCAAATAAGTGCATTTATTTAGTTTATTTCAAATAGTGCCTTAAGCCTTATTTGGCAACATTACTTTTTAGCCTAAAAGTTAAAAAGTCACTAAATAAAAAGCTAACATCCTATATCGAAAATTTAAAGATTTTCTTTTCTTTCTATTTTTTGTACAGTTTTTCTTAAAAAATCAAAAAGTCATTTCAAACATATTATTTTTTTTACATTATACTTTAACTAAAAATTTAAAAAATTACTAAAAAATATATGTCCCCAAACGAGACGTTAATCAACATTGAAGTTCTTAACCATCTTAGTGAATGTGAGTGAACTCACACACATGCAATAATTTCTTTGTTGCGGAAGCACGTGATGGGATGCCAGTCGTACTCGCTAAATCTGTGTCTGCAACTGTTAAAAAAATAAAAAAAATAAAAACATTTGGGAGCACTGAAAAATAAACATTAATGATATGACAGTGGTCGCGCTCACTTTTTATGTCTTGTTTTTTTATTTATTTTTTATTTTTTTTATCATTTTCAATGTATTAATGTTATTAATGATATATTTTTTAATGGTTTAAATCATTATTATAAAAAAAAAATTGTATCCCCAAAACTGACGCGATGGATAAATTATTCACTAGGTTGATACAATAGTACACCACGTCATTATGTGCCAAAGAGAAATTATAAATACACTGTTGAGATTTGTTTAAAATATAAATTATTTTTTTTATTTTAAAAATGAAAAATTATTTATAAGTTCTATTAGGGAGACTTATATTATATATGGTCCTACTAAAAAATTTATGTTCCCATAAATCCTGTGAAAAGTTTGTTGACAAATTTACCCTCAATATTAGTTGTTAATATTATAAATAATAGTAAAACCATATACAGGAAATTAATGGTTGGTTTGGGATGTTCTAAAAAAATGCACTTTTTGACTTATTGACTTATATGGGTTGAGTTTGATGTGATGTGTTAGATATGTGATGTGACTTTTTGTATTATTTAGTTTATGCCAAACCAACCCTAAATGTTACTATAGATCATATCTATATAAACGTAACGTAAACGTAACGTGATACCTATGATCTATGGTAACATGCAATTTCCTATATAGGAAATTGCATATTACCATAAATCATATATACGTAAACGTAACGTAACGTGACACTTACGTAAACGTAACGTGACACCTATAATCTATAATAACATTCAATTTTCTACATAGGAAATTGAGCACTAATGATGTGGCAGTGGGCCCTGTCCACTTTTTATGCCTTGTTTTTTTTATTTTTTTACCATTCTCAATACATTAGTGCTATTAGTGATATATTTTTTAGTGATCTAAATCATTGTTGTAAAAAAAAAAATTGTATCTCCAAAACTGCCGGGATGGATAAATTATTCAATAGGTTAGTACAATGGTACACCACGTCATTATATGCCAAAGGGAAATTATAAATACACTGCTGAGATTTGTTTAAAATATAAATTTTTTTTTTTGATTTGAAAAAGAAAAAATTATTTATAAGTCTTATTAGGGAGACTTATATTACATATGGTCCTACTAAAAAACTTATGTTCCCATAAGTCTTGTGAGAAGTTTGTTGACACATTTACCTTCAATATTAGTTGTTAATATCATAAATAATAGTAAAACCATATATAGGAAATTAAATGTTACTATAGATCATATCTATATAAACGTAACGTAACGTGACACCTACATAAACGTAACGTGATACCTATGATCTATGGTAACATGCAATTTCCTATATGCAATTTCCATAGATTATATCTACATAAACATAACGTAACGTGACACCTATAATCTATAGTAACATTCAATTTAATGTTACCATAGATCATATTTACATAAGCACAACGCAACGTAACGTGACATCTGCATAAATGTAATGTGACACCTATGATCTATGGTAACATTCAATTTGTAACATTCAATTTCCTAGGAAATTGAATGTTATCATAGATCATATCTACATAAACGTAACGTAACGTGATATCTACATAAACATAACGTGACATCTATGATCTATGACAACATTCAATTTCTTAGGAAATTGAATGTTACCATAGATCATATTTATATGAAACGTAACGTGACACCAATATAAACCAGCAACATTTTCACATTCAATTTTAAAAAATAAAAACTCATTAAGTTTGCGAAACGTAACGTGACACGTTACGTTACATTTATGTAAGTGTCACGTTACGTTACGTTACGTTAATATAGGTGTCACGTTACGTTACGTTTATATAAGTGTCACGTCACGTTACGTTTATGTAGGATCTTGTGGAATACATTCCTATCTAAATAAGACTTGAGACTCTATAATGAATTATACAGGACTTAGCCTACCATAAGTGTCTGAAAAATGACTTATAAATAAGTCTCCCTTTGAAAAATTATAAATATATCTTTGTCAAAAAAATTTATTTAGCAGAATTAATTAAAGAAATAAAATTTTTAATTACTCTCTTATATAATAATAAAATTACCTAAATTATTAATTGAAATATATTTTTAATATCATTAAAAATTGTTAATTAATTTGATTATTTATTAATAAAATGGGTTATTTATTATGAAATTAAATATCTTAAAAGGCAAAATATAATTTTCAGAATTATACGCTTTATCCCAAATTCAATAATTGAAAATTTTCAAAAAAGATTGTAGTTATTTTTTTTTTAAAAAAATAAGGGGAAATTACACCTCAATAAAAATTTAGAAAATATTTACAAATTAGTTAAAAAGCTAGGTGTGTTTGGTTTGTTTTTGTATAGTAGTTTTTTAGATAAAAAAGTACGAAAACTTATTTGGTTTATCCTTTTTCAGAAATGGCTTTGAAAAATTATTTTGGGAAGATAGTTTTAAAAAAAGTGATTGATTTGATTTATATGAGAGAGAGAGTGATTTTGAAAAGTAGGTAACCAAACAAAATTTTGAGATTTTTTTTTGAAAAAATTTGTTTTGTTTGATTACTCTTGAAAATTTGTTTGTAGATAACTTTTCTCAAATTTTTTTTTAAGAAATAAACCAAACAAGGAATATTTATAAATTTTACTACTAATTTAAAAATATTTTTAAAACAATGGGCTGAGTCCTAATTCTCCCTTAAATTAATAACACATTCGTATGAGTACGAAATAATGTTCTCATATAATCTTGTTGATCAAGTCTACGCTCCTCTAAACGTCGTCGTTTTACTCCCTGAAAAAATAAACGTGAGTTAGCCGGCGAATGTGTGCCGAATACCTCTCCGATGTCTAAGTCAATCAAATAGACAAATAGGTAAAAGTTTTGTGTATTCGAAAATCAAAGTTGTGATACTTGTAGAAAGGTCCTGCTATGAGCTTTTATAGATTCCGCTTGACACACTCCTAGTAGGATTCCAACTCTTCCTCATAAGAACCCTCCTAGGAATCACTCACCCTACTCACTATTAACCAAGTGAGATGGTTTGTACAATCCTAGTGGGACTCTACTCTCCTTAGCAGAGTCCTCTTAGGAATTACAAAGGTAATGCTCATCTTTCTACACCTTCCCCACTGCTTACTCAAGGGAGATGGTTATACCACGGTAAAATCTCAGTATGACCGAGCTAACTCATAAACTTCGACATACATAGCTCGGCGCTTCTATGTGCAACGCTTAGCTCGGTCTCCATCCACTTATACCTCGGTCGGTTACCATCGAGACCAAGCTAAGCTGCGACTGCCTCTGACCGGGATAACAAAAGTGGGGTCTAAGTCACAGAATCCAATCACATCAGCCCACAACCCGACTAATTTTTATACTTGGACCTTGCTCGGCCCATAACTCGGTCCATCACTATTCCTGGACCAAATTTAGCTCCGGCTCACAAAATCTCCCAATCATGCTGAGTCGTAATTCTCCGTTAAATTAATAACACATTCACTATAAGTTTTTAAAATTTTCATTGGTTGAGTACATTAATGATGGGATATGCCAAACTTTATGCCGGCATAACTTTTCCCACAGCACTGTTAGGGGACCCAAATTTGGGTGTCCCTAATGGCTCAAATTTCCTTATCAGGTAAAAAAAAAACAAAAAAAAAAAATAAAGTTACCAAAACTGAAAAATTTGAGCCATTTGAGCCACAATTTTTAGGGCCCCCAAACATTATTCCTTTTCCCATGGTAGGCTACTCTTGGCTTTCACTGTAAAAATTTTAGGTATTTTCGGGGCACTACTTGTTTTTGTCATCACTCTCAATTACGCTCATTATTTTGGTTTTAGAAAATTTAACTTATATTTTAAAAAATTGAGTTTTATTTATTTATTTTTTGAGATTTTTTATTTTTAGTATTTTTTAATATTTTATACATTTTTTAAAATTTTTTTAAATACACCTAAATGGAGAATTTATTAGAAAATTCTCTTTCAAATAATTTTATTTTAATTAGTTCTTAACATATTCTTATATTTTAATAAGTTTTATTATTTGAACATTTGATCTAGCAAATACTAATTTTCATATTTAAGGTATTTTATGAATAATTTTACCATTACAAATATTTTTTGAACCCTTATGTTGCGTTTGGTTGGGTGATTTGGAAAGAGAAATGAAAAAGACAGGTGAAATGTGAATAAAATATGTCTATATTTCACCTAGTCTCATACACATTTCCTCTTTCTGTTTTCAAATCTCTCCCTAAATCTCTTAACCAAACACAACATTAGCAATTTAGTTATTTGAGCGTTCATATTTGACAATGTAAATGTTCACATTAATATTCACATTGATAGGGTGAATGTTCACATCACGGAACACGTGTTTCACCTTATTATTATTATAGATATTTTGTTAATTATGTCACTCATAAAACTTATTGAAATATGAAAAAATAATTTGAACTAAGTGAAACATAAATAGGTGAAAGTGAAGACATTTATGAATAAATGCCCCCATCATTTAAATACACTTAAAAAGTATATTTGGGAAGAAAAAAAAATTAAAATAAAATCACCAAATAAAAAAATAGAAAAATATATGAAAATTAAATACATTTGGGTACTTTATTGTATTCAATGATTTTTAAAAGATTTTTATATAATTTTTTTACTTTTTAAGTAAACTAAGATTAAGTGGATTTAAAATTTTTAAAAATACTTTAAAAAAGTATTGAAAATACAAAAATACGAATTGAAAACTCATAAAACTGTTTTTTGAAAATTTAAAACCAAACAGCGTGACTGATTCTTGCCATTCTTTTATTACCTCAATATATAATTGGGAACTTGCGTGCAGGGGTGAAAAAAATATTAATTTATAATTGGGAAATCCTTGCAAAAAAAATATTACATATGTGTGAAAAAATTTATAATTTTAATTATTAATATTTATAAATTTTTTCAGTAATTTATAATTAATTTTCAACTTATACACTGATTTGAAATTTCCCATATATAATTGGGAAAACTATCTACCAGTGGTGTCAGTGGAATTAAATTACAAATAAATAAAAAAAAGTTTATAATATTAATATTCATAATATTTTTCACTTTTTGATAAATATAATTCACTAAATTCTCCCTATATAATTGTGAGTCCCAGCAATTTACCCAAAAAAACAAATAAAATTGGGACACTGTTTATTTCAGTAGCACTGATCCCTCTCTTTCCAGAGTCAGGAGAGGATCCGGACAAGCAATGATCCCCTGCTTAACTCTTCTACTTAACTTCTAATTTGATAGGTTATTGGGCCGACTTTTGTGTCTAATTTTGATAATCTGAATCGTTCTTATTTTAAAATTTACCATGTATATCATATTTGTAAAAAATTAAATCGATCAGATATCAAAGACCCATGAACTAAAAGTTTTATTAAACAATAAAATTGTTTATTAATTTTTTTTTAATAAATAGTTTTTAGTTATTCCGATATTCGATCAATTTGATTTTTTACAAGTATAATATATATGATAAATTTTAAAATATGAATTGGTCGAATCATTAAAATTGACCTAAAAATAGACCCAATAACCTATCCAAATAAAGAGTCAAGAAGAAAAATCAAGGAGGGGATCCTTGCTCGATCCGGACTCCTCTTTCCAGCATCCTTTCGAAGACTTGTATGGCAGCTTTGACCTTTGTCTTATTCACCAACCAGTGAGATGCAACCGACGAGAAAAGGCCAAAAGGCAATGCTACCAAATTCCTTTGTAAAAAATTTGGTACATCATTCGGGTCTGTACTATTTTGGAAATTTATATGTGAGTTTTAATAGGTAAATTTATTATTTAATAAGTTTTATAATAATTAATGATATATTTTTTATTAAATATTATTAAAAAAATATTACTAATTATATATTTTAGAGATTATGTAAAAAAAATGTCACAAAAAAGTTAATAATTTTCAAATTTTAGCAATAATTTTGAAAAAAATTTGTCACAGGATACGTTACTATTACTAATTGTAATTTTTAATGACAATTTATAAAAATCGTGACAAAAAAATATTATTGTCAATTTTAACGACATATGTAAAAATCGTCAAAAAAAATTTTTTTTAGCGATAATTTATTAGGATTTGATGGGAATAAATCTAACTAGTAGGACTTTTTGGTAGTTTACCCTAATATTTTGTATAAATGTTAGCAAATAGTATTGTTTAACATTAAAATTTTTAAATAAAATATTTTAAAATTACAAAAAAAAAAACATTTAAAAATTATAAAATTAATAAAAAGTGTTTTGTCATTTTTTTTTTTTTTTTTTTGGGGTCCTAATGAATTGTGCTCTTCACCTTTTTTGAATATTTTTTAGCAAGATCATTACAAAAACCAATAAATAGAATGTTGATATAAAAACAAAAATTTCATTCAAATTTCACTATAGAATAATATGGTTCGATACTAGCATTTTATTTTGGAGTTTTACTAACAAGTGCCCTAATGACACTAATTAATAATACATTAGTGTATAAGTAAATTTGTTTTTTTTTTTTTTGACTTTTGAATGTTATAAATATGATTTAAGCATGCCTATAAAAATTGAATAATTATTACAAATTAATTTAAAGCTAAAAATTATCAAGCGACTATGTTGAGATTTTTTGGCCTCAATAAAGATGACTTAACACACTAATTGCCGAATCCAAAAAAAAAATTATTCAAAGGAGAAACATTAAGCCATTGTTTGGAAAGTGGGTTTGGGTGGATTTTGGACTAAAATAGGCACAAAAAATAAGAGGGGGACTTATCAGCCGGTCCAATCCAAACAAATTAATTCTCACCAAGTCCTACCCTATTTCAGTTTCCAATTTTACCCTTTAATATCACACCACATGCGTGAAACAAAGAAATTGCTCACGACTTCTCCCCTGTGAGCCCTTCCCTATATGTTGTCTTCCTTTTGTTCCTTATATATTGTTCTTTTTGTTCTCTCATACTCACATACATACATACTCACTCACTAATTCATAAAATCACATCCTCAGACTTACTAATTCACAAAAACAAATTTACAAAATATTCAACAGTGATAAATTTATCACTGGTTCAAACAACATTTTCTACTTTTACCCCTACACTCAACACTATAACTAAAAAATTTCAATGATAAATTCATAAAACAAACTTATCACTGGTTTAAACAATGACAAATTTCAGTGATAAATTCACAAAAACAAACTTATTATTGGTTTAAACAGTGATAAATTCACAAAAACAAACTTATCACCGGTTTAAACAATGACAAATTTCAGTGATAAATTCACAAAAACAAACTTATTATTGGTTTAAACAGTGATAAATTCATAAAAACAAACTTATCACCGATTTATCACTGATTTAAACAAATTTGTCACTGATTTATCACTAGTTTAAACAGATTTATCACTGGTTTAAACAGATTTGTCACTAGGATCTTCCTCCAATATACACACAGAGAGAGAGAGAGAGAGAGAGAGAGAGAGAAGAACAAAGAGCATAGATCCTAGATCTAGAGGTGGACGTGACGACGACTATGGAGGTGGAGGCAGCAGTGATCAGCAACGACAATGAAAGAAGATGCCGGTTGAGGTCGCCGACAATGACGACAGTGGAGGCGACGATGCTTGGCAATGGTGGAGATGGCAATGGTCGTTGATGGAAGAATGTAGAGAGAGAGAGAGCGCGCGCTTCTTTTTTATTTTCATTTTTCAGCTTTCATTTCACAGATCTAGATATAAAATATGAGGACAAAAATGAAATAAACAAAAATATTCAGGACCTATAGGTAAAATAGTCTTCATCATGGACCTGTTGGGTAATAATCCTTCCAAACAGGACTGACCCGTAAAAAACCCAAAATAAAATAGGATTTTTAGCCCTAATAAGACCAAATATCATATCTAATCCATAATCATTACATTCTTTCTCTCACAAAAAAGTCAAAAAAATCAAAAGTCTTTCTAAAATCAGACTTTTTAGCCATAGGCTAAAATAGTCAAAAAAATTAAAAAGTCAAAAAACAAACCCACTTCCCAACAATTCAAAATAAAAATAGAAAGAAAGATAAATAATTAATCGAATCAACAATTCAATTATTAATGTAAAAGTACATTATCTTAACACTACTTATGCTCTTTCAAAACAAAAATACAAGGAAATGCTAGAAAAGGTACAGAGATATTAGAGGTAAAACTAGGAAGGGAACGGTTTTTCTTCTGTCTTGGATTGGAAGGTACTGTTCGGTTCGTGCCCGTTTCGATAATTCGAACTGTTTAATTGGTAGAAATCGTCGAGTACTATATGCCTATAACAAATCACGTTGATCGGATATCGATAGTTATGTGATTAAATCAGTTTTGTATGAAAAAATAGATGGTAAAAAATAAACGACTTACAAAAATCTGATTTGATTATATAGCTATAGATATCCGGTCAATGTGATTTTTTATAAATTTATAGTACTCGGCGAATTCTACACATTGAATGGTTCAAATTATTGAAACGAGACCCGTGGTGAGTTCTTATGGCCCGACAATACCCTCAAGTCCGGACTTGAAAGAAGTCATTCCCAACTAAGAAAATAATGTAAAGGGTAAATGACTGGCCTCGTTTGGAAACATGATTTTTTAGTAACTTTTTTGGCTTTTTAGCTAAAATGTGATGAAAAAAATTAGTATGTTTGCGATGACTTTTTAACTTTTTACGAAAAAATGTGCAGAAAGTAGAGAGAAAAGAAAATCTTTGACTTTTTAATATGAATTGTTGATTTTTTAATTTTTTTAATAATTTTTTGACTTTTTAATTAAAAAAATCACTTGGCAAACGAGGCTGGCCATGCCTACTTTAAATAAATAAATAAATAAAAATGTAGAAGAATAAGACATGAATTAAAAGATGAGAAATATGCTAGGTTTGATGATTTGTTCAGGACCTTTTGTTTTTTCATTCCTTCTGTTAAGTATCCTAGCATTTTTGAGTTCTCTGGCAACCGCCAAATGGTCGATAATTGTGATATAAGTTTCTTTAACAATGATACATTCCTTTAAAATTAAAACTTTAATTAAATTTTAGTGAGATAAAAAGTCAAAAAAATAAAAAAAACAAAAAAAAAACATCACATCAAATGAATTACATATACACATTAAAATAATTAGAGCTCACAAATTAAGACTCCAAAATATTTTTAAAGTTTTCCACATTGTTTGCATATTTTGACATGTGCTTCCCTCCTTGACATGAATTTTATTTACTTTTTGGTAATTGTTGAAATGCCAATCGCTATTGACAGAGCCAGAAAGTTGAGTTAAAGGTGTATTATTAATTATAATTTTTTATTTTAAAAAAAAAGAGCTCATGATGAACATTAAGATAATAATAATTTTATGAGTTAAATTTAAGCATAAAAAATTACATATTCATTATTAATAGAAATAAATTAAAATTCTATAATAGTATAGAATAACTCGGTGCGGAATGGTGATATAAGTTTGTAATTTTAGAACAAAAAATTATAGATCAAAATTCTTAATTTTAGAAAATAAAAACACATCGTTTATAGCACAAATTATTATAAAATATATTTAATTTTTATTTAATACAAAAATATTGAAAAGATGATATTGTTTATAAATGATGTGTTTTGAATGAAAATTATTAAACAATCTTAGAATACCATATAGCATTGCCTACGTGATGCTCAAAGTATGAGAAATCACAAATCACACTAAGCAATCTGTCAACTGCTTGAAAATAATGAGTTTATTGTATCAAATATATAAGATTTTTCACTATGCTATTGATTTAAACTATTACATAAATAATACCACATAGTGCTCTCAAAGTATCAAATAATTACTTGTTGTGAACAATACAATAAATCCTTAACAAAAAAACATATTTAAAAAAAAAAAAATTTATATATGACAATAAGACACAAAAAAAAAAAAAAAAAAAATTCTCAAAACTTAGAGATAATTGGGAGGGGGTGCGACCCCCTCGTCCTTCTTTCTCTCTCCCAATAATACTATCAAAAATGCTTAAGACCGCCTTTCCCTTCATCCCTTTTGACCCTCTCTCTTTTTTGATTGGCTACTTTTTCTTTTGCATTTTTTTTTTTTTTTCCTTCTTCTTCGATCATCACCTGTCATATGTGTGGTGATTGTGGAGTGGTGATTGGAAGGGGTGTCCTTCAATACTCTAATCCTATACTGAGTTGTTTTCTTGCCATTCTCTCACGTTCTTTATACCACGCAATGGGCTACTACGTGTCTTTCTTTTATGGGAAAATCGGTCTAAGGTCCCTCCTCCACTTTTCGTAATGGAAGAGATCCACAAAATTATGTTTTGATGTGTAAGGTCCCTCAACATATATCAGATAAATTTGACTCCACGATTCCTCTCTCTCTCTCTCTTCGACCAAAACCCTTCAACCCATCATCTCCTTTCAACTCCTTCAGGTCCACCGACCTCTTCATCTCCCCCACCGCCCTCACATCCACCGCACCACCACCGTCTTCGTCAACAAAGATTGATAATTATCAGGTAGCTTCACTTTACTTATCTGTCAAAAGTCGTTATTTAGAAAGAGAGAGAGAGAGAGAGAGAGAGAGATTTTGATATATCGAAGAAGATCGTAGACTTTGCTGCAAAAAAACGATCCTTCTCCTCCAACTCCTCGCACCCTAGCAACCTGCGTGTGGAACTCCGGCGTATGTAGCATCGGAGGTGATCGGAAAAAGAGGGTTTCAATTTTGGGAAAAAAAAGGATTTCGGGCTTACTACTAATAATTTGCAAAAATGGTCATGGGTTCAATCAAAGTGGACAAGAGCCGACAACGCAAGATATGGTTCAACAGCATGGTGGCTGCTTACACAGGTTGGGAAGATGCTCGGAACGATCCCGTAAAAGCTGTCACATTTGGGGATGGGAAACCATTGCCGGCTGATATCATCTACGACTGTCTTAGCATTCTCGATGAGGAAAGTGTTGCCATTCCATGGCAAAAGGGTGATATTCTACTGTTGGATAATTGGGCTGTCCTTCATTCTCGAAGGCCATTCAACCCGCCTCGGCGTGTGCTTGCTTCGCTGTGCAAGTAAACAATGCGGCTTTACTTGTCGATCTATGTGTATTGCTTAATTCTAGCATTTTAGGGAAGCTTCAAGAAAGAGATTTGAGCAAATAGTTTCATGAATCACACTAGTATTGTCTATTGAGTGAAATAAAATGATGTGATATGAATATTTTGTGAAACGTCTTACATAATTCTGGACACTAAAGCTTACCCTCTCAAAATTCAATCCCTCTCCCCACCACATGCTGTGCACATCAATGACATACACAATTTGCAAATATTACAGATATCAGCACACAAACTGGTTCTTTTATACACATCAAACCCAAAGAAAATTCAAATTTCTCTGGGTTTCAGTCCAACAACCCAGAGAAAATTCAGACCAACCAAACCAGAGAAACTGTGAAGAAGGCTATGCCGAAGCCGAGGGAATAGAGAAGATGGCCAATTTCCTTGAGTTGCGGCTGTTTGAAGTGTAATGAATGATTATAGCCACCCTAATCTTCATCCCATTGTGCTTAGATTATCCAGAGAAATTTCGAATTTCTTAGGAAAGAAATTCTGAAGTCCAGAGAAATTTGGTGGACGAATCATGGAATTGAAAGAGTCTTGACTGCTTTTTGTTGAATTCTGTAACATATGGTTGGATGAAATTGCGTCTCAAATTTTAGTCCAAAAATGAAATGAGTAGTACAGATTTAAAGTTAATATGATACTAATCACACATAAATAATTGTATTTTATAGGAGCCAGTTGTTTGTTTCATGATGGAATAAAATTCTCTGACTCATATTTACGCTTTAAGCTTTGTGGTTTTCAAGGCTGTCTTTTTCATGGTTGTAACTTGGTAAGCATCTTTCAATTTCATTTGATGTGATCAACAGAATAATTGAGCATGATCCAGTTACTTGTTTGCCACGCGATCCTTTAATGAATTTTCTCTAGATTGTGGAGTCCAGAGAAATTCTCTGGGTGGGAGAATCTCTAGAAATGTTTGTCTGAGAATTTCTTTGGGTTTGGCGAGTCCATAGAAAATTTTAAAATTTCACATGTGTCCAAGGAATTTTTGAAATTTCTCTGGTTCAACCTTTGGACAGCAAAAGATGGGTCTGTTTCTCCAAAGCCAAGTTTTTTCAGAGAAATTTGGTCTGAAATTTCTCTGGATTGAAATTTGGTCTACTTATTGAAAGAAATAAACGTAACTCTACTTTTGCGGTAGCTATCCATAAATTGACAGCGAAAATGATTCATTAGATTTTATTTTTGTTTGGTTTCATTCAATGTTGTCCAAACTAATAACCATTTTTATGTCATTGCAGTGGTATATTAATACGTACTTTGGCTGATGCTTCGCAAGATCAACACTCCCTTTTAGCGTCATAGATTATTTTTAATGTTCTTGGTTTCTGTGCAACCGTGGCTACAACAATAATAGTTACAATGTATGCGAAAAAACGTCTCAAGGAACTACACAAGGAGGAGGAGCTGCTACTGCAGTAAAGCTTTTGTTCTGGTTCTGATTGGAGAATCCTATGCCAGCCAAACCTGGTCAGGTTTGCAGATCTAAACATGATGAATGGATGGAGAGGGCTTCACTTAAATCCACTCCATGCTCAAGATGATTATATGTTTATATGGTGTCGCTGAACATGTTGTGGAAGGTAGAAAGATGAAATTTCAGTCTAGAGAAATTTTGAGAATAATTAGACTTTTCAGAGAAATTTGGTCTGAAATTTCTCTGCACCAATTTTCTCTGGACTGAAATTTCTCTGGACCAATTTTCTCTGGACTGAAATTTCTCTGGACCAATTTTCTCTGGACTGAAATTTCTTTGGATCAAGGTTGAGGGACCTTAGACATTATGAAAATATTGTTGATGGACCTCAGACATCATAAAAATATTTGATGTTCTTTATGCTATAAAATCATAACATCAAGGACCTTAAAAAAAAAACCCTTCTTTCATTGATTGGTTTAATTATAGCGGCAACCTAAATCTAATTCCATAATTAAATAAAATGTTGGATATATGATGTCTTTCTGTTGCTATAACCTATAATTTTGTTGGAAAGATGGCTAATTTTTTGGAATGTATATGAATAATGTAATTCTTAAGTTGATTCAAATAAACTAAATAATAGTTCACATTTTATAACATAAATGCATATGTATAAAACTAAACCAAATTAAGACTTGTATCCAATTAAGGCCTCGTTTGGAAAGCGACCGGTTTAGCTAAAAAGTCAAAAAATTATTAAAAAGTCAAAAAGTCAACAACCCATATCAAAAAGTCAAAATTCTCTTTTATCTCTACTTTTTACATATCTTTTCGTAAAAAGTCAAAAAGTCATCACAAACATACTAATTTTTTTTAGCTCATATTTTAGTCAAATAGTCAAAAAATTACTAAATTAGCTTGTTCCCAAACGAGGCCTAAGTAAGATTATAACTGTGTTAAATTTTTTTTACCATTCCAATTTGGTGAGGATTATATACTTAATTAAATTAAATAGAAATTTAATCAAGATCTTTAGTCTAGTGATTGTGTAGCGTTACTTTGTAGTGTGAGATTATTAGTTCAACTCATATAGAGATGAATTTGATACCCTTTGTAGTATTTGTTTATGAATTTATTATGGAATATTGTAGACTATACTAGTTACTATTGCCTTTGGATAAATAAATTTTGTTAAGAAGAAGTTCATCAAATTTTACTTTCAATCAGTTACGTCAAACAAAAAAAAAAAAAAAAAAAAAAATGAATAAATTAATAATGTTTCCTATTGAACAAGTGCGGGGCTATGTATAATTTAGTGGTGTCAATTGACACCACTGAACTTTCAAATTTTGTTCGAATATATATGGAATTTTGTCTAATAATTTTGGATTTTAACAAAATGACCCTAGTGAATCTAGATAAATATCACATATATTTAGAACTATTCATTGTTTGGTGGTGTTAATTTTAACTCAGTGTTTATTCATTCATTCGCTTCATCAACGCTTTATTTTCTAACAACTATTGCCGTATTGCCACTGCTGCATTCCTTTATTTGTTCCCTTTCTTTCCTTCTGAGTAACTCCACTAAGTGAAATTTCTGGCTACGCACTGCTATTGAAACTGTAAAAAATTTATCTTAATGACTATGACTTATATCACCTAATAAAAAATCATATGAAATTGAATTTATCACCTAATATTTTAAGTAGGTAAACAATTAGTAATTTTAGTGTTTATATAAGTAAATTTTGTGTACATACAAACAACAACAAAAATAATACTAGTTACTATTTTATCAACAAATATATTTTTTAAAACATGTACAGAGGTTCTATTTTTTGAGTTCCTCTTTGATCCCTAAAAAGTTAAGGTTGACTCTAGTGATTGGTAAGGGTGTGCGTGGTTCAGTGCAATTTGAGGTTAAAATTATAAACTAAATCATAAATGGCAGATTGACAAATAAGCAAACTATGATTTGAGCGGTTTCAATTTATTAGTTGATTGAAGAATAATCTTAAATATACCAATTTGCAATAAATTTTATATATTAAATATCTCTCACATTGATTTTAGTTTGATATTTCATTAGAGGTAAAAAAAATATATTAATTATAATGGAGCAGTGCGGTTTTAAAGACAGATTATAAATTTCAAGTTGCGAATCAAACTAACCTGCGATTAGTGAGCAAATCAATACAAATTGGGTTATTTTAACATATTGAGTTGTATTTTATATAACCTTAGTGGTTGGGCTGTTGGAGGTAGGGAAAGGACTGGTGGAGGAGGCAGGTGTCGTGGGGGAGGGGCTACTGGAGAAAGGTGGCAGGAGTGGAGGGTTTAAAGAGTATATTTGGTATTATGGTGAGGTTAGAGAAGAAAAGGTTAGGAGCAATTTTGAAAGGGAGGTCTAAAGTAGGGGTGGAAAGTAAAATAGTGAACTCTTAGGAGCACTCATAAAATAATAATCTTCACTTTTCACTTACTGATTCGAATCAGCGGAGATATTCTAAACAAAACCTGCCGCCAAAAGAATGTCCACGTTCACTGACTGCTCCAACGAAAAAAAAAAAACGGTGTTTTCAAGTTTCAACCGAATCGGTATCTGAACAGAACATAGAGAAACAAAGAACAACAAAGTGACGAATAAAAAAAACCTAAGGTCGCCCATCAATGGCGGTGACCAAACCCAAGGGCAAGGGTTCTTCAGCCCCGACCTCACAAACCTCGAATTCCAGACTTTGGCTTTATTCTCTGTTGCTCACTCTTCAGTACGGTGCTCAGCCATTGATCTCCAAACGATTCATCAGGTTAATTGCATTGTCTCGCTTCCATTGAATTCGTATCGACACTGTGATTGTTTTGATTTTGTATGGAAATGATACTCAATTCTCTTTGATAGTCGTTCGATTTTCTTGTTCTGACTTGTGATTTTGTAAATCGAAGCTTATTATACAAAAAAATGTGATTTAGTTACGTACAATTTGATTGATTCAATTGAGTTTTAGCTCATTGGTTTGCTAAACTGTACAGAGGTCTGGTGGCAAGGATGGGTTGAGGGTGTGTGTGTGTGCACCCCAAACATACTTTTGCACCCCCATAGTGATAATTCTGGATCCGTCATTGTTTGGTGGTGGTGTGTGCAACAAGGATTGCATTTGGGAACTTGTACATAGACGATGAATTGAAGTTACCTCCTAAATTGGCAGTTCAGTTATAGGGTGTCTTTGACCTATTTACATATTTTTATTATTATTTATAAATTGTAAAATTAAACAAGTTTTGTATGGATTCACTTATTTCTTAAATTACGGTAAAGCATTTCTTAAAAAGCATTACATTTTTTACTTAGCACCAATGATGGATTGGGGGGGTGGGGGCGCCCCCAAAATTTTGAAAAATATCATATATTATATTAAAAATTTTAAAATAACTTCAAATTATAGGAGTTCGCACTCCCAAATTTTTTGTAGATAATTTCAAAATTATATAGAGTAGCCCCTTCAATTTTTTAAACTATAGATTAACCCCCCAAAGACATAATCCTGGATTCGTCCCTTCTTAGCACAAAATACTATTTGAACTATATTTTTCCCCGAAATGTTATAATAATATTTTTTTAGAAAAACGTGATTTACAAATGCGTTCTAATTTTGTTTGGGAAATAAGTTGATCTGTACATTAGTAGTTTAATATTGAATTAAAAAAATCTAAACAGGTCAAACCCCAGTTATTTGTAAGGCTGTTATACGAACCAAGCTACTTGAGCTTGACTTGTCTTTGGCTCGTCAAAAACTTGTTCAAGGTCAGATCATTATGTAAACAAGCCAAGCTTGAACACAATTTTAAACTTGTTAAGTTTTGAAACCAAGTTTGAACAACCTATTACTTAACTCGATAAGTTATATGCATTGTAAAAAATCAAGCTACTTGAGATCGACTCGTTATGTAAACAAGGCAAGCTTAAACACATTTCGATGCTTGTTAAGTTTTCAAGCCAATCTTGAACAACTTACTACTCGGCTCAACTTGACTCATTTATCACCCTAGTTATCTGAGACACTTATACCTAGTTGAATGTTTGTGCAGGAACATAAAGGAAGGAGTCCTTTTGTCACCTTTCCTTAACATCTAGTCTTTGTTGGTAAAGAGTTTTAACAGAAGATTTTTGGTGTTCGGAGTTTGAGAATTGTAGTAACTACTGTTAAGTTGATATGGAGGAGTTACTTACCAAATCGGAGTTTTTCCAAAGATTGTTTCCCAAATACAGGTTATTTTGAATTTTTTTGAACTTGTGTTTTTCAAATCTCGAAGTCACTCACAAAACAACATGGATTTGGAAAATCAATTTAAAACTGTCTGGGTTTGGTAAAAACTCATATATGGAGATTTGTGACTGATCAAATTACTGCAATCAGTTATTTGATGGGGTGAAAGTCAGAGAGTGCAGGGAGTAATGACTTCTTAAGCAATGGATCATTAGTTCCTAATTTCACCTTGTGAAAACAGTGTTATCACAGGGTTGGTGTAAATATGAATACGTCATCCTACTACTGGTTGCATTAAAGTTATGGATTGGGTTGCTTCAAAAAGATTTGTTGAGTTTTACTATGTTATGGATGGAGTTCTAACTATTTTGTAAGCTCCAATTGTTTGTCGATTTTATGCTTGGCTCACTTGCAGATAGGGGTGCAACTTGAGCGGGCTCAACCCGAGCAACCCGAACCCAGCCTGAATTCTTTTAGGACCTGAACAAGATATTTTCAAATTTAGTACAGGCTTGGGCAAAAATTCAGAAATCCGAATTAAATTTAGACAGGCTTGGACAAAGACGTCAAATAACCCGAAGCCCGAATTATACATATATAGATATATAAAAATATTAAATATATATAAATTATTAGCCATTATATAATATTAAAGTAATTTAGATTATTAAATCATATTGAATATATATTATATATACAAATAACATAAAATCTTACTCTTTTTTTTTTTTTTTTTTCTTTTTCGACTCATAAATTGTAAAGACTACTATAGTGGCATCTCTATATTATATAAATTATTTATTTTGATGGCATTAATGATTTTCTATAAATAAAAAAAAAATGTAAATAGAGTCAAATTTTATCAATTTAATAATATAGCCGCAAAAAAAAAAAAAGAAATTTATTTACAATTCAGGCAATTCGGGCAACTTGGACAACTTGGGTTTAACTCGGGTCGGGCTTTGACATGCAACCTTGGGTTACAATTTGGGCCTAGGCGTCAGCACAACTTGGGCTGGGCTTAGACAACCTGCCAACCTGACCGAACCAGCCCGAGTTGCATCCCTACTTGCAGATGTAGTACCAATTATTTTACACAGAATGACTATTAATATTGATTCTTTATATTCCTCTTACATTTTCATACTCTAGAAACCAATTTCCCAGTAGAAAAAGAGATAAAAAAGAAGGAGAAGGAAAAGAGAAGTAAAACTGGTGTTAAGTTTTTCAGTATTTACACCACAGGAGCATTTCTACTTTTCTTGTTAATTATTACCCTGTGCAGTGATAAATGCAGGTTCAATTTTTAACCGATATATAGTACTGTAATTTTCCAGTTTTCAACTAACTATGATTCTTGCAGACAAGAAGTTATTGTGACGTCATCTGTTTTGGCATGTGAGATAATAAAGGTTTTCTCCTTCATCTTTTGTTTTGCACTCCATCTTTGTTTTTGATCTAATAAACATTGAAGGAAATGTACTTTTCATTTGCTTACAGGTTATTTTTGCTCTTATACTCATTGTAAGAGATGGTGGTTTGAGGAGACTATTCAAGGAGTGGACTTTAGCTGGTTCATTGATTACATCAGGATTGCCGGCAGCTATTTATGCGCTGCAAAATAGTCTGCTGCAAATTTCATACAAAAATCTTGATTCCCTCACATTCTCAATGCTGAACCAGACAAAACTCTTTTTCACTGCTCTGTTTACATATATAATACTGAGGTATGTTTTTCTAGATCTTCAACTCGAAGGCAAGTGGGTTAGTCTATTGGCTAAGATTTTTGCTATGTCAATAAATAATAATTTTTTGTTGATAATGGCTTATCAATTTGAAAACTTGTCTGAAAAATAATATGAGTTGCTGAAGTACACTTCAAACTTATGAGTTGGTAAAAGAAGTAATATCGTACTTCATTGAGCTATCTGGTGGGTGTTAAAGAAGAAAGAAGTGACAAAAGGTTACATTGATGTGATTAGGGATATGTATAAAGGTGTGGTGACCACTATTAGATCGCTTGCTGGAGAGACAAGTGAATTTCCAATTACTGTAGGGTTACACTAAGGATCAACGTTAAGTCTTTATCTTTTCGCTTTAGTTATGGATGAGTGATGCACAATATTCCGAATGATATGCCACGGTGTATGCTTTTTGCAGATGATATCGTATTAGTGGATGAGACTAGAGAAGGAGTTAACACTAAGTTGCAGATTTGGAGAAAAATACTTGAATCTAAAGGATTTAGAATAAGTATAACTAAGATAGAGTATATGGAGTGCAATTTTAGTTACAGTCACAATGGAAACAAAGGAGAAGTGAAGATTGAGAACTAAGAATTACCTAAGAGTGAACATTTTCGTTATTTAGAATCGATTATCATAACGACTGGGGAGATTGGAGTGGATGTGGTCGACAAAATTAATAATTAAGATGGGGTGGCTTAAATGGAGGAGTGCGTCTGGAGTTCTGTGCGATAAACGAGTGTCCATTAGATTAAAAGGTAAGTTCTATAAAACGGCTATTAGACCAGTGATGTTGTATGGAACGGAATGTTGAGCGCCTAAGAAATAACATGTAGATAAAATGAGTGTTACTGAGATGATGATGTTAAAGTGGATTAGGAATGAGTAAATTCGAGAATGGGTAAGAGTAATACCAATAGAAAATGAGTTGAGAGAGAATAGATTGACATGGTTTGGTTATATACAACAGAAACCAAGAGAGGTAGTAGTGAAGAGATGCAATACAGTGACGGTAGATGGTAGTGTTAGGGGAAGGGGTAGAAATATGATTTTCCTTAATTTGACTAACGAAACGTCCTTGGGTAGAGTCGAGTGGAGAAGAAGGATTCATGCAACCGACCTCATTTGATGGGACTTAAGGTTTGGTTTGGTTTGACAACATCTATGGATTTAATTCTTAATTTAATTCTTGTTATGTTACTTCCTTTCAGTAAGTTTAAAAAGCAAAAATTATATATTTTAGACTTTGATTGGAAGCAACCTTTTTGTCAACTAGGATATTGCTTTCCATAAGTACTTGGAAACTCTATAGCAACCCCTATTCTCCCCAGATAACCTGTCATCTGCTGTTGGAGAAGTCCTCGATTTATTTCCAATCTTTCAGTGTCACTCTTCTCCCTTTCATAATCCATGTTTTCTACATTTTGGGTTACATTTTTTCCCTTGAAATATAATGATCTTTGTTAACATTTTTGTTTCTTAGTATCTTATGACTGTATAATGGGGGCACATTTATTTCTTCAATAAAACTTGCTAGATCTGCCTTTGGACTGTAATTGCATGAATAAGAAGATGGACTTGCATTGCATGTTTTACCTTAACAATAATTATAAATCATTTGCTTCTGTGCATTTAACTAGTAAATATTCTGAGAATGTGATTTCTGAGGTTTCTAAGAATATGTTGTCTATTTTTTGGTTTATCTGTAGGCAGAAGCAATCAATCCAACAAATTGGGGCCCTCTTTTTGTTGATAATGGCAGCCGTTCTTCTAAGCATTGGTGAAGGATCTAGCAAAGGTTCTACTAGTAGTAACCCTGATCAAATTTTGTTCTATGGAATAATTCCTATCATGGTAGCATCTGTGCTATCTGGCCTGGCTTCTGCTTTGTGTCAATGGGCTTCTCAGGTTGGAAGAAGTTTCCTATAACTTTGATTTTAGTAAAAATCTTATAGTTGTTATTAATTCAATCCTTTTACATTTTTTCTTTTTTTTTTAACAGGTTAAGAAACACACATCATACATGATGACCTTAGAAATGTCTACAGTTGGAAGCCTGTGCTTGCTGGCAAGTACCTACAAGTCTCCAGATGGAGAAGCCATCAGACAGCATGGATTTCTCTATGGCTGGACCCCACTAACTTTGGTAATGATCTTTATTGATATTTGATGATTTTGACTGTTATAAATTGCTCATCAGGCCAGTTGCATCCATGCCTGACTGGGAACCCTCACAAATATTAAGTTGATTAGATTTTCAGTCTAAAAGTAGATAATGTTGATGGTCTAGCTCATCTGATCTTTTGTGTTGTGTAAATAGATTCTCTATGGTGCAGTTAAAATTTGCTTCTAATATATATGATATGCTTCTTAGTTATTATCACCCTTGGTTTGAGACAGAACCTCTTGTTTGTAGTTTCCATCCCTTGGTTTGAGACAGAACCTCTTGTTTGTAGTTTCCATCCCTTGGTTTGAGACAGAACCTCTTGTTTGTAGTTTCCATCTCTCAGATTCCCAAATATGTTTGTCATTTTATAGTGGCATGCTTATTACTTGTGAAAAATTCCGTCTGATCAAGTAGATCCTTGAAGATGGTGTGGTTTCAATGAGATGGATTAGATGCTTTCATATGTTAGGCAATATGAACTTTTTTTCCCCTGCCTCCTCATGGTGTTATTTATTTATTTATTTTTTAGGGGGCAATGTGTGCTATTTTGCACTTTGTATTAGGTATTACTTAAGTGTTTCAAACTTGCTGGTTTTATTTTGTTCAGATTCCTGTTATATCCAATGCTCTTGGTGGAATTCTTGTTGGCCTCATTACATCCTATGCTGGTGGCGTTCGAAAGGTAAGTCCAACCTTTAAAAAATATATAATTTTGTAGGTTGTAATATGGAATGATGTCACTGGAGATCAGACAGTGTCAAGCTTGCCAGAATTTTTCTATTTGCCACAGATTTATTAGTTAAAAATCAAAAAGCAAAATTCAAGATGTTCTTATTTGCTGTTTCAATGGCACACATAGTCAGTGGAAACTTTTCTTCAAAAGATTTCCATGCAGATCTAATGGCCATTGGATTACATGATGGATAATTTGTTGAAAGTTGTAAAAAAGAAAAAAGAATCACAACTGTACTAAATAGAATTCTGCTACTGAACATGTTTATATTCGGTCAGGTTTGGTGGGCCTTGTAGTATTTGGACTAAAAGAGTGTCATAGACTTCACTTTTAGTTATGTTCTTGGATTTATTTGTTTATATTTAAATGCATGCAGGGATTTGTCATTGTCTCCGCACTTCTTGTCACAGCCTTTCTGCAATTTATCTTCGATGGAAAACCAACTTCATTGTACTGTGCTGTGGCTCTTCTACTTGTGATTTGCAGTATCTCAATATACCAGAGATATCCATACCGTGTGAAGAGGAAAGAGTCCTAAGTCTCACGACATTAGGGGAGGTATTGCAATTGCCCCAATTGATAGGATGTTCATTCGGTTCAAGTTGTTTTGACTTTCCAGAGAGGAGTTTTCTAGATTCTTTTGGAGTAGTGTACAAATGACTACTAGCTTAGGAAATTAAGAAGGTAATCTTTGATTTCTTTTATCAAATTCATTACCATTTGAATTGTATATTAATGGGGGCTTATAGTCCCTTCAGCATAGCAAAACATGTATATGTATAATGAACTTGAAGAAATTCAATGTTGTTCATTGGAGTTCTGAAACTCTGATCCAAGAGCAGCCAGTTACGGGGGACTGTTTGAAGATAAAAAAAAGGAATACTACAAAAGGCTTCATAATTGCACAAGTACAGTTATCAAGAAAATCTTATCCACGAGAAACTTGGAAGTTATTATTGAGAGATAAATGTAATAATTCAATTAAGCACATTTTAAGGTAAGCCAATTAATGTGTTTTGATGCCCTTGCTAATATGAGAGTGGCCAGAGAGAAGTACTTGGTGGTGGCAAAGGAAGACTAGATCAGGTCAGGCAGGCAATTCTTGGAAGCTGACATGATGGGAACTTTTGTAGTTTTGCTACATCTCCTATTTCATCACCTCTAAATTTCAATTACACTTCTAATGAGGTGACAAATAATTTTGAAAGAAGAGAGAAAAGCTTGGAGAAAGTTGATTGGTTAGTATTGTTTGCTATCTCATTAGAGGTGCAATTGGAGGCGATTAAATGAGGGATGGGGCATTTCTCCTAATTTTTAGTTTGTAACTCAAAAGGTTCCTTTTGCTTTCTTTTGTGTTTATATTTCTATTTTACCTATATAAAAAAAATGTTATTCTTTCATTTCAAATTATTTAGTTGACATGAAAAAATTAAAAATAATATATTTTTCATATTGAAGTATTTAATTTTTTTCCCCATCAATTAAAAGATCTCTTTAAGTAACTTTAATTTGTGAAAAGAATTAAAAAATTTTGACATAAGAATATTTTTATGTTCTTGTTTTTTTACTAGATAAATAATTTAGGGCTGGTTTGGGTAAACCTAAATAAGTTAAAAAGTCAAAAAATTACTCCAAAATCCAAAAAGGTATCACTATTCACCAAAAAAAAAAGAGCACTGTTAGGGGGCCCGAATTTGGGTGCCCCTAATGGCTCAAATTTCCTTATCAGGTAAAAAAAAAAAAACAAAAAAAAAAACAAAGTTACCAAAACTGAAAAATTTGAGCCATTTGAGCCACAATTTTTAGGACCACCAATTATTTTCCAAAAAAAATATTAAAAAATCAATTTTTTCAAAATAAGTACGCACCGAATTGACAAAAAGCGGCTGATGTGCTGCTGTTCGTCCCAGGGGCTAAAAGATTAGGTGTGATTTGCACACACACCGTTGCTCGTCCAATGGGAGCCATCACGGGTCCCGTTTTGATAATCCGAACCGTTCAATGTGTAGAAATCGTCGAGTACTATATGTCTGTAAAAAATCACATTGATCGAATATCGATAACTATATGATCAAAGCAGTTATGTACAACAAATGGTTGGTGTTATAATTAATGATTGAAAAATAAATAAATCTGATCGGATATTTATCGATATCTGATTAATGTGATTTTTTATAGGCACATAGTGTTCAACGAGTTATACACATTTAACGGTTTAGATTATTAAAATGGGACCCGTGATGACCCCCACGGGCCAAACAAAACCGTCCAGTGCTTTGTACAAAAATTAAGCAATAATTTCCATCCCCAATTCACGGCTGCAATGTGTACGGATGTAGGCCACCCCTCTCTAATCATTTATTACACACTTTTTTTATATAATTTTTTAATACATATTTTTTCATAAAAATTCAAAAAGTTAATTCAAACCTCCATATTTTTTTCTCAACTTTTTTAGTCTAAAAAGATAAAAAGTGTACTTTTTAAGACACCCTAAACCAACCCTTAAGACGTAAATAATACATTGTTGTCGAAGATGAAAAAAAAAGGAAAACAGCAACAAGTGCATACAAAAGACAAAGGGTTCAAGGCCTCATTTGGATATTATGGTTTCGGCAATGCTAGGGTGCCCGAATTTGGGTGTCCCTAATGCCCCGAATTTCCCTATCAAGTAAAAAAAAAAAAAAACAAAGTTATCAAAACTGACAATTAGGAATATTTGGGCCACAATTTTTAGGACCACCAATCATTTTCCTTATGATTTTTATTTAGTTTTCCATTTTTATGATATTTTAATGTGGGTTTTCAAATTTTTTTGTTCCCCCAGCAAACCCCAAAACTAAAAAGAGTTAATAAGAAAGACATAACAAATAAAAGATGCATCCAAACGAGGCACAAAACTTTAAGGGCACATCATTGTAGGCCCAAAACATAAGCCCACCTCATTAGTATCCTTCGTTTTAGCCCAAACATAGCCCTTTTCTTCTTCTTCTTCTTCTTCTCACCAGTCATCATCACAAAACAGCACTAGCAAATTACAAAGGTGTTTGCAGGGTTCATCATCAACATTTCAAAATCACAACTAACAGAAGAAAATGGGAAGTAGATTAGGTCGAAGAGTAGTTCATTTCGCAAACCTCCCCATCAAGCTTCTCATGCCCTCTTCTTTCTCTAACATCACCGAAATCTCCCTCAAAACCATCCCTTCTGCTTCCAAGGTCAATATCAAACACTTCCTAACTCTCTCTCTCTCTCTCATTATGTGTAGGTCTTACGATTTTTGTCTGATTGTTGTTTAGATCGAAATCAAGAGAGTTTTGGAGTCTCTTTACGGTTTCGAGGTCGAGAAGGTTCGAACCCTAAACATGGAGGGGAAGAAGAAGAAGAGAGGTGGGCTGTTGGTTGCGAAACCGGACTACAAGAAGGCGTACGTGACTCTGAGGAGCCCCTTGTCGATTTCGCAGGACCTGTACCCTATTCGGATAATCGAAGAGGATAGGAGGAGCTTGATCAAGGAGTCCAAATTGAAATCTAAATCTAAGTCCAGTATTGTGGAGGAGGGCGAAGCTTGGTCGCATTGGCTCGACAAGAAGCACGAAACCAGGTTCATCCCTGAGAAGAGTACCACCGCCAGCAGCAGCAGCAGCGGCGGTCGTGGCGGAAATCGCGGCGGTGATGGCGGTGCTTCTGCGGCGGCGAAGGCGAAGTTCCCCTGGACCAGCATGCGGTCTTCTTCTAGGTAGGGTTGTGGTTTGCAATTTTGAGAATTTGGGTAATCTGTTTGCTTTTCTTTCTTGGATTGGCACCTAGATGTCTACTTGATATGCTGATGAGTCATTGAATAATGTTGAGATTACATTTTGGGAGCTATAATATCTGCTAAAGTTTATTTAGTGCCACATGATTAATGTTCTGTAATTTAAATGTTAAGTTTGATTATGGTTAAACTGGGTTTGTTTAGGCTTTGATATGTGAATTAATGGCTATTTCAGTTTATCCAGATAGATGACTAGCTGATTTGAATTGATTTTTTACATTGTGCTTGGAAAATTGTAAAGTGGTGGCTTTCTGTGGAAGTTTTAAAACTCCATGATATTTTATTTGTGTTACTCTGGATTTTGTGCGTAGACTTAGGATTAGGCTTTTGATGGAATGGAAGTGAAGAAAGTTTTACAAAATTATTGTGTAGCATTCAAATTTTTTTTTTTTTTTTGAGTTGTTAGCCCTAACCCTAAGTGGTCAAGATACTTTACTAGTATCTAGTTTTCAATGTTTGAATTTGACATTTGTATTTTCTCTTCTATTGTGTTCTGGGTTTTGTGGAGTTCTACGAGGGTTTCTTTACTTTTCAGGATTTGTATGTTTTAATGGTTCCATCCCAGTTGGAGACCGTGATTCTCTCACAACAGGAACTTGGTTCTAACTTGTGTCTTGTTCTAAACTGCGGAATGGTGATTATCGAGTGGAATCATCACTATGTGGTTTTTAAACAATTCTGTGGGATGATTAAGTTATTGTGAGGGTTGATTTGTGTGTCATTGCTTATTGTATAGGATTTTGCTATTTGCTAGTTGAGAAAGATATACCTTGTGTCTGGTTTTGGGAGAAAGGAAGAGAAAGGAGAGGAAAGTATATACTTTCGCCGCTCTTTTCATTTTTCCTTGTTTAGTTCCCAAAGTGTAGGGGAGAAAAGAAAGAAAATTGAGGAGAAGTTATTTCAACCATTTTCTTCTTAGATCCAGCAATTACCTTTTTTAATTTGTCTAGATAAACAAACTAGTGGATTTTGCCTATAATTCTTCTCCATTTTCTCTTGATAACCAAGACGAGAAAATAATTAAACATTTTTAAACCCCCCCCCCCCCCCCCCCCCCCTTCTCTCTCTCTCTCTCTCTCTCTCTCTCTCTCTCTCTTATTTTCCCTTCACCTATCTTCCTTTCTCCCATAACCATACACTACAAGTGTGAGCCCTGACTGGTTTCAGAGTATTGAAAGGAAACAGATGTGAACACCTTGTTTACAGCTGATTAAGCAATGAAAGGAATTTATTGGTATGTTACTATGAGGCTATGATTTGCTACTTCGTCTCTGTAGAGTCGAAGAATTCACAGCTGTCTTGATCTTTATTGAGATTCTTTTAAGTAATCAAGGTGTCATTGCTTAACAATTTGCCATGAAGTGTGCCTCTTGATTGGACAAAAATGTAGAATCTTATTTGTAATGGTTGAGTAACATGAGATGGAGTCTGGTGAAATAATAATGGAAAATTGACTCTGAGCTATGCTAAGTTGCAAGTGAATGTTTCCTTAGAAAGCCATAAGATGAGACTTCACCCACAATGCAATTGTCATGGTTTGTCTGGTTATTTATTTTATTTTATTAGAACTCATAATTGTGAACCCAGGAAGTGTTTGGTAACTACTATTATAGTTTTCTATTTATTGTTTGTGTATTTTTCTAAAAACAAAACAAAAACATGTTTGGTAGTACATGCATGTTTTATTAGCACACAAAAACCAAAAATAAAAACAAGAAAACATCTTTGGTGAGTTGCTGAAGGGGTGGCTGGACGTGGTGTCCAGAGAGGAGGTGGGGGAGAGAGGTGCAGAGGGAATGAAAACATGAAATTTTTTCAAAACAAGTGAAAACACAATTTTGTTTTTGAATTTTTGACAAATATTTTCATTTTTTTTTGGAAATGGAATCAATTGCTAAACATGTTTTCGTTTAAAATTTTTCAAATTTTTGTGAACAAAAACATAAAACAGTAAACATAAAAGTTCCCAAACATATTAGTAATTGATTTTAAGCTAGTCATTTAATGCTGAAAAAGGAAAAGCATTTTGTTTAATGTAATTCAGACATAGATGATATAATATGACTAATGGAAGAAAAGGTACTACTTGCATATTGAGAATTCATGATTATGAATCCGTTAACCAAACATGTAGCTTGTTGTGCGCCCAATCTGGAGTCATATTTTATCTTTTGAAACTTTTGTACTGCACTGTTGGGCCCAGACTACAATTTATTATACTGTATGATCCATAGTTTCAAATTAATAGTCTAATATAGTCAACATTGTGACAAAAATTGTCTATGTTTGAACCATTTGTACCAATGGAAAACTATGAAGTTCTGTTATGTTTTTCTGATAGTGAGGACCAAATAAAAATTGAATGAGATAGCACTTATCCAAAGAAAAAGAAAACTGTGATAGCAATTATCAGATATGGTTTCAATCTTATTTAAACCAACGGACGGAGAAGAAGATGCAGATGATTCTTTTCTATTGCTTTTGGCTGCATGGGAATTCATAGTGTAGGTATTTGGTTCTTAGGAGATAGACAACAGCCTTTGGCGGAGGCTGACTCTCTGGCTGCGGGATTAGTATCTTTCTTGTCCCTCTTCAGTTTCATCGCCATCTACTTTTCCATTGAAAAAACCCGAGTTCTTAATTTTTCTCCAGCCAAATGTCCAACCTAATAAATTGCAGTGCTTGTGTTTTAGCTTGTCATATTGTCTTTGCAGCTCAGTGTAGTCTGTCTGTAGCTCTTGCATTTTCAATTGTACTTCTTCCAGTGCTTTGAGGATCTTGATCTCCTTCATAGATGACGTGCTATCCTCCTGATCTGAATTATCACCTCTTGCTGTTTGCTCCTTCCCTTGCATTGCTGCCTTCATCTTCACTTGTTCTGAGAACAAAACCTGCGAGCTTCTTTTTTAATGTAATAAATGTTGATTTTGAGGGATTATGGATTCCTGCGGCGTTACTTCCTTTGTAATAGGGTGGCATCCCTATCAATGCCTTTTGGTAATAAAATTTAGGAAAAAAAAATTACAAAAAAAAAAAATTCCCCAAGGTTTGACCCCTGCAACAAAATTAACCCTAAATTTTTAATTTTATCAATTTAAATCCTGAACTTTTGATTTGTTTTCAATTTGAACCAATTGCCTATTTTCGTTAAGTAAAAAAATTGATAGAAAAATGGGTATTTTAGTCATTAAACTCAATGAAAATTGGTATTTTAGATCTTTTATGTATACTTATATTGAGTTTAATGACTAAAATATTATTTTTTTCGTCGGTTTTAATGAATGAAAATAGGCAAATGGTTTAAATTGAAAACAAATCAAAAGATTAGAGTTTAAATTAGCAAAATTAAAAACTCAATTTATTTTGTTACAAAAACCCTAAGGTTTTTTTGGTAATTATCCCTAAAATTTACATGTCAAACAAAAGATTTCTTCAGTGTTACTGATAATTTTGAGGTGTAAAACATCAGAACTTTCTCTTGTAATGTTGCTGGCTCTCAGTGTGGGAAATTGATTTGTAACTTTTGGCGCTTGATGCATAACATCTTTTTGTGGTTACTCTTTTTGTTTCAGGTATTATTAAACTGATTTAGATTAATGAACAGGCTTAAATGGTTTTAGCATTACAAATTCATAGCTCATTAGAAACCTCATCAGCAAGGTTGATTCTTAATGACAGATTAATATGGACTATAACAACCATAAGGTAATGAAAAGAAGAATAATATCGTTCATTTTTGCTCTGTTTTTACATCACATTCGTGGCTTTAAGTTTTGGATTACCAATTCCTTTTGTTTCACCTTGTTTGAGAAAATAAAATATGTAAACATTTTGTTGGATGGTTTTTCCTTTTATGATCTCCTGGCTGTACTTAAATGAATTTCTTACCTTCTCTGTAAAATAAAAAATAATATAAACCATGTTTGTGTTGTTTTTTAAATGGTTTACCTTGTGAACATGAAAGGTGATGTCTTGAACTTGAATTTATATATCTGTTGGAATTTGAGAGGTGACAAACCTGCATGAGCCCAGCAACAGGAATTAAGGGAAAAACAATTGAAGGAAATGCCTGTTACAAATATCATTAAAACCAAAGACTGAATCACGTAGAAAAATAAATAAATAAATAAATCTGTGAAAATTGGTCATTGGCATGCATTTTCTAGAAACAGCATTCTCTCTTTTTACATTAGATGGTGTTGCAAAAAAAATTGTTAGGACAATAGGATCAGTGTTATAACCGTGAATGCTCTTTCTTTTCAAAGCTATCCGCTTTCGAAATGAGATTGGTAAGAACTACTATGCTTTGGTTGTGAACTTGGTTGGCACCATTCGAATATCACTTGCAGGGCTCAATGGTTGAGGCATCAGAAGGCCCTTCATAGTGACTTGCTTGCAGTAGATTTTTTTTTTTTTGTGTGTGTGTGTGTGTGAGAGAGAGAGAGAGTTCATGTTTGAGTAAATACCTGAGAAGTGAGTCTGTGGCCTAGAGGGCAATACTTTTAATGGGGTTGGTTTGTTGTTAGTTTTCAGAAGACATAATGACAAATCAGCATCAGGTAGACAATCTAAGATTAGAGAGAATGTTGGCTATGGCAAGTGGACAATCTAAGAATTAGAAAGAGAATGCTGGCTATGGCAAGTCTAATTCAAACAACATAAACACGTTTATGACCACTAGATTATTGTGTGGCTTAGATCAAGGTAGATTTGTTTGATTGAACATTTGTCGTATGCGCGTGTGTTTAATGCTCATTGTGTTTCATAATCCCAAAATATTGTGTTTATGCGAAATATGATGTGTTTTCAATGAATTATGCTATTGCTCAAAATCATCTTGTTAAGTAAATAGTTTTAGTACTCTTTAACAGAGGCAACTCAGGAAATTAGTACACCCCTGTTGTTGAAATTGATATATGACATGAGCTTTATTGTGGTAAAATGTTTTACTTTTTTGTCTTCCATGATGGGTAAGAGTTTCACCTCCATTGAAGAAGATGGTCAACTTTCATTAAAGGTCTGATTTCTCCTATTATTATGGTTCCTTCACTATGGAGATGTAGAAACTGTTTGGAGCTGTAATACTGGTCTTGTAACTGTCTCCCAGCTCTGTCGAAGTTCATGATCCCGGGCTTGTAAGATTACCATAACTCAAACCATGAGTTGTTTTTTCAGGAGGGCTGACTGAGCCGCTTCTTGAGGGTGGGACTTCAAATCCCAGACCCAGCCCAAGTCTCATTTGGGCCGGGCCAGTCTGGGCGGCCAGGGATATGGCTTGAGCCGGGTAAAAGCCGAGACTGTCCAGTGGGCCTTCTTGCCAAATTGGTACATCAATATTATGTGCAAACAAATGGTGCGGGCTACTGCAATTGACAAGATTGATTTCCCTAGGTTTGAGCAATTACACTACTTAAAGCTTTAAATACGTGAGTTAGTAGTAACTTAATTTCTATTACAAAAATCAGAAAAATAAAAAGTTTCTCTTGTACAAAATGTACAGCGAGGAGTACCTAAAATTTGGCCAAAAGTACCTAAATATTTGAACATTGCCTGAAAAAGTAGGTAAATTACCAACCATATGATGGTGGAAATAGGTCCCTACCCGCAGTAGAGTGTTGCATCTTAAATGGTGTCGCTTTTGTAATTTTTGTTGCAAAAAATATATTTTTGGGGTTTTAATTTAAGGTGTTAATGTTAAAATTTTATAAGATAAACGATAATCAATATTTTCGTAGTAGTTGAGATTTCTCAACATTTTCACAAAGAAATTTGTGTTCACAAAGAAATTTCAACTCGTCACAGAGAAGAAATTTCTTTGAGACGAGTTAAAATTTTTCTAATAATATTATTAAGGAATCTTAACTAATAATAAAAAATATATTGAATCTCTCCTTTATCAAAAGTTAAGAAAGGATGTTTCACTTCATTAATGTAGTGTGGGTGAAATATGTGTCTTGTACAAGTAAAATATAAATGAGAATTATGCAAAAATTGCACTCTATTAATTTCTAATTATTTTCTTAATTTTCTATTTATTTGATATTCTTATATTTCCTTCTCCTAAATTTAGTACTATTTATCATGCTATTATTATTAGTTTTTTTTTTTTTAATTCAACTTCTTAGAAAAGATGTTGTGTTAAAGACAATTAACTATTATTATTAGGTTTTTTGTTTTATTCAACTTTTTAGAAATGATTTTGTATTAGTTTAAAGACAATTAAAATATGTTTGTTAGTTTAGGATGGCTATAAATGCATCTCAAAATTGAATATATTTGGAAACAAGTTTTCAAACAATATAATTTGGTTGGGGATATAATACTGGATAATTCTTTTTATTCGGAATTGGAATATGAAAAAGTTAGAACATTAAATATTCAAAAATAAAAATCTTAACATAGAAAATTTGTTCAAGATATTAAATACTAACTATGACCAATGCCTAAAGGCACTTGCCAAATTAACATGTTGAAAAATGTGGCACATCACATTAAAATTTTATTGGGTATAACTTTTATGTAAAAATGAGTTGGGTGAAACTTTAAAAGAATTCTAAACTTTTTAAAGAATAAAATACAAATACATTATATTGGAAATAACTTTGATTGGGTATAACTTTTATTTAAACTTGTGCATAGCATGGTATTTTGGTTTATAAAATAATTTTAAAAAATTACACCCCGTGCTTTGAAGATTTGTAAAGCAAAGGTAAGTGAGAGAAAAATAAGAAAAATGTCTAATGAGAGATGTCAAAACTAGCGAGTTTGTGAAAATTAAAAAGTTGTACTTGATAGATAAATGGTGATTTCAAGAAAGATAAGAGGGTAAGGGTTACTGGTAGTTCATTGTTTATCATTTTCATTTTGCTATTCAATTTTTTGATTTAAACAAATTTTGCTAGATTGAGTTTCACAAAAAAATTATTATTATTATTATTACTATTATATGGCAAACTAAAAAAATGAAATTAGTAAAAAATAATAATAATGATTATTGATTTTCACATAGTTTACAATATTATCTAATATATGGCAAACTAAATTTATGAAACTCAAATAATAATGTATTTATATTTTATCATAGGTGTAATTTTATAATTTATCATATTTTTTGTTTAATTTTTACTAATTACATTATTATTCATGTTATTGTTATTTAGAACTTAAAACATAACATTAATAGTAAATATATATATATATATATATAAGCAAAAAGTGATAAAAATAGTTAAAATTTAATTAATTATATTTTTTTATTGTTTTTAATTTTAATTTTAAAATTAATTAATTATTATTTATTTAAAATTATGCATAGCATGAGTGTTATGCTAGTTCACAATAATATGTAAGACATTTTCAACAGATTTTTAGAAAGGGTCTAGCTTGTATTTAGTTGGAGATCAAGATTGGACCATCCAATTTGACTAGTGGGCCTACTTATGGGCTCTATTTCAATTATCCGAAACATTCACATTTTAAAATTCAGCGAATACATTATCCATATGAAAAATTAAAGCGATTGGATAACAAAAATCACGAGTTTAGATAAGTTTTGTATGAAAAAAATGAACGGAGAGAAAATAAATAATTTATATAAAATTAATCTAAACACGTAATTATTATTATCCAATTAATTTAATTTTTTACACGAATAATATGCCCGATGAACTCTAAATTATAGGCGCTTTGAATCAACGAAGTGGGGCTGAAAAGTTTGCCCACTAATGAAATTAGATAATCCAGCCTTGCGCCTTGAAATTAATGATCAAGCCTTACGCCTTCTTTTAAGAAAAATTTACCCATAAATCTTATTTTCTGAAAAGTTGAACCATTTAGTCTTAAAAGTTTTCTTATGCATCATTTAGTCCCATTTAATTTTGGTAAACAACATCAAAAATCATCATCAAAATAACATCAAACATCACAACATCATCATCAAACAACATCTGGGACTACCAAAGAGGAACCCTAACTTCCTCGGCGTCTGATCTCGAAAACCTCACTGTTTTTTCCTCTCCCAACCTTCCTCACAACCTCATAATCGTCCTGTTCCCCCCATTCCGAAAACGCCATGGCTGCAACAACAATTGCCCGTGAGAGAATGAAACAAATAGTAACCCATCTCCCCCTCTCTATTTCTCATAGGGTCGTAATCGTCATCGCTACCTTTACCTAATAATCAACACCCAAAAAAAAGAAGAGACAAACCCACCATTAAAATACACAACTTTCTCAAACCCATATTGCAATAACATTAATTTAATAACAAATGATCAAAACCCATCTGAACCAGTGGTAGTGGGCTTGCGTTCGAATTGCTGTGGCTCCATAACAGACACAATTTTCTTGGAAACAGTTTTCTTGGGATTCTGGATGGAAAACGAGGGTTGTGTAGAGAAAGTTGAGAAACCCACATCTTTCTGAACCTCAAGAAAGAGAAAGAAACAAGAAAATAAAAAATGGGTTAGCAAAATTTTCCCGAGAAAATATGGGTAGAACGTGGGGCCATTATCCTTCAGAAATGGTTGTTTGTTTAGTGATGTATAATGTATATGTTGATGTATTTTTTTTTTAGTTTGATGTTGTGATGTTGTGTTGTTGTTGATGTGATGACGTTTGATGATGATGATGATGATGTTGTGATGTTTAATGTTGTTTGAATGATGATGTTTGTGATGTTTGATATTGTTTTGATGATGATGTTTTATGTTGTTTTGATAATGATATTGTGATGTTATTTTGATAATGATGTTGTGATGTTTGATGATGTTTTGATGATGATATTTGATGTTGTTTTGATAATGATGTTATAATGTTTGGGGTCCTGTTATGGTGTGCAACCCTTTAAGGTTGCACACCATATGCAACCAACACAAAAAGTATAAGTGTAAGGTATAAACATGAAACAGGACGGCAAACAGAAAAGGCGTAAGTGTAAGGTGTAAGTTGCACACTTAAGAAAAGTCCTAATGTTTGATATTGTTTTGATGATGATGATTTTGTTTTGACGATGATGATGTTTGATGTATATGTCTTTTATGGTCAATTTCCCTATAATGGGACCTTTCAGTCTATAAGAAAACTTTTAGGACTAAACAGTGTATAAATTGTTAATTTGGGATTTATTGATGCATCATTCTTTTTTTAATAACATTTTAATTTTTTTTTTAAAAAAATACAAAAAAATAAAAAAATAATATAATAATTTTGGACTCTTTTAAAAACTCACATACTTTATTATATAAATTATTATCGTAGATTTATGTAAATGTAATAATTGCATAAAAATAATTATAAAGTGAGAGAAAGTACAAATAATGTACAAGACTACTCAAAATAAAATATGACAAATAAAATGAATAACTATAATTAGGGGTATAAAATACTGTCAAATCTATTAAAATCGTACCGATTTGTATTAATTCATATCACTCTAATCGCGGTTTAATTTTTAAAATTTATAATCAGCCAACTAAACCGCTTCGCTCTGCTATAGTTAATACATATATATATTTTTTAACTTTCAATAAAATATCAATCTAAATATGAGTGTAAAGAGATTTAAGAAATGAACTTTATTAAAAATGAGTAGTTATATATGTGAAACATATTATGTAAAATTACTTTGTATTATATATTTAAAAAATATTATACAAATTAGTATTATATATTATGTAAATATATAATAATTAATTAAAATATTTTTTAATTTGTCAATCTACTAAAAATTACCTAAATTACAATTTATAAATATATTAATCTACTATTTAATTTATAATTTTACTCACAAATCATTTGAATCAAATCGCGTGTGGTGCCCCCGCTAACTATAACATCTTATTGTTTCAAATAGTTAAAAACCAAAAATAAAATAAAAAGCAAATAAGGGGCAGAGTTGTCCAAATGCGACTTCAAAGAGTTATAACTTTGCCGTCTTCATAGTGTTATTGGTTGGCGCCTTGGCGGTTTCTTCTCCCCAAACTCTCTCTCTCTCTCTCTCTCTCTCTCTCCACTTCCTAGAAAACCTCATTCGATTTCAGATCTGTTCGTCTTAAACCTAGACACAGAGAGAGAAAGAGAGAGAGAGAGAAGTCAATTCGATGGCGGTTGTGTCTCCTCTCGCGAAATACAAGCTGGTGTTCCTCGGCGATCAATCCGTAGGCAAGACCAGCATCATTACTCGCTTCATGTACGACAAATTTGACACCACCTATCAGGTAATTCTACCCATCATTCTCACTTTCGCTCCCATTCCTCATAACCTCCACGTAATTCTCTTCATCTTTGCTTTTGTGTATTCGTTGATTTCGTTTTCAATCACTTTTCAATCCAGTTTCCA
Organism: Camellia oleifera; assembly: GCA_022316695.1. Lineage (NCBI taxonomy): Eukaryota > Viridiplantae > Streptophyta > Magnoliopsida > Ericales > Theaceae > Camellia > Camellia oleifera. The sequence continues at coordinate 138,109,147 of CM039314.1, read as the reverse complement.
ATTTTTATCCAGGTAGGGTTTTTCTGAAATTTCAATGATGTTCCGAAGAAAATTCACGTAGATCAATTTTTTTTATAGTAATTTTTGTGGAAACCTTGCATGTCTTGTGTTTGACGATGGTTGATTTGGAAATGTAATTTTAATGAATTAAAATGTTTGGCCAGTTTTATAGCTTTAATTGTAATTCTCTCTGTTTCTTTAAAATAATACAAATAATGTACAACTCTTTTATGTAGCTTTTTTTAATGTGAGTCCATTGCTTTCTACAGCGTCCTGGTGCTGGATACTAGATTTATTTATCATGTTACATCTTTTTGTTTTCAGATTTGGTTGACTACTTAGAGTTCTAGTTGTGGTTTACCAAGAAAAAATTGTTCATGTCGCAAAAATTCAGAATTCCTATATGGACATTGGTTTTAAAACTAGATTTGTGAAATGTAAAAACTAAACTAGAAAGTATTGAACAATGTTGAAGAGGATGTTTCACCAAAGTAGCCAGAATGATGCAGTGGTTAGCATGAGTGCTAATCCTTATGTATTAACCATACTGGAGAGAATGAAATCAGTCAGAGAGAGAGAGAGAGAGAGAGAGTCAAGTGTTGGTTTGGTTCTTTGAAAAAGACAGAGGAGAAGATCAGGTATAACGAAAAAAAAGTTAATTGATTAATTAATAATTTTATGATATATCAAAAGGGAAGGGAGAAAAGAAGAGAAGTGGCCAAAATTTATAAGCCACGGGTTTTCTTTTGGTTAGGGACTGGATTGGATCTTTCCTATGTTATCTCAATGGAAAATGTTAACAACTAAAATCGTGGGATTTTTTAATTTCTTTTTGTCAATTACAGAGAAATGAACAGAGTCCTGTCGGCACAAGGAAACAAAGAACTACAGTTTTTATTTATTTCAAGATTTTGTAGTAGAAATTAGTTCTTTTGAAAAAAGAACGAAAAGAAGTTATAGAACATAAATTTCAGACATTAAATTTGTAGAAGAGTAGATGGTACACATCTGGTTTGGTAGACTGCAATTTTACTTCTGTCGTTTAAGTTTCTGAACCTTATGAAACCATGTCCTTAGCTTTGGAATTACTACACCTTGAGGTGGCAATTCTAGTTTTTGCATTAGATGTTTAAATCTTGGAAAAAAAAAAAACTATGCCATCTTGCAGTGTCCTTCATCTTACCTGTTGGCCGATCAATGACATGGTACAGCAACTTTATTGGTTATTCATTTCTTTGAGTTAATTTTTTCAATTTCAAACTGTTCTTAAGCTTTTGCTTACTTTTTTCCATTCGGATTGCAGGCTACCATTGGCATTGATTTTTTATCTAAAACAATGTATCTTGAAGATCGAACAGTTCGCTTGCAGCTTTGGTAGGATTTCTTGCTTTCCTATACTTCATATATTCAAGATATACCAACCATGTGCTTCCTTGTCTATTTCTCCCAACTTACTGGTATTGTTTAAAAAAATTTAAAGCACAAACATGGAGATTTTACCATGATAGTGTGGAAATAATATGAGGTTACTTTTGTATTATTTAGGTGCTGTTTGATAAAACTGAAAACTGAAAACTAAGTACGGAAAATTGAATGCTAAATTTTTTAATCTAAAAATATGTTTGGCATGTACTGAAATTTAAGTATTGATTCAATTAAGCTCTTTGATCTATATAAGCATCTGAAGTCTGAAAATAATAAAAAAATTTAGGTAGCGTTTGGTAGAGTTTTCTAAATATGATTTGAGAATAGAGTTGTATTTTGAGTTTGTAAGTTTTGGAATTGTGATTTGAGTGGAAAATTTGTTTGGGTATGAGTTTTGAAAAGAGTTGTGAATTGAGTTTTGGAGGGAATTTTGAGTTTTTGAAATTAGAAAAGTTGTTTGATTAAAAAACTTACAACTCATAACCAAACACACAACTTAAAATTCTATTCAAAACTCATATAAAACTTTAAAAAATTCCGAAAATATTTTTTATTTACAATATAAAAATAACAGGTGTGAAAAAAAAAAGAAAAAAGGAAACACTGTTTCGGTCAACCGGCCGAACGTCCGGGGGACATCTGGGAGGACGACCGGGTTAGCCAAATTTTCTCACCTGGAAAGGAGTTTTTAAAAGTGGGTGTGAAATCACGTTTCCAGACCTCAAACCAAACACAGCGTTTAAACCAAAGACTGGAATCGCATTTCTAGAGCTCCACCAACACAGCCTTAATTTTGTTTTTATACTTTTTACATTGAAATGTTTAATTAGATTCTTTTGCCACACTAATATAATTGGTGAAAAAAATTATTGTAATCACAATTATAACATTATATTTCAAACATGCACAAGTTAGTACATATAAAAAGTTAAAATCATATGAAAACAATGAGTATTTTTTATTTTTTTATTTGAAGTATTTTTTTATTTTTATTTTTTCAAAAATAGATTTGGAAAACTCAATTAAAAATAGTTTTTTTTAAAGACCTATTAGAGAAAAACCAGATGAAGAACTAAGATAAAGACATAATAAAAATTTTCACAAACATATATATATATGTATATATATACAGACACACAAGTTAATACACATATAAAAAAATTCATAATCAATGCATTCATATATATATATATACATGCAAGTTAAATCCAAATAAAAAAGTATTTTTCTAGACTTACTTTTGCTTGCCTCAATAGATGAAATTGGATTCCTTGAGAGAGCAGCCAAAACTGTGAGAGAAGAGCAGAAAAAGTGGGTAAGCTTTGAGAAATAATTTTTCTAGACCTAAATCACTTAGCGCATTAAGTGATAAGTAAAATGTAGTTTTTTTTTTTAACTGAAAATTATAGCCTTTTTTTAAGTGGGACTTAATTTTTTAAGTGATACCATATATGTACAATCAAACCAGCTTAATTAAGAAATCACTTAATATTTTCAATTTTAAGAGCTGAATTAGGTTATGAAACACCCCCTTAGTATATAACCTATTGCGAAGTATAATCGTTGAAATATTCCTTTTTTCCCTACCTTTTCTTTTACTGCTGTTTAGTAACTACTGAATATCCTCCTATTTAAATAGTAATTATTTTGTATACATATGTAGCTTCATATCTCTATTTAGTTTTTTCTTGTAATTAAGCAACATCAGAAATGTTTTGCAAATTATTTGTGGGTTTATGTGAAGTATGTGATGAATTTTTTAAATGTACTATTCATTTCTTTTCTTAAATTAAATATCCTAAGTTCACAGGGACACTGCCGGGCAAGAGAGATTTAGGAGTCTTATTCCAAGCTACATTAGAGATTCTTCCGTTGCAGTGATCGTCTTTGATGTTGCTAGTGAGTATTGTCTGACTTAAAGGAGAAAAGGGTCTTTCATTACTTCTATTATATCTTGCTGTTTTTCTGCTGTTTTTTTCCCCTTGATAAGCTTCCAGTTTTCATGCTAATTTGAATACATTATGCATAAAATAAGGGAAGGGAAGCTGATTTCACCGTGGCTCTATTTTTGTTCCTAAAGGCTTGATTTTAGGAAGGGAAAGGGATGAGTATATTTCAGAATACATAGCTGCGGACTCTTTTCTTGTGATTGAGTAACCGCAGCTCTGCAAAAAAGATGTTTGCGTGTTTATACATGGCTACCATGTCCATACTACATGCATAAGGACATACGTATTATCATTTTTATGTATTTCGTAACTTGTATTTCCTACTGCATTGAATATCAATATTTACATAGTGATTAATCTTCTGTTGATCTCAATTTGCGTTATGTTCTATGACCTGTAGGGTTTAATTGTCATGCTACATTGTCATGATGCAGATCGGCAATCTTTTCTTAACACTTCCAAGTGGATTGAGGAAGTACGTACAGAACGAGGCAGTGATGTTATTATTGTTCTTGTTGGGAATAAAACTGATCTTGTTGATAAAAGGTGAGGAATGGACTGAAGTGTTTCTTATTTTATTGTTTAACAATGGCAATTTTAGTGAGCACTTACATATTACAGAGGTCTACCTTCGTATTCAACTACCAATTGTATGGGTATATTTTTACTGTCCGTATTAGATAATAGTCAGGAAAGTGGGCTGCTTGCTTTACCCTTTTTCATGTGCAGAACTATATTAAGTTTTATTCTTTTGGACAGCTTAGACCTTGTTATCTCAATTTGTTCCCCTTTACCTCCCAGATATTTTCCTTAATTCTATTGCAATGTCTGGGCTTCTTCTTACACAATTTCCAATAATACAAGGATTCATAATTATACGTGTACTGACTACCAATGATTTTCAAACAAAACATTGATTGTAGTTTGTAATATTGCTTCTTTCAATGTTTAAAAACACACTCTAGTTTGTAATAATGTTTTTTTTTTTTTTTTTCCGTTTTCGTTTTTAAAAAAATTTGAGAACTGGAAACAAAAATATGTTTGGTAACTATTTTCGTTTCCAAAAAAATGGCAATAATCTTCAGAATTTGACATGAAAAATTTTGTTTTCACTTGATTTCAAAACAAGTTTTAATTCCCTCCTCCTTCCCCCACCACCTCTGGTCACCCTCCACCTCCGACCACCCTCTCCAGAAACTCACTAAACATATTTTTCTTGTTTATGTTTTTATATGTTTTGAAAACATGTGTGTACCAACATGTTTTTTGTTTACATTTTTTTGCAAAAAAAAAAAAAATTTGTTACCAAACGCCACCTAAAATTATGTCTATTTTTATTAAGAAGGGAAATGAAGGTTAGCATTGTTCTTCTTCTATATAGGATTATTCTGATGGCTCTTTTCTGGTGATCAAACCAGGCAAGTGTCAATTGAAGAAGGAGATGGCAAGGCTCGCGAATTTGGTGTCATGTTCATAGAAACCAGTGCGAAAGCAGGATTCAATATCAAGGTGGAGAGACTTTGAGCCCTTCATGCATTTTTCTTATAAAGAAGCAATGCATTCAACTACTCATAATACAATAATGGGGAGTGATCTCCCATTCTTACTCATCCCATATACATTGTTTTCTCGGAGAATAGTTTTTCTTTTCTAGGATGCTTCCCAATGGCATGGTTAAGTTCATAAATTTTCTATCCACCTTGCATGATGCAAATGCTAAGCTCTTTTCTTTTTCCTGTTGATTCTTGTACCCTTTTTTCTTCACACTTGACATATCCTAATTCTAGTCTATAATTGCAGCCTCTGTTCCGAAAGATTGCCGCTGCTTTGCCAGGGATGGAGACCCTTTCCTCCACAAAACAGGAGGACATGGTTGACGTGAATTTGAAGCCTACTGTGAATACGTCCAGCACAGAGCAGCAAGGGGGAGGTTGTGCATGCTAAAGAATGTAAATAGGGAGGGGAGAGAGAAAGAGAACAGTGAGAGAGAATGAAGCATCAGTTTGAAGCATCAGTTCGAATAGCCTAATACCAAAAAGGAAACAGCAAATATGATTTTGAAATTCTAAACTAATACAAGATTGGGGCAACTTTGATGCTTTCTCTTTAATATAAAAGCAATTGTTTCAAGTCTTGGGAAAGAGGAAGCTGCAGTGGTCTGCTCTTAAGGTACTAGAAGTTGATAGTTATTCCTAGATTTGTTTTGTTATTGAGATTACTATTACTATTTTTCTGTTTTTTTTTTTTAATTCAAAAATTTTCTCTTTAGTGAAACCATTTTCATATGTTTGTATTTGATTTTGAATGTATCCACGAATTCATTTTTAGTAGACATTTACTTTTAGGATCATTGAGTTTTGTAATACCTAAAATCATTAACAGCTAGATTTTCTTACGAGTTCTTTACGTTTGCACGGTTTTGTTTCATTTTTCAGCCACTATGAGTTCCTAATCGGATCATTTGGTGAATATGTGCTTTGAAACTACAAGCTTGAACAAAATTGGGAATAAAGCTTGTCATGAATGTACTTTTTGTTATTTATGGTCGTAATAAATCCTAAGAATATTGTTATGCATTATGTTATTTATCATCTGGTTTATTAAGTTGATAGATTTGTTGTGTATATTCCTCAACATTGGTTGCTGCATAGCATATATGCATAGATTCATTAATGTTACTTATAATATTCCAATTGAAGCCATGTATTTCAGTATTTGTATCAGGAAATTAGTTACATAGGCAGACCTGTGTTGCTTGCTAGTTTGGTGTCCTTTTGGAATGTGGGGTTATGGAAGTTTCAATGGTGAATGACATACTTACTATGTGGAAGCCATAGTCATGGTCTTCATGGGATAAATTGGGGCAAGTGATCGCAGCTTCTGCCAAAATATTTCAGTACTAATCATCTGTTAATTTGCCACCAGAAAAGCCACTTTGGAAGCTCGTAGGCCCAAAACCCTGGTTTGGTGGTTATCTTTTTTTTTTTTTTTTTTTTTTTTAAGCTACGTAGATGGGGATATGATCAAAAGAGGGGACTCAATTGTGGAGAGATTTCAAAAGAGGCTGGCAAGATGGATGTGGCATTACTCATCTAAAGAGGGAAGGCTTACCGTTATCATTATTCACTGTCTTGTCTTTGGTGACGGAGCGACTAGAAAGGATACAACGGGACTTTAATGGTTTGGGGATCATGAAGTTGGAATTTTTAATTAAGCTTTTTTAGGCTAGTGATTATGGAGATATATACATGTGAGCAAGGTAGTTACTAGATGAGGGTGATCACTTCAAAATATGGAATTGTGTGGTTGGATTGGATCACTTTAGAAGATTCTATGTCCTAACCAACTAGCATTGTAGTTGGGAGAGGGGAGAGGGTCAATTTTTTAAAGCATTTACGGTGAGGGAGGAGAGTTTTGATGCGGGTTTTTCTTCTTTTTTATTTTTGATTTTTTAATGTTCATATTGCGATTGACCTATAAGCTTCCATGAGGACTATCTTTGTGAAGGAGGTCAAATTTTTGGGAATATTTCTTTTTACGTGAGAATTGAATGAATTAGCTGGTCTTCTTGGATTGATATATGTTATTCCTAATGCAGAGGAGAAACTTGATGCTATGGAAGGTGTCCAGGTTAGGGAGCTTTGAGGTGAATTATCCCCTTCCGAGAAAAACACCATTGATGATTTAATTAGACATCAAAAAGTCATTGTGAATTGGTGTTACATGTGTAAAAAAAAACAAGAAAAAAAGAAAAGAAAAAGGAGTTGATTGATCACGATTGATAACCAACTCATTCATCCCTAGGGTGCATCCTATGCATTTTTTAGGTTTTGTCAAGGAGAGATGAATTTAACATATTTGCTGAAAGATGGGAGAGAGTCGAAAAGTAAAAGGAAGAAGCTTGGTATTTCGTACCATGTTTGGTGTTGGATCGTTTGGGGCAAGTGCAATGAAATTTTTTTGAGGGGTGAGGCAACCTCTTTATAGGTTAAGAAGTAGATTATATAGTCTTGCTAGCAAGTGTTTTTAGACACAAGAAAAGGATAAAAAGTAAGTATATATAAAATATTTTTAAATTCAAAATATTTTTTTTAATGAATTTCGTAACAAATTTTAATATCTTTACACTTTTTCAAAATATTTTTTGTCACATTTCTGAATTTATTGATATATATATATATATATATTAGTAAGAAAGGTGCTTTACATAGAGGAATTAAGAATCTACAGTCTAGGGTATTTAATTCCCCCAGCATCATCAAATAGTTGAAAGGAAATACAATCCAGTGCCATGGACAAAAGTGTGAGGCAATGTCTCTGTTGAACTTTTCTCTTGCTAGGATATCTAGAGTTATCTGGAGTTGGTCTAAGCAATACCTGCGATCATAAATGAGATTACTGAAGTAATATAGACTGCAATTACTTGGGTAATATAGCTCAGTGTTGTGGTCTGATAAGAGGTCCACTATATGAATCTAAAAAAAGATAAAGAGGTCCACTATAACCTGGGCATCGATTTATACTAAAAGAGGTGTTTAAGGTGGGGCTATTGTCCAGTTGGCAACCATCTTTAAGGGCACAAAGTTTAACCCCTAAACTTGAAGAGATGCCTGTGTTTCTCAAAAAGCCTATCTCGAACCAGTGACCAAGGTTGGGTTACCTCCACCCGCACCGCCTGTGTTGGGTTTGAAAGAACCTGTAAGAGGTTCACCTGTTTTGTATAGCTGGATATTAAAGAATGTCAGCCCATTTCTTGATGAAAATGAATTTGTTTACCAAGTGTATAAACAATAACACAAATTTTGATTGGTTCAAAATAATAGATTTCATATCCAAAAATGTTTTATTCCCACCTAAAAGCGTAGATCTACTATTCTTACCAATCAAAAAGTGTATTATTCACACATTCAAAAAGTGTGAATAAAATCAGACTCATTTCTTGATCAACTTTTGAATTTCAAAGAAACTTTCGAGGAGTTTCCATGAAGTAGTTTGTTCTTTTGGTATTTTTTGCTTCAAAGTTTTACAAGGTGGCACACCTTGGTGCCTTGTTAATTCCCAAAGGGCTAGTTTTTGGTTTGACTAAACATGTTGAGAATCTATTTGGTATTGTTTTCATTTTTTATATTTTCAGAAATTCATGAAACAATTTAGAAGTGTTTCCTAAAAAGGGTAGGTGTATTTATAAAACCTTTATGTTGTGTTTGGTTGGGGAATTTGAGGAGGGATTTAGAAAGGGAAATGGAAAAGGTAGGTGAAATGTGAATAAAACATATCTATATTTCACCTAGTTTCACACACTTTTTTCCTTTCCCTTTCCAAATCCCTCCCCAAATCCCCCAACCAAACCCAGCATTAGAAAATAGTTTTATGAAACAAATTGCTTAACAAAATTTTCGTATCAATTTCTATTTTTCTGTTCTCAAGAACACAAAAAGAAAACAAGAAAACAAAAACAATACCAAAGGGGCAGAGTTTTCCAAAAGTCAATGATCTATAGAGTTCACATGTCCTACTGCTGCCAATGGTTACCTCAAAATTGGCATTATTTCATTTGAAGAAGCACGACTTAACATAATCCAAGGGATAGCCGTATCCTGGGGAGCATCAGCTCAAATTATGGATGTAACAAGTTCAAATTATTTACAGTGAAGAAAAAGCACAAAAGGATAATTTAAAATTAAAGCCAAAAATAAAAATAAACATAGAATAAAACCCTAATAAGAGTCTTAGAGAGACTCCTTCACTAAGGAAGATCAAGCACCGGAGGGAGGGCATGTAAATGTAGAACTTATCCGCCGTGAATGTACCCATCACCAATCTGTCTCACTCTTAGTGTCAAATATATCAGAATAATTGTTCCCATACTTGACCTGAAAAAAGGAAAATCCACAATTCAACGGTTAGAAAAAAAAGAAAAGAAGAAAGACAATAAATAAATAAAATAAAACAAAAATACAGTTGCTAACTACAACCATGACTAGAAATGGAATTCCTGCATTCTAGCTTTAAAGATATTAAAATTTTCCTTTCCATTAGGGTTTCAAAAATGAATAAGGGGTCCACAATAGTTTGTACGGTTAAATACTACTGAATCAAGAAAAAAGAAAATTTATATGTATGGCCTTACAATAGGCACGCACAAATGTGACCAACTATTTCATATGTGAAATCCTTTTGAAAATTTATATGTATGACCTACCCTACAGTAGGCACTGCTTTGATTAATCTGTTATTTCAGACTTTTCTTCACATGTCAGTGCAATGGCAAGGTAAAACCATTCCTATGGCATAGGTAGCACTGTAGTGGACACTTATCTCAGAATGAAATTCCATTCACAGAAGAGAAAAAAGGATTCCTCGTAAAAGTAGGACTAACAAGCTCTAATGAACGTACAAATTTCCAAAGAAAAGAAGGATCTTTGAATAAAGTCGATAGAACAGCAAAATTGTTCTCATGTGAAGAAAGGTTATCCCTTGCAAGTTGGTATTAGATATGAAAATCCTATACAATTTTTCTATATCTGTTTTGTGTTCTATAAAATTTAAGGAAATCATTGTCCTTTCATATAGCTTCTCCTCACCAGTTCCAGACATCTCTTCTTTGACATGCCCAAATCCACTAACAAACTATCTGACTTATCCCCCTTAAATGTCTTTCTAAAATATTTATAATCCCAACACGCATTTCACATATCCCATTCTCAAATAGTCAACATTAGGTATCATAAAGCCTTTTGTCTTAATAATAATTGGACATGTTTTCATTGCACATTACTCTAGTAGAAGCACCTATGACTTCATCTTTCTCACCCTATTTCACAGATGTAACCACCCCCCAATTGATGATGTGCTCTGGGATCACAAAATGCTGATTCATGGTTCTCTCTTCACCGTTAATTTTCAACACTAGGGGTGTAGCATCTTGTATCTTACCTTTGCTTATCTCCTGAAAGAAGCATATCCCTAAATTTGAGACTTAAAATTTACTCGTACTTTGTCATTTACTAAAACTTTATTACCAGCAAAGCATATGCACCACAAGAACTCATCCTGACTATACTCAATTCATTCATGATGATTCCACAACATAGAGGAACAATGCTGACCTTTGATGTTGCAACAGAAAATTTGTTCAAGTCTAATTATCTCAGACTCAGATAATTAAAGCTCAACTAATAATTGTGCATATGTAGAGCAATACTCAGTGATGCAAACAGATGAAGAATTAAGAGCCAGATCACAAATTATTGTCATGACACATTAAGATGTTAACTACAAATTGACACAAAAAGAAAAAGAGAAGGAAAAACATATGTTTCTAAAATCTCAAATCTAAGACCTTATTCAAACAATGTGCAATTGCAATTCAGAAAAGATAAGTTTTAAAATGAACTTCTAAGGCAAGTAAATGCATGACATGATGGGTCTTGAACTTACAAGACAGAGAACAGGACAACAACTTTTCTTGAATTGAATGAAGCAGAGCGCTTATATTTCCTCATTCTGTTATAAGGAGTTTCATGAACCTTTTCAACTGTAGATTTATCTGTAACATCAAAGAAATATTGTTTTATGACATATCATGCAGTTGTAAACATAGATATTCAGTAGGAAATGTCCAAGACAAAATATAAGAGGATACATGAGAAAGTGTAAACTAATGATTTAACAGTACATATCCCCTAATTAAATGAATACATGAAATGATTTCTGAAAGCAGAAAACCTGAAATTTGTAAGATGAGGCTATTTACAGTTGTAGCGTTTTCTTCAATAAAAAGGGGGGGAGGGAAAGAAAATGAGAGAAGAGGAGATATGTAAGAGAAATTATTTTCTACATCATGCTCATCTGAAGATCCAAGTTGTGAGAGCTTGCATTATCGAGCGCATTCCCTAAGCTTAGGCATTTGGGTAGCCTAACAAGGAATAAAACTTTGGTTTTGGGAAATCTTGGACTTAAGTCTCTTCATGTTTAGTTGGTAACCTCACTATGATTGTCCTGGTGCAATTTTTTGCTTCCATGCTTTCGCCTCACTCTCTAGGTTGTATCTCCAAGAGCAATGGTAGCCAAGTTTTTGGCTTGGGATGGCAATATTACGGTAAAGGGTTATGTCTAGGGATGGTTTCCCCAATCCCAACCCTTACCATGACTTGGACCGTAATGGTCATCCCTCACACCCTCCTTGTCCTACTCCATATAGCTTGAGAGAAGAAACACAAAGAGGAAAAAACAAATATTCATTGAAATATAAGAAAACATGATGCGTACTTAACCCACATATTCATCACAAAAGAAGAAAAAAATACCAGCAAGAATAAATTTTCAAACAATCACAGGGACTTTTTTGAAATATAAAACAATAAATAGAGGCATATATAAGATTTTAGAGGAGCACATTAAAAAAATTATTTTATAGATATAGGTTAAATAACATTTTATTTTTACAAAATTAAGTGCGGTTAGCACACAAGGAAGGCTATGAGAGCTTTACACACATAAATGGGCTCATTCACTAAAAAGTTTAAGAGCTTTTGAGGGAAGTTGTTGTCTTATGGGCTTAGTATTTTAAGATCTTGTTCAAGAAAAAACTAAAATTCATGCTTCTATTCATGCATGTAATCACTACGAGATTCATGTCTTGGTGGTAATATGTTTTCCCTTATGGCAAAAATTTGGGATTTAGATCCCTAGACATTTTTTCTTCTTGACAATCTTCAAATATGCATTTTATCCTCTAACTTGATCTTATAGCTAGAGATTTGCTTGGTGGATACTATGTTTGTATACATAAGAAATGCATTTTTATAATTTCCATTAGACAATTTTTATATATTTGTATTTAACACTATCATTATATGTATATATTGTTGTATAATTTATTTAAAATGGGTAAAATGTTTTTTTTGACATTGTATGTTACGTACTAAGAAGCACGGACACGTGATACGACACGGACATGACACGGACACGCGAACAAGAAAATTTTCAAAAAATATAAGACACGACACATTGGGGACACTTGTAAAACATATAATTTTATATATATTTATTATTTCATATTTTTTTAATATTAAATATGTATTTTATGTTAAATATTTAATTTTATCAAATTTATTAACCTTTGGTATACTATTTTAGTAAAAATAATTAAAATTTTTAATTTTTTTTTGAAAAAAGTAGTCCTCAACCTGTTCTTAGCGTGTCCTCAGTGTGTCCTAAGTGTCCCAGCGTGTCCGACTCTTTTCAACATGTTCGATATGTGTCAGACACCTGTATGTGACTTCCGAAGAGGTGTTCATGCTTCATAGGTTACAGAACACCGTTTTATCTTATATAATAGTTTTTTTTTTGCTATACAATAGAATGTTAAGGGGTTAGTCAGTTAGATTATAACGAGAAAGCCGCAGTCACTCCATTTGATGGGAATCTTGAATCTATAACCTTCTCACTATCCTAAGAGATTGCTACATGGACCACTGAGCCAATTGCTCTGTCCCTATCTCATATAATAGATTAAAAATATAAAAATATGACTATTTTTTTCCTAGTCTGTGTACCTGACCTCTGCATATGCACCTCCACTCGACACCCATACTTGAGTCCATGTAACATAGTTGGTGGTAGCCCAGTGCGCAAGGCTCCCGCCACTACGGGATATGGGAAGTGTCAAATGTACCAATGCATGCAGTGAGAATATTTCCATGTTTCGAACCCATGGTGCTCGGGTCAAAATGGAGCAACCTTATTGTTAAGTGAAGGCCCACCCCTTAGAGATGTTTGGTGCACAGGGAGCATATATCTAGTGAGCAAATTAATAAGAGGATTTGTTCCTCATTTTAATTTTTCATGATTTTGTGTGTGTGTGTGTGTGCGAGCGCGCGTGTGTGTGTTGTATTTATTATTTTATTTCAGTTTCTGCCAAAATATGTAACATGTTCAGCCATTAAGAGGAAATACACTTGAAAATTGAAACATCCATCCTTCAGCCTCGTATAGTACACATTTTTAGTGGCAAAAGTGCTCCATTACAGCTTGCTCTTCAGCACAATATTTTGAGGAGAAAGTTCAAGCCAATACTTGAATGCAGTAAATACTGAAAGATATGGATAGCATTTGTGGATTGACCATGTAGAAACAAATAAATTTCAGAGTTTTAAACAAAATAATAGTTCACCAGGAAAGAGGCAGTGAGGATGCTATATACCTCTAGAAGGGAATTTGGGTGACACGAGGCTGTCATTCATTAAAAGCTGCACGAACTTCTCGCCTATTTGTAAGCTAATCTGTCTCTGCAATGTCTTCTGCAAATGCTGTTTAATCATCATGTTTAATTGACGTTAAAAAAATCATATTTCAATTGAATGATATAACAAAATTAGAGACAAAGGATGCTGGGCCCATTGATTATAAATCAATTGCCGTCACACCACACTGTCAACCCAATTGTAAAGTTTTTGACTTTCAAATAAGGAGATCATATAGAGAATGTATATGTATGTATGCATACACAAATGGAACTTACAGTTAACGGACCCTCAATCTTCAATTTTTCCACATCTTCATCATTGGTTTTAGGTGTCTCTGAATTTCCCTTCTCAATGTCCATATCCACAAGGCATGGGGGATAAGCATTTGCATTTTCTATATCTAGATTGACGTAGTTTTGGCAATTCAATTCAGCATCCAAGCACATCTGGCTATCAGTTGAGTTGGGGACTTCTGAATGGCCCAATAAAAGTAATTGTGATTCACATTGCAAATTAGTGGTGCCATCATCAGGTAACACCAAAATGCTATAGGCATCTTGGCCCTGCACAAATGAAAAAGTAAAATCCCCATTTTCAGTGTAATTTATATTTCAGAGGACATCAAATGGGATGGGACAAGTAAACTGAAATAGCAACAATAAAGCAAGTTCAAGAAACTAGTCAACAGGAAAATAACAGAAGGATTTTCTTAAAATGATCCAAGCTTGTATTTAAAAGAATGTTTCACAACTTTTTTACCCGGGCATAATGCATAGCAAACATCTTTGCAGTCAAGGTTCATTATATTATTATTATTATTTTGAGGGAGGGAGAATATAGCTATGGAACTCTAAAATAGAAATTTGAAACCTTGGAAGATTAAAATATTAGAACAATTAACTTGCAGCACAGAGAAAATAAACTTGATTGAAGTGAATGAACTGTAAAAGAGGCAATAATTGTATATAAGGGTTCAAAACTAATGGTGCACCAAAATGAGAAACATCCCCACTGCCATTAGAGAAACTTGCACATTGAAGGAGCTCAAGAACACAATTCTGAGCTGGATTACAGTGAATGATCTAAAGCACCTAACAATTTGAATTTCAGAGGAGTCACCACCAATTAACAGGCAAAGAGGATCCAATAATTAAATATCACATGAAATAGTATTAGTACCAGTCTATAACTAAGTCCACAACATTTTTCGGATAAATTTACTTGTGAACTGTGAAGAGCTCATTAGAACATCCGAATTGCCTGACACAATTAAGATATTTTAATCACATAACAGACTCCAATCCAGATCAAACCCCTAGAGAACATTCTAGGTGATATATCATCAATAGGGTGTACGAATGAAGTTCTACTACAAAGGCAATAGGGTAATAAAACCAAAACCCAATGGATTTGGATATGACATAATGCCTGAGGTTCCATTCCATTTGCTTAAACTAGCACATCTACTTGAAAGTTTTCAGGGAAAAACTTGTCATATCTCAATATATACTTTGGTAGAAAATTTATAATGCCTCTGCGGTAAGCTAAACAAAAAGAAAAAGATCTCTCTTTACACCCAACACTTGTTTCCCACTGTTTGTTTCAACTGAAAGTAGTTCCTGAAAATTGTGAACAGCTACAATTAACAATTATCTCCATTCAGTTTACTACCTACAGGGGCACAGAACTATAAATTCTTTAAAAAAATTCCACTACAAGTATTTTCCATAGAAACAAACAAAGCCTCCAATGGTTAAATTAATTAGACATAGTTTGCAACTAAACAAGTAGAATTTTTAAACAATTATCTTTAAAAAATGAGAAATTTAGATAAACAACAGCATTAAGACTAGCAATCAAGTTAAAATTAACAACACGAATAGATTTGAAGAATCGTAGAGCCAGTCTTCAAAAAGAACCAATAAATCGACGAAAATTAAAAAATCTCAAAATGCTGGTGAAATTAGACAATGAAAGCTGGAAATAGTTGGATTAGTCCATTTCCAACAGCGTAATTGGCAGGGACATGAGAGAGAAGCGAAAAGTCTCACCTCCTGGCACGAATCGAGCGCCATTGGAGAGAAATGACTAAGAGCTGAAAGAGTAGTAGAGAGATACGGAGATTGGTTCAGTCCGGCGAGATTCGAAGAGAGAGAGAGAGATTGAGCTCCGGTATGTGTTGTGCATTTTCGAATCTGATGTGTTTAGCTAGATGGATATATCCTATTTATGTAGTATAATATTCGGAGGAGAGAGAGAGAGAGAGAGATGGGGGCAGGGGGGTCTCGTGGAAACGAACGTTACATTGGAAGGAGTGGCAGGGTTATTGTATTGCAACTTTACGAACAAATTATATTAAGAATAATACTTGGAACTCCTTTTTGGGGTCACCTCTTTACTCTCTTTGTCACGTGGCGGAAGTGATTGGAGGAACAGGAAAGAAAAAAAAAAATAATAATAATAATAATTAATGAGAGAGAGGGGGTCAAAGGGGGTGGGGGGAAAAGGGGGATGAATCATTGTTGTTATATTAAACCCTTCTCAATTATCTATCATTTATACTTTATCTTTTCAATGATGTTATATACATCAATTAGTATATATATTAATGTACTAATTATTATTATGATATTATTATTGATCACATTTATTATAGAAGGTACAAATATCTAAAATCATACAAATAATGTTACATTATATTCTATTAGTACACTAATGTATATATTAATTGATACATATAACATTATTTATTATTTAAAATTTAATAATTACTCTCATTAAATTATTTGAATTTGGATACTAAGGCCCCGTTTGGAGAGTGGCTAAATTAGCCAATTAGCCAAAAAGTTATATTTTTAGCCAAAAAGTTAACAATTCATACCAAAAAGTCAAAGATTCTCTTTTCTATCTACTTTTTGCACAGCTTTTCCTAATTAGCCAAAAAGTCATCCTAAATATACAAGTTTTTTTTACCTATTTTTTTAACTAATTAGTCAAAAAGTTACTAAATTAGCCTGTTCCTAAACGAGGCTTAAGTCTTTTTATTAGTTATTTATTAGATATTTGAATAGAAAATTATCATGGTGATTATATTAAATTTTTATGAAAGATAAAATAGGATATTATAGGTTGTTTGAGACGAGTGTGCTTTTTGATTTTTTATGAAATATGGGTTTGTTTGAAGTGATGTAGTAGAGAGGTAATGTAACTTAAATAAGATGATGTGAGTTAAATATGATAGTGACTTTTTGATTTTTTTAGGAGTTGCCAAACTTAACCTTAATATAATCATCATGTATACAATACTTGATAATTTTTTATCTAAATATCTAATAAATGACTAACATAAGAACTTAGGTCTTGTTTGACATGTAACACTTTTAATCTAAAAGTCAAAAAGTTATTAAAAAAAACTAAAAAACCTATAATTTATGCAAAAAAATTAAAAATTTTCTTTTCTCTCTACTTTTATATATTTTTTCGTGAAAAATTAAAAATTACTAGTTTTTTTATCTCATATTTTAACAAAAAAATTAAAAAAATACTAAAATAATATATTTCCAAATGAGACCATAATATTCAAATTTAAATGGGTTGAATTTAGCCTCTGTTTGGGAAGAGGCTTTTTGGGCTTTTTTGGCTAAAATAGTTACAAAAGACAAAATAGGCTATTTTAGCCACAACAAACAAAATATCACATCTAACCCATAATCATTACACTCTTCTCTCACAAAAAAAGTCAAAAAAATCAAAAAGTCCTTCCTCAACCAAACTTTTTAGCCAAGACTAAAATAGCTAAAAAAGTCAAAAAGCTAAAAAGTCAACTTACTTTCCAAACGAAGCCTTAAAACATTAAGAAACAAAGTGTAAATAATTAATAGTTTAGGGGTTTATTATAAGGAAAATGTTTTGTAACACTAAAATACTTGGCACTAATACCCTTAATTTCCAAAATTGGTAACTTTTTTTTTTTTTTTTTTTTTTTTTCTTTTTGCCTTAAAGAAAATTTCGGGGCATTAGTGCCTGTTTTTCGAGCTACATATCAAGCTCCTTATTATAATTTGTCCTAATATTATCAAGTGGCACGATTTGCCAGGGAGGAAAGCCCTCCCTCCGGATCACGACACGAAAGTTGCTAATTTTTATATTCTCACCACATTGCCCTTCAATTTTTCTTTCTTTATTTATTTAAAAAAATGGCCGAGCCATGAATGGCCAGACTTCAAAATCTCAATCTAGATCTCACCTGATAAGTAATAATAGCCCAAAATAACTGTAGCAAATGAAATTGCATATAACATAAAGTTTGTTTGATTTTAATTTTTTAAATTCAGTTTTTTAAAAATTGAATTTTTTATTTTTTATATTTTTAATAAATATTTTTAAAATTTTAAGCATTTTTTGTTTATTTTTTTAGACACATCCTACTTAGATGTATCTAAAAAATAAAATATTTGTGAAAAAATATTTTAAAAAATTAATAAATACACAAAAATATGAAAACTATATTGAAGTTTCGTATTTTTTTTTGTATTTTTGATATTTAGTGAATTTTTTAAAGATTTTTTTCACAAAAATTATATTTTTTAAGTGTATTTATGTTAGGTGTGTCTAAAAACTTAAAAAATTGCTTAAAATATTAAAAAAATTCAGTAAAAATAAAAAAATAAAAAAGTTAAATTTTCTAAAAAGTGTTTTTAAAAAACTCAAACCAAGCAAAGTGAGATAATGTTTTTGTTTTGTTTTGAAATTTTTAAAAATGATTTTTAAATTTTAATTCATATTTTTTTAGTGAATTATATATATATATATATTAATCATTTTTTTTAAATTTATTTTTAGATTCACTTAATTTAAATATACTTAAAAAATATATAATTTGTGAAAAAATTCTTTAAAAATATTCACTAAATACAAAATAAATAAATAAATAAAATAAAATAATTACATTTTATATTTTATATTTATTATGAACGTTATTATTTTAGTTTTTAAGTATATTTTGTTTGGAACATGTTTTTTTAGTAATTTTTTGAATTTTTAGTTAAAATATGATGTAAAAAAAATTAACATGTTTAAGATGATTTTTTAATTTTTTATGAAAAGATGTGTAAAAAGTAGAGAGAAAAGAGAATCTTTTAACTTTTTGATATAAGTTGTTGGATTTTTAGTTTTCTTAATAACTTTTTAACTTTTTAGCAAAAATCACCACTTACCAAATGAGATTAGATGCATCTAAAAAATAAAAATAAAAAATTAGCCAAAATATGAAAAAAAAAATCACTATAAATAAAAAAACTCAAAAATTATTTTTAAAAACTCAACCAAATAGAGTGAATAAATTTGGAAAAGTCACATTTCCATAAAATAGTATAGAAATGATTTCATTTTCATTATGGTACAAATCTCCTATGTATATAATATAAGTATGTTTTTTGTGTTTGATGCAAAATAAATATTAATTTCATAGAAAACTTAATAATTTTAACTTTTAATATACCAAAATTTTTCATTAATTTGTATATATTTTTCTTACTTTCCATTAAAATGATATTTATGAGTATCCAAACTTATTTATAATTTCTTTAATAAATTTCAAATATTATGTGGAAGTGGGAAATGAAATTGGGGACATTTTGGGGATAGTGAGGGAAAGGCAAATGAATCTTCGTGGGGATTGTAATAATATAGCATGTAGCAGCAAGTTATACGTACGAGACATTTGTCTTGGTGTCGCTTTAGTCAGTAGCTGCACGTGATTTTCAAAAAACTTTTACGCTAATTGACAAAAGTCAATCAAACAAACAAACTTATTAATCCAAGAAATAGAGAAGAGTCACGGGTTGTCAAACTGTTCCTTTCTTTGCATACCCCCAACTTCTTTCCATGATTCCTTTCTTTAATTGCCCCAAATTAATCAGCATAGTGTAATTTTCTCACAACTAGGGGTACTAGAAGTTATTGGTTGGGACAGAGATATTGTCACGTGATATTTTATGTGTGTTTTAATTGTTGAAGAGAATATAATTTATAATTTTATATTAAATAATTAAAAAACATGAGCTGATATGAGAATTTGTGATTGATCAAGAATATAATCACGTAATACCCTTAGATCAATTAATAATTTTTTATACTCATGTGTGTATATATAATAATATTATAATTATGGTGGCAAAGAAAATTGCGATGGTACAGTGATGATTTTCAACTTTGTTTTGATATATCCATATATATATATATATATATATTGTAAATTATTCAGTAAAAAAATTGGTGGTTTTTTCAGAATCATAATTGACTTTTTGTGACTTTTATAGCTTGTAGTTTATGTAGAATTTTTTGTTTGACCCTTTAGGGTTTGATTTTTAAAAAAAAAAAAAAAAAATTCTTAATGATAAAAATAAAAACTAGGCAATAAGTAAGTCAAGCGGAGTCGAGCTTTGAGACTTGAGTTCGAGCCAAATTCAAGTGAAGCTTAAATAATCAAATTTGAACTTGATTCTTTTAGTATTTAAAAAATTTGAACTTGGCTCGAGTCAATTCGATTACTTAAATAAGTTAAGCTAGAAAAAAAATTAAATCAATTTGTTTATTAAGATAAAAAATAGGATAAATTATGTGTAAAATATAAAATAACACTTATATTAATAATAAAATTTATCAATTAAATATATGTAAATTTATACAAACACAAATAGAAAAATAAAATAAATTAATAAAAATTGATTTGATATATTATTAAAAATAAATATTAATTCATTTTTGTTATGTTCATGAACCTTATCGAGTCAAGCTTGGGTCTACTCGAGCTCAGCTCAATTACTAACGAGTCTAAAAATCGAATTCAAGCTCATTCATTTAGTTCTATTTAAAAAATTGCTTGTTCATTTAGTAAATGAATTGAGCTTGAATAAGTTTTAAATGAGCCAAATTTAAATATTTCTTGAACAACTCAATTCATTTACAACCTTAGTTACGACAGCTGATTATTTAATAGTCGCTGAGTGTTTCGGTAATGTTTCAATTCAATCAAGTAATGAAAGTTTTACAAATAGAACGTGTTAATTGATATTTGTTAACTAGTTAGTATAGAAAGGATGATCACCTACGTGTGTTGCGAGTTTTTATTGCAGTACGTACTATATAAATAATTTCACATGATATTTTAAAAAATTTTAATATTTTTTATTTATTACAATAATCATATTTTTACACCACACTTTAAAGTAGTACACATTAGTTTAATAGGTAGCATATTTATGTCTATTTCAAATGTAGTGGCGACACTTCATCATGGTACATCAAATATGATATAAAAAATATAATAATTGTAACATTATTAATATATATAATACGAGACCAAGCCTAAATTCCAATAATATTTTACGACAATAATGTTAGGGATGATGGTAAATTTAGAAAATTATAGTGAGACGATGCATCTTATCCTGCACTTGTAAGAGAAATCTAAAGTCAAAAATCACCCTAGATCTAGTTATAGATTAGGAGGACCCTCCAATGATCAAGTTAGTACTCAGGTTAGACATCATTATGTAAAGAAAGTTATACAACGTAAAATGTGTTTGTGTGATTATTCTTGTGTGTCCTTTTCTATTTGCTTGGTTTTCTTTTTATAGTCAATTGATATATTCTTGTTGTCCATTGAATTTTTCTTGATCACACGATTGACTTTTTGTTAGAAGTCACTTTGATAGTGGCTAACTTGCAATCGTCATCAGTCGTTAGATCTCTATTGATCGGACGATCAACCTTTTGTCAGTCTATGATTTGATTCCAATTGCATTTAATACGCTGGATTAGATTGGTTGTAGTATTAGGATGGTTGGTTCCCTTTAGTTTTGGGATTTCTTTATTTGGGTTGGCTTGATCTAATTGACCTTATATTTTTTGGGGGGCAGCCTTTCACCATCTACAAACACAATATTAAGATATATGATGGGATCTAAGTGTATGCTTTGTGTCATTGTTTATACGTTTGTGAGTGTTCTAGATATTACTGATTATATAATGCTTGTCAAAGTTAAATTTGACGACATCTTCCAAAATTTTATCCTCAATATTGGTCGGACAAAATTAATATCAAATCTTGAAAAAACGCTCCACATCTGTCATAAAATAACTCACAAATAATAATATTTTCATTTGTTATCTTCTAAAGAAATAGAAAAAGAAAAAATAAATTAAAATAAGATTATTAAATTGTAACATTATAACATATCAAATTTTGCTTCGTTATTGCCATTGATGCTCTAACATGGGTGAATGCATTTATTTATTTTGTTACTTATTATTTTTGGGTAAATTATAAATACACCCTCTGAGATTTGCTTAAAATACGAATTGCCCCCTATGATTTGAAAAATTACAAATATCTCCCTGTCAGAATTTTTTATTTAACAGAATTAATTGACAATGTAAAATTTCTAATTATTCATCTATATAATAATAAAATTATTTGAATTATTAATTGAAATAAAATTTCAACATTATTAAAAATTGTTAGTTAATTTGATGATTTACTAATAAAAAAACTTATTTGTTATGAAATTAGAAATCCTATGGGGTATAATGTAATTTTTAGAACTACAAGAAATAATTTATAATTTAAGTAAATCTCAAGAAGTGTGTTTGTAATTTACTCTTATTTTTTTGAGTATATTTCAAGAGCATAGGAAGTTGGGAACACATCTTTTGAGCTTTTTTGCCCCATATTTTTGCCTTTTGTGCAAAATTTTGAATAATATTAATTTATTATAATTTTTTACTAAAAGCCCATAACAAATTAAAAATAATTGATTGTTATCTCAAAAAATTATACAAAAATACGAAAGTTTTTTATTATAAAAAGTTAAAAAAAAAAAAAACTACTTTAAAACAACCATACAAATCTCTCAGACAACAAAAGAGAGTGGGAATTGAAACGGCACTATGAGCAAAAAAGTGAAGAGGCCCTACACACTTTTTTTTGTTAAGTTATCAAAATAAATAGAACTTAGGCTGTATTTTCAGATTATAATATATTAGATTAAGCGACAAAAATCTTAAATCAATTCTGATTTTTCAAAATAAGATTTTTATAATCACATACTCCTTATTAGCTATGTATATATCAATTTTAAATCATTTGGAAAATTTGAAACGTCTACCTCATAAATATCATAATCTCACTGCCTCAGATTTTTACAATAAATTTTAAAAAAAAAATTCAAATACCTATTTATTTGTAAAATTGTACCTTATACACATTCATTATTGTTACGTTGGAATTTATTGGCTACAAATTTAAAACACTCATTCTAATTTTTTTTTGGGTGAATACATATTCTAATTTTGTTTCTCCTTATAGATTTTTTATAATTTTTTTATTGTAGCCCAATTTAATAATATATAAATTACCAACAGGTCTTAATAGTTTTGACATAATTCCTATAAAGTTCTATTGAAAATAAGTCATAGTAAAATCGTTACTAAAAATATTTTTTTTGTGACAATTTTTTGTATGTCACTAAAAATTGTTAATTAGTGACTTTTTTATTACAATTGTTATAAATTGTCGTTAAAACTTACAATTAGTGACTTTTTTTGACGAGTTTTTCAAACTCTCACTAAAAGTTGAAAGTTAGTGACTTTTTTGTCACTATTTTTTTAAATTGTTGCTAAAACTTATAATTAGTGATATTTTTAATAGTGTTTGATGAAAACGTCATTAATTATAATATGATCTATTGGATAATAAGTTCACATATTAAGACATATACGTAAATCTCCTTTTGCTAAAAGCCCTCTTTGTCAAAGCCGAATGTGATAATTTTGTTACTGAAATTTGAGTTTAAAACCAAAAAAAGTTGAATTAACTTTGACCTTTTGTAATATGACCTCTATAATATAATCTTGCAATATTTGAGGTGCACAATCTATGCATATATCATACAAAAGTTGTTTTTTTTTAAAATTCATTTTAACAAAAATAATTTTAGGAGTTTCAAAATCTCAATATATATATATATATATTAATTCCAAACATATAAGTGGCACAACTCCATTCCACTGGACAATTGCCAATAAATTTTAAAATATTTTGAAAATTTAAACTAAATATCTGAAAAGTGTCACAGTCTCGTTGGGTTAGACATTTTGTTAAAGAGCAATGTTATATTCACCAAATTTTAGCTCATCCCAATCGTTTAAATTTGTACATGTCAGTTGTCCGGCCGGTCATCTGGAAATAAGGATAACAGCCGCGGTTGACAATGATTGCACCGGTCATCTGAGCGGTCTTTTGACTTACAAAATTTGAGCGATTCAGGCGAACTCAAATTCGGTATATCAATCATTTTTGTTTGTTATATTGTTTTTTTTGTACATATCTATTTTTTGTGTCAAAATTCATTAGCTACAAATTTAAAACATTTAAATCACCTATTATATATATGTATATATATTGTAAATATCCATTGCGATATAGAAGAAATTAGAACTCCAATTGGCTAATAATCTTACCGTAACGATTTATAACAAAACCATCGTAGTTGATAACTTGTTATTTTTATCCTTTTTATTTTATAATAACAATAATTCATAACTTTTAAATATTTATAACAATATCACAATGGTTTCTAACATAATTATAATGATTCCTAATCAAGAAGTTTTATTTTTATTATGTGTGCCCCTTTGTAATATTAGTAGATATTAACGTAAGGTAAATGAACCGAACTAAAACATTCTTAGGGTTCACTTGGGAAGCCCAAACTTGGGCTTTTTAGCTTAGTAAGACAAAACATTACATCCAACTCATAATCATTATATTCTTTCTCTCACAAAAAAGTCAAAAAAGCCAAAAGTCCTTCTTAAACTAGGCTTTTTAGCCCAAGGCTAAAATAGCCCAAAAAGCCAACCTACTTCCCAAACGAATCTTTATAAGTGTTATTAGAACACAAGGAAGATGGGGAAAATAAAGTAAGGAAAAAAAATAAATATACCTCAAAAAAATTATGAGAATTAGAACAAAAAAATTATGATATCCTCATAAAAGACGAGTATCATTCACCCTATTTTATGGTTTTATTATGAATCATATTCATACTTGTAGGAGGGGTCAAGTATGAATAGAATTAGAAAGTCGGGCCCAATAGAATTAATTAGGCCAAATCAAAAAGTCCAAGATTGGTGGACCTAGATTTATCGCCATTAAACGGGCCAATTCACTCTAAGCCTCGAAAGGGTTCGGATCCACAAACTTAGTGACTTACTCGGGCTCGAACTCGAAAGGATATTGAGCAAGCTTAGAGATTTGAGGCACTCGGGCTTCAAATAGATTTGATCGCAATCTAGAAGCCGCTTTATTGGTGAGTCCCAGAACATTTGCAGACTTGGAGTATTCGAGGATCAACCCACCAGAATCATGAGTGAGGTTAGAGCCTGAACAAAGGGCTTGAGTCTCAAGGACGAGGAGTGGAGATGAATTCACTTATCGGTTAATTTAGCTTATACCTGGGTCGAGGTGGCATGACCCTAGAGGGTCCATGAGATTCAGCAATATTTAGCGGCGGGGGGTCTTCTAAGACTACCTCGGCCCTTTGGGATGATTAAGGATCATTGGTTAAGTGTGGCTAAGAATAAGGGTTCGTCGAGAGGTTAATCTTCTCTTTAGAGTTTTCTTCATCCTCAGAGAGGTCATCTCCTCGGACAAGGTGGTTAGAAAGGTTAGAAAGAATATTCCTCATGTGCCTTGCACATGGGTTTCATCCTACATCATTAGGTGCCTATAAATAGCACCTACCCATAACTTTATAAGGGATGGATTTTGGAGAGACAACTCTTGGGAAAGAACTAATTTCTCTTCTCCATTATCAACTTTGAGAGTGAAAGTGAGAGATCTATGGGAGAGCCTTGCCATTATTCTCTCTCTAATTACTTTGCCTTCTTCTTCATCCAATCTCTTATCTCCATCATCTCTTTGCGTTTGTGTTCTTAATTGTGACCATTGAAGAATCTAAGTATAGATATCCCATTTTTGACCACCTTTAAGACTTGGACGCGACTGATGGTTTTGGAAGTTGTGCAGTGCAAAGGTTCACTTTCTTCAACAAGGAGAGAGAGTTAAATCTCAACTTCATACCCTTTTTTTTGGACCAAAACGATCTTGATCAAAAGATTTTAGTCTTAAAACCCTCTCTTTCAAAACGTTTTTGAAATAAAGTTTTTACGATGTTCCGAGGCTCGCATTTTGTCAAATATTGCGCTTTTCGGTAAACCGAGCAAGGACAAAGTGGAAATGAATGAAAGAGAGATGAAATCTTTGAAATTTTTTTCAAAACACCTTACTTAGGGGTTTGGAGTTGAAGAAAAGAGGAGAAGAGGGAAGAAATCCAGTTGGGGGAGAAAATGGGCATGAACCGTTAATAAAGAGTCGAGCAGCCCTCGCCGAATCGGTCTTATTCATTTGCATACTTGGAATGAAGCTATGAGGCCACCACCATTGGAAATAAGACTTCTGGGGCTTCATTTTTCACTCAAGAATCTCCTAAAGCCAATTCCGGACGGGGGAGATAAGGTTGATTGAAGTAGGGCATCACTCCGGTTGGACCGAATCTGCGCGGCTTCACCAAAACGGGCATAACTTTTTGCACAGGAGAAATTTTAATGCAAGGTTTGCGCCATTGGAAAGATAACTTCCGGGGCTTCAATTTGGACACTTGAACAGCCACAATTGAACTTCCCAATCACTGGACGGCCACCTGTCTTTCCGGTAGACCCTTTTTTTGTCCTGAAAAGTAGCAGGCCGGCTAGAAAATGTAGCAGGCCGGCCATCTAGCTGGTTGGATGACCATTTTGGCCCTTTTGAGGTGGCCGGCCATTCTTTCCCTCCCAAGTGTGTTCCAGTTGTGCAATTTGTTTTCCCCCAGATCCTATATCCGGAGTTTGGCCTTTTGGGGGAGGGGGAATTTGAATTTGTTTTTCCCCCCCTTTTTCCCTTCTCTACCTCTATAAAACCAGAAGCTCTAGCTGCATTTTGGAGAGTTAGAAAAGATCCATTGGAGCCTTGGCATTAAAACTTCCCTCTCTCTCTCATCCAAGCTCAAAACCCCTTAAGTCCTACACCATTTTACACTACAACCCATAGCACCACACCTCCACACTCCACTCCAACAACTTGAGGCTGTTTTCCAGAGGTTAGGAGCACCATTTCTTGGACCAAAGGCTGCTGGAACTTTGTGCTACAAGGGTAAGCCTCTTGATCCCTCTTTTAGGCCTATTTTTGTATGCTTTCTTAGCTTTTGTTGCTTGCATTTTTGGGCTCCGACCCAAACTGTAAATAGTCATATTTTGACCTCCTATTCATGTTTGATCAAGGATCTTTTGCTTTTTGAGGTCTCCTCCTCACCCTTTGTGTTTAAACTCTCTTTTAGGCCTATTTTTACATGATAGTTTAGCCCTTTTTTTGATCATTTTCGTGGCTTGATATAAACTGTAAAGTGTCTTGTTTTGAGCCCCTCTTCAACTTTGTTGAAGAGATCTCCTCTGTTTGAGACCATCTATTGCCACTTGCCTTTTTATCCCTCTTTTAGGCACTTTTCTTGCATGATAGTTTAGCCTCACTTGTGTTCATTTTCGTGGCTTGATATAAACTGTATAGTGTCTTGTTTTGAGCCTCTCTTCAACTTTATTGAAGGGCTTTTTGCCATTTGGGGTCAGCTTCTGTCCCTTGTCTCTATTCTCTCTTTTAGGGCCATTTTTGCATGATAGATTAGCCCTATTTGTGTTCATCTTTGAGACTTGTTATAAACTGGAAAAAGGCTTGTTTTAACATCATCTTCATGTTTTATTAAGGTTCCATTTTTTTTGAGGTCGTATGCTATCTTATATGCTTGGTTGCCTCCCATTTTGAGCCTTACATCCTAGCCCTTGTTGCATGCTTTGTTCGGCCTTCTAGCCACTGAAATCCAGTGGATTTTCAATGGCTTGGCTTCTATTTTGAGCTTCCAAATCAGAGGGGGGTGACCCTCTCTCGCCTTGACTTGTTTGATGGCCATTTCGGCCTTTCAAAGGGACTCCACTTTACATGTTTTAAAGTCACATTTTAGGGTCAATTTGGTGAGTTTTGAGACTATCATATTTGATTTTCAAAGTTGGTTTGGGGCTGCCACATGTCTATCCTGTATGTGCTTAAGAATCCCTTGTATAGCCCTCTAAAGGAGCCCCTCATTTGTGCATGTTTTGGCTGCCTTTCCATGTGTATTTGGGCATTTTTTGGCATGTTTAGTTCACTGATTTTTTCTGATATGGTGAGATTCCATGTGCTTCATATACTTGCCATGTAAATCATGTTTGATAGTCAAAATCGCATGCTAATTTAAGCCATCTTGCTAGCACTTTTTGGCCACACTCTAAATTGGAAAAGTTCATGTTTTGGGACTGCCTTGACTCTGTCTTTATGCTTCATATTCTAATAATGCATGCTTTGTATAGCTATAAGTCATTCCATGTGCCTAGTTTTGAGTTTCGGGTTTCATCTCATGCATCGGGTGCCATATTGCCATGTTTCGGGGTTGTTTAGCATCATGTTTTAGTGCTGAAATTTGCTTGTTTGCATATCATGTTCCATGCCTTACCATGCTTTGGTAGAGTGGCATTCGTGTTTTAGGTTCGGTCCTCGGTTTGTGTGCATACGTGCACGCGTCTTGAGTGTCTCATTTTCATCTTATGGCTTCCTATGTGAGTGTGGCTGAGGTCCACTTGTGGTGATGTAAGTCCATTATGCATTGTGTATGCCATTTCATTTCATAGCATTGTGTATGCTAGGTTGTATGTTAGCACATTGTGTATGCCATGTTACCTCGTGCATCGTGTATGCCATTTCATAGCATTGTGTATGCTAGGTTGTATGTTAGCGCATTGTGTATGCTATGTTACCTCGTGCATCGTGTATGCCATTTCATAGCATTGTGCATATTAGGTTGTATCTTAGTTGCATTCATGCATATTGCATTGTGTTTGGGATAAGAGTTAGCTCGAGCACAGGAAATGAGGTACGTTTCGTACTCCGAGTGACGGAACGTGTCTCAATTCCCCAGTCGCCGACACTCCAGATTACCCATGATGGAGTTTAGGTCTTGTTGTGTTTATGTGTGCATTCATTTCATATTAAGTCGTGCAACTCGACTCCTCGGTCATCATGCATCAAGATGCGTGATTGGTGGCACGAGGATTGAGGACTACACTCCCTGAAGAGTAGTCAAGCATACATATGTGAAAATACATTGCCATGCCCTTTTCCTGCTCTCTGTTGCAGTAAATCAAGAATCAGCAGCCTTCCGGAGTTTGGCGCGCTTTCCAAGAACAATTGCAAACAGAGACTAATTGGGGCATCGTAGTGGATTTCCGCGCAAGGCAACCCGAACATACATCATTCATCATCCGGATCAGAGTTGAGACAGTCCCTGGCTTGCATGCCAATTTATTGCTTTCCTAGTTAAGTTTGTTAATTAATTAGGATTTTGTATTTATTCGGATTGTACTATTTATTCGGGATTGTATTATTTATTTGGACCCTCTGCGCGAGGGTAATGTTGTAAATAAGTATGTGTGTGTGATGTATGTCTTCCAACCTCACGTTTTTCTCTCCCTTTTATTTACCAGCTTATGATGGTTAGATTAGGGCATGTTTCAATTAGCATACAGTATGATAGCTTGTTTGCATTCATTCATCTGTTTTGCATGCACCGGGCTCGGCGCATCATAACTCACTGCATTGTATTTCAATTCCAAGTTGAATACATGTTAGCTGTAGCATCCCATATATCATGTTTAGAGTAGCTGAGCCTGCTATAGTTGCATTATTGCATGTGTTGCATTAGGCATTTCTGTATAGTTAGGATCATGCATGATTTCTAATTAGCTTTTGTTTTGGCTTGGAGTACTCGGTAAGTTTTTATGCTTTAACATCCTTGCATGTGTGTGAGTGACTGCCATGATAGCATGCTTACCATGAGGCTATGTGCTTATGTGATATACTTGCTTGAATACCTGTGGGTGAAGGTTGGGTTACTTGGATTCGAACAAATCATCAACTGTAAGTTTTAAGCCCACTAGATAGTGGCAAAACCATGTTTTCCAAAGCCCACCCGAGGGTGGCAAAATCTGCACTTTAAGCCTACTTGCGGGTAGCAAACCATCTTTTAAAAAAACAAACATGAAATGTTTTGTTCCAATTCAAGCGACCCGGTCTATACTTGAATGCTGTGCGTATTACATAGATCAATCTAGGCTAATAACCGGAGTAAGAACGCACAATATTTTCAAAACTAGATATCATGGTTAGTAGAGGCCGATCTTTGATCGGGCGAGCGGGGGTGCTCACGAAGTGACCTTCCCCAATCGTACCCAAGTTCCCGAGTCGAGGCAACTTTGGTGATGACGAACACGTGGCCTTAGGCAAACGAATCAGGGTTTCCTAAATTTCCCCAAAAATAAAATATTTAGGTGGCGACTCTGTATCTGGTAAAGCAGTCCATATTTGGCACTTCTTTTCTAAAAATCTGTTTTCTCAAAACGATTTGCCGGATTTGGACTCTTTGGTTCAGATTACGAACCGTGACAATTAGAGTCCTGAACTGTAGTGAGCCCAAAACGAACGGAACGGAGGGCTCATTCCCTCATGGGGCGTTCGGGGACGTCTATACTAAGCCTCTCATCATTTCTAGAGAATTTGATTTTTCTTCAAAGATTTTCGAATTTTCTAACAATGTTCTTGAATCCTCTCATACAATACTTAATTATGAGATTCTTTGTAATTAGTTTTATGCTGAACTTGGTCATGATACTAGACTATTGTGATGTTTTTGGTTAGGACTCTAATTAATTTTTTATATGAGAATTTGTAGTGTTTAGTCATCAACCAAAGTGGATAAACTTTTGTTTTCCACTAATATCCCTACCCGAAAACAAATAAAAATACATAGCGCACAATTAGCCTGTAAAACCCAAGTTGTATGTAGGATTATTTTATTGGATAGATTAGTAATTAAATTAATTTATATGTGTCATTTATTAATATCAAAGAATTAGTTATGAGATGACATTATATTTCCTATTACTTAGATGGGTAATTTTGTAATTTTGAGAAATTAGGTTAATAAGCCCACTTATTATGGCTTTAAGTCTTGGAAAACAAACAAAACAGAGGCTGTGAATTGCTCCATAGGCAGCTAGGGTTTGAGAAGGTAAAAGAAAAAAAGAAAAGAAAGAGAGAAGAGAGGTTCAAGTGAGGCTACAATAGGGATTGGAGGTAGCACGTTGGTGATTTTGGGACACCCATTGGTTAAGGTAAAATCTGTCTTTACTGTTAATTATTAAGTTTATGTTGAGGAATTTAACAATCAATGCATTAAGGAGATTTGGAAGATCTATAGGTACCTACTTAGGTTTTGAGAATTTGGTGCAATGTGTAAGTGTAACTTTGAGTGGGTAATAGAAATAATGGAGTTTTGTATCATGGGTAAGGGTGTGTTTGGCTTTAAAGTTGGGTTGAATGGTTTGATCTCTTGGATATTAAAGCAATACATTAATCTAATATAGTGGGGCTTTTGTGGGTGTATGTAACATGTAAAAAAATATTAATTTATTTCAGGTTGTATTTATTAGGTTTGTGTGATTGAAGTGGTGGAGTTGGTGTTAGAGTGTTATTTCTAAGCTTTCGAGGTAAGTAACCCTCTATCACTGTTGGTTTATTTTTATTCCTATCGAACCGTTTAAAATCATAAATATTTATTCATAGCTTTCCTGTTCTCTCAAAATAAAATATGGGTCAAGTATAAAACAACATCGAATATTATTATGAAAGTTATTTGAATATTTTGTGAAATTATTCTGAAAATTGTACCCAGTGTTTATTCCGAAAATATCGAATATTTTATTTAAAAGTTGTGTATTGTTTGAATTTTGAACATCACTCTAGTCTAACTATGATTTGGACCCTAGCCAATGGGGGTTATTTATTGGCACAGAAACTAGTTTCTTTTGGGGCTTTACCACTGGCCTAGGTGTGGTTCTGGGCCTTGTCACGGGCTAAGTGACCGTAGTCATTAAGACTTGGGTTTTGTGAATCGATCATTGAACCATCTGAATATCGATCTATAAATTTTGGATAACGAAATTTCATCGAGTTACCCCATTGACTTTTAATTAAAATGTATTGCTACACTGTTTATTTTCAGCTATGAAACCATCTTACAAATAATCGTGTCATTTATTGATTTGTATCAAAAATTATATTTATTGGTTATCTACTATTTATTTACTTCTTTTTGATATACTTGATCCAGCTGGCAGTGATGGTTGGTTATTTACTAGGCTGTCTAGCTTACCCTTATTTTTTTCAGATTCTAAAGAGTAGAGCTGCGCGGGATTTTTACATATGGGAGTGCCGAGAGTAGGGCTATGGATTAAGTACTTGGATTATTATTTTGTTAATGAATTTTAATAGTGGACTTGGTGGAAAATTATCATAATGTGCCAAGAGTAGAACTATAATTTAAGTACTTGGATTATTGTTTTGTTAATGGATTTTGTTAGTGGACTTGGTGGATAATTTCATACGATAAGAATAATCAATTTTTGTGGATTTTAGCATTATGACAATTTAAGGATTTATTTTGAGTATTTTACATTGTGGGTTATGTGATTGAATTCTTAGCCTTGCATGCTCACTTTTATGAGTGTGCGGTGTTGTCACGGAGCTTGGGTCGTGACATAGCCAATGAAGGGCAATGGCGTAATTTCAACCAAGTCAAATTTTTTTACCCCTGAGAAGGAGGGGTGTTAAAAAAAAAAAGGAACAATTATCGCTCAATAATACTATAAAAAATTATTAAAAATTCATGAAAAAACTTTATGATTTTAATTATTAATATATATAAAGTTTATCACTTATCTATAATGTTTTTTAAAGTCCAAACTACATTGAAATTTTTCGTGGAATCAGTAATTGATCCAGTCCTGGTCAAAAAGATGGCTTGGTCTAATTTTTATTAGTTTTGGTTATGGTTCTGAAAATAATAGAACTGCTTAAATTGGTCCAATTCTCAGTTTTAAGGTTTTAGTTACAATCCCGAACCCAATCAAACGGCGATATATTTGTTTATTATTTTTTCTATATTTTTGAATGTAATGATCTGTTGATTGTAGGTTATTACATGGATAAATCTTTCCAAACCGTAATGGGGTCCATTTATCTGGGGGAAAAGAAAAATGGTTGATGGCCCGAAACTTGGGGCTCGAATCCGGCTCAAAGCCCAAAACGACGTCGTTTTGGGCTTTGAATTTTTTTTTTTTTCTTTTCTTTTCTTCTCTTCCTTTCCTTCCTTCTCTTTCTTCTTCTTCGTTGACTTGAACACAGAGGAGAGAGAGAGAGAACACAGAGGCGAGACAGAGAACGCCGGTCGTCGTCGGCGTCGCAGCTCGTCGGCCGATCGTCGCATCGCCGCCTCCGCCTCCGCCTCTGCCTCCGCCCGCCTCCGCCGCCTCTGCCGCCTTTGCCTCTGCCCGATTTTAATGCCCCCTCCAGTTCCTCTTCTCCTCCTCCTTCTTCCTCCTCTTCTTCTTCTTCTTCCTCCTTCCTTCTCAATTTCGAGCCATTCGAGCTTTGCCCTTTTCGGGCTCTCTACCGGGATTGGGGGGAAAATTATTCTGTGTCAACATAAATTATCATTTTGTTTTTTTGTTTTTGTTTTCATCATTAGATTCTAATTTTGCGTTTTTTTATTTTTATTTTTTTTATTGCCTCTAAATCATTTGGCAATTTGGGGTTCTTTACTATCTTCACAATCTGATTTTAGTGATGAATTGTTTGTTTTAGTGAGATGGGGATTTTCTAATTGAAGACTTTTTTCCTTTGGCAATTCTGTTTTCAAATTACAAGTAATGCACATATAGGTATTCTGTGTAAGCATGCATACACGATTGCTCTCTCCCCTTTTTTCTAGAGAAGAACCTTTCAGAGCTGCCATTCCAAATTGAAATAAATTGAATTTTAGACTAGGTTTAACTAGTTTGAATTCATGACTTGGTTACATTCTTAATCATTTTTATTTTAAGAGCTGTCAGTTATGATTGCTGCTGAAAATACATATACTCTTCTCTCTTTCAAAATAATAATAATTAATTAATTAAAAAAAAACTCTCCAGCAATGTGCATGTTATTTGTATACATTTCACAAGAGTGAGTATTCCATTTGTACCTTTAAAGCCAGAGATGCGTGACAGAGTTGCAAACAATTTATTATCTTTTATAGATTCTTAAGCAGTATTAAAATTAGGAGTACTTGAGTGTAGGTCTTAATGAGTGGATTTATTGTCTAATAGGTCTTATGAGAAAAATATGTCATAAAAAAAGTCACTAATTGTAAGTTTTAGCGACAATTATAAAAATCATGACAAAAAAAAGTCACTAATTGTCAATTTTTAGCGACGTATGTAAAAAATTGTCACAAAAAAATTATTTTTAGCCACAATTTTACTAAGATTTATTTTCAATAAAACTTGATGGGAATAAAGTCCAATTATTAGGACTTATTGGTAGTTTACTTTGAAAATTAGGGATGCAACTTGGGCAGGCTCAACCCAAGCAACTCGAATCTAGTCTGAATTTTTTTAGGACTTGGACGAGATATTTTCAAATTTAGTATGTACTTAGGCAAAAATTTAGAAGTCCGAATTAAATTTGGATAAAGACGTCAAACAACCCGAGCAACCTGAAATCCGAATTATACCTATATAGATATATAAAAATATTAAATATACATATAAATTATTAGTCATTACATGATATTAAAGTAATTTAGATTATTAAATCATATTGAATATATATTATATATACAAATAACACAAAATTTTACTTTTTTTTATTCTCACTCATAAATTGTAAAGACTATTATACCAGCATCTCTCTTACATTATATAAATTATTTATTTTGATGTTATTACTGATTTTTTTTTTTAAATAGAGTTAAATTTTAATAATTTAATAATGTAACTGCAAAAAAAAAAAAAAAGAAATTCATTTACAATTCAGGCAACTTGGGCAATTCGGATTTAACTCGGGTTGGGTTTGGACAGATAATCTCGAGTTACAATTCGGGTTTGGATGAGCCTGAACAAGTCTCAACATGGCTGCGCTTGGACAATCTCTCAACCCGCCTGAATTACACCGCTAATCAAACTTGTATGGTTTCAGTTGTTTGGTCTCGAACTAAGGAAGATTGGAAAAGGATCTTGTTTCATTTCTCAATCCATTTTCTGCTTTGTTATATCAATTTCTTACCGAATTAGAGATTGACTGGAATGCCATGGTTGGGTGTGAAAGAGAGTTGACAACCTAATTCATAGAATGCCATTTTTTTTAAACTGTAGAATGCCATTTGTTAAATATTTTTTTTGCTATTTGCAATAGGAAGACAGTTGTTGCCAAAAAGTTTTGTTAAACAAAATTATTTATGACGACAAAAAGACTGTCGCTATTACCTTTACATGTAGCAAAAGGCCACGAGACGTTTAACTTTATCATGACAAATACTTTCAGCGACCTCAGAATTTGTACCCCTTGACATGTTGCAAAAGTGTTCCAAGTATTTGGAGCCAAAAAAAAAAAAAGAAATTCATATTTTTGGCTGTCTCAAAAAATCTATTCTCTAGTCGTGAAGTGACAAATAGGTATGAATATAATAAATTGAGGATTTTTTTTTAAGGTCATTGATATTAAGATTTTATAAGATAAAAGACACATAATATTTTTATAGTAGTTAAGATCTCTCAATATTTTCACAGAAAAAATTCAACTCAGAGAAATTTTGCTCGATTCAAAAAAAATCTTGCTCCGACTAATAAAAAAAAACATCTTGAACCTCTCATACTATACAAAATTAGTAATGGATGTTTCACTAATTTTCCCATATAAATTTGTATTTCGTGCATAGCTCAGATCTACTGCTAATTTGGGGATATTTTTATTTCGTTCATAGCACAGATTTACTGCTAATTTGGAGATGTTTATTGTGTAGAAGTTCTTGCATACTCTTACCCAATTTATGCATCAGATTCACATGGAGGGAAATTTAACCAAGGATCTGAACCTGCTTTGTCTTTGTTTGGACACATTATACAAGCAGTGCGTTATGATATAGTAGACTTTTCCGTAATTTTTGGATCTCTCACACTCATGCTATGTGTTGATCTTAGATATGGATAGAAAAAAGAAACGAGAAGAAAAATGTCTAAGTTTCTTTTCCCTATTAAAATATTTCTACTCATGTATCTTCTGCTCAGGTTTGTTATAACTTTTTTTTTTAAATTTTTTATTTTATTTTATTTGATAATTGTTTTATGTTATGTTTGGTTGGGGATTTGGGAGAGAGATTTGGAAAGGAGAAAGGAAAATGTAGGTGAAATGTGAATAAAATATACTTACATTTCACCTAATTTCATATACTTTTTCTTTTTCTCTTTCTCTTTCTAAATCTCTTTCCAAATCCCTCAACCAAATATAATATTGCGGGGTTTGGCCATTAACTGTTTTCACAGAGGAGTATTTTATTAATCCGGCAGCTCCTTGGGGGGATATGATTCAACATCTTCATCCCTTAGCCACTGAGTTGATCAAGTCTTCTCTTGGCAAGCCATCTTGGTTTAATTCAGATGAGTTTCAAAAACGATTCAAACACATCATTGAAGGGTTTGATGATGCTACTGAAATGGGGTTAGGATATGTGGCACAACTTCTTGATTTTTGAGAAAGTATAGTATTCCATGCAATTGAAGGACAAAGCAGATATTATTACAATGGAAGACCAATTCAATAACGTATTTGGATGAAACTACCTCTGTGGATTCTCTTGATGAGCACAATACCAAAACTCTTATCCATAATCATGTCCATTCTCTGGTGTGGATATGGAAGGCCCCGTGAAGGAGAATTTATGAACAAAGATGAAGGTTGAAGAAGTGTCCTTGGCTAATCCTGGTGATGGAAATTGCACTGAGCAAAACATCAAGTATAATAGAGAAGGGAGGTCGAACTCAAGTACCTCTAATTTGGGTTGTTCATGCCCCAACGAAGGAGGTAAAAACCAAATCTGAAGATACTCCAATTTGGTTACTTTGGGAAAGGACACACTTCTCGTCAACAGTTCTACTTACAATTGGATGAAAGAGGGTAAAAAATTTCAGTTTTTCCATAGGAATGGTGTTGCCCTTTTGTCGGTTAAGATGAACTAAGAAAATGCTCCTACTGTTACGCATCAGTTGAACAATGCTGACAATGCTTCAACTGAGGATGCATATTCCCATTCTGCCCAAGCGAAGCGACACAATACATATCTGCTGAGTTTGTCACATAGCCACCTATGGAAGATCATATATTGGGTTGTACTGATCAAGTTTTTGTGTCATCAACAAGGTCATTTCGTGGGTGCTTTTTTGCTGCCCAAGTTGCTGCAAATGAGTTGAGAAGCTTTCTGGGGCGGTCCAAATCCAATTATGTGTCTGATTTAGAGGATTTACACTATGAGAAACAAATTAAGTTTTTTTCCGATTTGATCATTTGGTTCATCCACCCCGTTTTATAATGGTTGAAGATGGTTGGTGGTGTTGGTTCTCTGTTTCTTACATGTTTGGTCTTTTTGTTATGCTAGTAGTTGTAGGCCTTTGTTGTTTTGGTGTTTCTAAGTTTTTGTTCTAATCTCTAGTTTCCTGTTTTGTTTGGTCTTTGTCTGATATGGTTAAACTCTTGTGTTTCTCTCTTTTATTAATGATGAAGTTCTCTTGTTTGCCAAAAAAAAAAAACAAAAAAAAAACAAAAAAACCTCTTGTTCATCCAAAATTACATTACCAACCCTTAACTTTCTTGTGACACTAATGCCATGATTTCAGATTTGGTGGTGTTATTCCTACTCTCTATTGTATAAATGCACTTTTTTAATTGTTAATGTTATTGTCTTTATTATGTTAAAATTACGATAAACTCTTTGTAAAAGTGTATTGTATTATTATAAAATAAAATAAAAAAAAGAAAAGAAATTCTTTATGTCTTTCTCTTCAGATTCGCTCATCATATATATATATATATATATATTATTAAAAGTAATATTTTTCTCATATTTAGGTGACATATTATGAATTTGCTTTTTTCTAAGAGAGTTATGTTATCATGTATTTTCTTAATTACATATAGAGTTTTACACATACCCAAATCTAATTTAAATTATATTAACTTTATCTATTTTATATGAACTCTATTTGATAAATATTTTTTTCCCATAATTTTTTTCATAGTAAATTGAGATCATCCACAAATCCAATACATTTGCTTTTCATGTTTTTTTTCCTTAATTCTTTCAAGAGTATTAGGATTTTTTTTAATGCTAAATATATATATATATATATATTTTTCTGTGCATTATTCTATATCCAATACAAATTCTATATTATTCTATATTATGGATTTGTTATTTAAATTTTATAGTGATTCTATATATGAAATTATACTTTATTTCCTACATTATTTTATATAATTACAACTCATAGGAGGAAAAACCTGTACAAAAATGATACTTTCGAAGAATCTTTAAAGTTTGGATTTACTTTTTAAGTTACTTTTTCAATTGTTGAACAGTAAGTTCTTTTATATTTTGACATCATATTACAAATGATTAATCACTTTACACACTGAAACGTATCTATCGTTTGAATGTTTTCATTATTTTTTCTTTTTTGGTTTAGATGTTATGTGATTCTTTCTTGGTTAGTCGTTATTGAATTTCTTTTATATAGTTGTTATTTTAATTTAATTAAGAGTGTTTATTTTATAATCTTATAATTTAATATATATATATATATCATATAAAATCATTATATGATAATCCAACTATAACATATTTATACTTTTTTTTTTATTATAAATTTTATATAATTTCTATTTTTACATATTTTTATTTTCCAAATGAATATAAAAGAAAATTAAATAGTTATAATTACTTGGGAGAAGCACCAATAAATCCCAAATTATTAACTTATGCATTGATTAGTCCTGGTTTTTTTCTATTTAACCGAAAGGTCCTGGCAGATGGAAAATGTCAATGTTATCCTCAAGAAGGTGTGTTTTCAAAGTTTCTATTGGAGGCAAAATGGGTTTTTGGTGTTGGTGAAATTACTGATTTAGACATAGA
This sequence comes from Camellia oleifera, assembly GCA_022316695.1. Classification (NCBI taxonomy): domain Eukaryota; kingdom Viridiplantae; phylum Streptophyta; class Magnoliopsida; order Ericales; family Theaceae; genus Camellia; species Camellia oleifera. The sequence goes on along the minus strand of CM039314.1, from coordinate 138,070,279 downwards.
GCGCACTATAGGCTTTTTTGGTTTCCCTCATTTTTTATCGAATCTTCTAGGAGGTAGAAGGAAACATTGGCGATTAACATTCTTGAAATTGTTACATTACCATTTTAAACAATTGAAACCCTAATTGTGTTTTTAAGTATTTCCAAAGTACATTTAACCATATTCCACATTGTGTGAAGGCAAAAGCCCTAAACCAAAACATTAAGGAAGGTTGTGTACGATACGCAATTGAAAATAGTAGCGTCATCCACCGTGCCAGTGCAATCTTAAAGTCTAGTTAATCGGCAATTTGTTTATAGGAAAGGAGGTTAGTGTTTTGTATACATTACTTCAATACGAATGCTATCGAAGCTACTGACGATGATAATGAACGGCGAAGGTGTGTTTCATTTTTCAATTTGCAATTTTCAAGGTTAAATAAGTTTGTATCAACGATTTGAGATTGCTATGTGTTGTGTTTGTGTGTTATATTTTGAATATATCTGTTTTGACTGATGTTTACCACAGTTTGCGATTAGGGCATATTTCGCAGACATGTGAATTTAAATCCATGTTATCTAGTAGATTACAGAGTGGTGTAGATTGGCATCGAAAGGCCGCAACGATGGGTTGGGGTTGCATCTGTTAGGTGTGTGTGGTAAACAATCCTATTCTTGTGTGGTGTTTTGAGTGTGTTAGTATGGGAACATCAAATCTGTGTGGTGGTGGTCTGGTGAGTCAAATATTGTTGCGAATGTAACTTGGAAATGTTAGGCAATCAATGTACAGGGCAGTCATGGATGTTATGATGAGCTTTCATTTCGTGATGTTACGTAAAAGTTAACTTGTTCTTTTTTCTGTCACATCTGTTGAAATGGTAAGGAAATTATTGGTAGTTGGTTGATGTTAATATGATGTCGGGTTGAGGACTATTTTGATATGACGACAATTGGACAAAAACGATAGTTACAATTTGTGTGGTTGTAGTTTGTGACTAACACAATGCGTGTGTTACATTTGGAAATTGTCTACAACGATGTATTAGTGTTCCAAAGGTAAATGTTATAATAAATTTGAATGCATAATGGACCATGGTGCATAACGTAAATTAACTTATTAGCATGTTGGCAATAAAATGTACACATGCATAACGCTAAATGTTATTTCCATTGTTTTCCATCGTTTATTATGGCTACCATGCATATTCGAATGGTATGGTATGATATATTGAACTGGTAGCATGTATTTGTGCACGTTCGCATTGTAGCTCTGTGTTGATTGTTGATTGTGGTGTAAAAGGCATGACACCCTTCTTGATGTGTCATGTAATGTGATTGGTTAATGCATTATGGTAACATTTGTTTACCATGCATTGGACTTATTGTTGCATTTTGGGTCTGGTATGTTTCTTGCAATGCCCAATTCATTATTTGCGAACATGGTTTTTCATTGCGTGTTGCCACACGAACCTAACACACATTGTTTCATGATTGTTGCGGTAAATGCTCAGCAGCGAACCCCTGTAAGATTGATGATGTAAGTATGCAAGGTTCCCTACTGAAAGAATGGACATCAACATGGCTTGCAGTCAGAAAACAGTCAAAGTTATCGTTCAAGTGTACGAAAGCGTAGTTAGCCGTGAAAAAAATGACTCATATCGACACAATAAGACTTATGTACCGTTCAAACATCATTGGAGTAATCAATACCGTGCTTGAGGTGAACTTGAATGACAGGCACATCCGACAACTAAAAAAAACACCATTTTGGCTGATGATTGAGGCTATCCAGACACACAGTTTACAAGCAAATACGTTCAAGAAGTGTGATGAAACAATATACCTGATCATCCAAACATATAACTCGGGAGATGAAAAATTTTACTTAGGAGGGCATGGGTTGGCGCTTCGGAACAACGACATTCGACTGATTTTTGGGGTTCAATGTGGTAAGGATAAATTGGATGTCTCGTCCTTATCGAAACCAACATTAGATTTTCTGCAACGGAGGTGCCTGATCGTCAGATAATTATCATGTAAGCTCGTTGTAGCACGACTTTTCGTGCTCCTTTCGGATACGATAACCCTACAGTTCAGACTTCTGTAATTCTGAATTTGATCTCACAAGTCCAATGTGAAATAAATAAACACAAAAAGAGTCCAAATCCGGCAAATCTTTTGAAAAATCGATTTTGAATCAAAATGAAAAAAATGGATTGCTTTACTAGATACAGAGTCGCCACATAAATGTTTTATTTTGGAAAATTTAGGAAACCTGAGACTCATGCCAAATGCCACTTATCCGTCATCACCAAAGTGTCTCGGCTCGGGAACTTAAGTACAAGAGGGAAAGGTCATGCATTAAGCACCTTACTCGCCCGATCAAAGATCGGCCTCTACTAATCATGATATGAATTTTATTTACATTATATACTCTTGTTCTGATTACTAGACTAACATTACTATGTATTGCACACAAGTATAGACTATTTTGCAAAAATTGGAACACTTTGATTCATGTTTGTTTGAAAATTGTTTCGAATATGTACCACTTGGAAAAATGATCGCATATGTACATTAGTTAAATTATTCCAATTCAAGCAATTAGCCTTCATCCACAGATATCCAAACAATTTATCAATTAAGCATTTAGCCTCATGGCAAGCATGCTAGACATGGCAACAATCACACTCATGCAATATGCCAAAGTACAAAAATGCTCATCTAGTACTCCAAGGCGAGCCAAAAGAAACAAAAGAGTTAGAAAACATGCATGCTCCTAACTAATGCAACATGGCTAATGCAACACATGTAATGATGCGACTAATAGGCTCGGCTACTAACTACGTCATGTGAGTCAATTTCATAGTATGCGGTTTAAACACCTTTTTAAATAAGTATTTAAACAACAATGCATTATTAGAATGATGAACCGAGCCTCAATGCATGCAAGACAAGTGGATGCAAACATGGAGTATGCTAAAAGAAACATGATGTTTTATTCTACCCATTATAAGCAAGTAAATAAGAAGGAGAAAGACATGGGGTTGTAAGATATACACATTATTACAAATTTGGCCCTCACATAAGAGGGTCCAAATGAATGAGCTAGCAAACTAATTACCTAATTAACTAACTATTATAAATCAAATGAAGCAAATTAACTATCGTGACCCAAACCCGCCCCTATGGGTTTAGCATCGCAACTGGCCAATAATTCGGGATTACCGAAGGCTTGCTTAACAGTAGTGACAGTAATACAGAGTAAGGGGTTGGCGGAAGCCAAATAGTAATAAAAAGATGTCCAATGAGCTGTGAAAATCTGAATGCAAAAAGACTTTTATGAACAAGCCACATTCATAACCAAAACATATATACGTACATCATATACACAAACATCCCAGTTAGGGACCAAATCCCTTCACCATAACTGTACAGTCAAGTCTTATTCAGTCAATACAAAACAGAGACAAAGGGTGAGTCTAAAACACCCCAAAACAACCTCAGCTTGAACGAACTCGGAACCTCGAAGTGAGGCACAATGGTTGGCTTGACAAAATGAGAGCTTAACTTGACGCTCCTAGCTTCTGTCCGATGCTTGGACACCTACATATAAATATAAACAGTGAGCTAAAGCCTAGTGAATAACAAATGCGTAAAAGGGTTAAGAATGAATGTCCTTTCATTAATTAAAACAGTCGTTTGCATCAGTAAATCAGTTATTCAATTAGTGGTTCATATTTCACGCCATATCAGTCATTTAGAAATCATGATAGTCATACGTGGTACGTCCAATAGCAAAACAGTACAGTAAGTCTTAATAGACTGAATAGTCAGCTGATGGCCATCAAAACAATAAACAGTAGTAGTTCCAAACATTGGAACTGACAGAGATCTCTGTAACAGCAGCAGTAACAGTAACAGTAATGCTAAGTTACTATGGATGCCACGAGTACAGTTTACAAATAGGACAAACATTCATTCAGTAAACAGTGTTATTTCAGACAGCAGTACAATCAATCGTTCAGAATAATTATAATTGAACGTATCTTTACAACATTGTTACTCATAGAATACTGGGCTATAGACAGGCTAGTCAACGTCCTCGGGTGCCAACCCTACACAGTTACAGAACGAACACACACACACACACAAACACTAAGTTATACACTTGGGATTAATAACTTAGCCCCTTAACTTGACTTGGTGTGGTTCTATAACATTATCCTCATTAAGATGCCTTAAACTTGGCCTAGGAATGCTTAGGATGGAATGAGGATGCAAAAATGCACTTTAAAACACTTTTCAAAATTTGCTGAAAACAGGGGTCTCGCTCGAGCGAGCTTACCAAAACAAAGAGGTCGCTCGAGCATAGACTCCCTCACTCGAGCGGTCTGTAAAAATGAAAAAAGTACTGGTTATTGAAATTCTCCCCTCGATGCTCGCTCGAGCGTAAGACACAGTCCTTCGCTCCAGTGCAAGTCTCGTCGCTCGAGCGTGTTTCTGCGTCCACAAAAACCTGAGAGCTTGCAATCTACGCTCAAGCCAGCATTCCGTCGCTCGAGCGAAATTCAGAAAACAAAGGTGCTCGCTCGAGCGTGGAATCCTTCGCTCGAGCGAGGAAGCCAAAATTTGGGTTTTCCATATTTGCCTCCAAAGCTCAAACCAAGAATTAAACTTATCAAAACTCAACCTTGTGGTCCAATTTTCTAGAAAACACTTGGAAACTCATACTACAACATGTTTGAAGATCATTTTGTAAAATCAAGCCCAAAGGTAAGCCAATTGAACACCAATTTCAAAGAAGCTTGAAGAACAATGCAAGAACATAACATGCATGAGTTCTTATGAATTCTAATGCTCCAAAACATGATCAAGTGTAAGATTGAGCTCAAAAATATGGTGAATTCATGGACCATAACTAAAATATGAACATGCATGTAAGGATTTCATGAAAACAATCTCAAAATTCTATGATATGGACATGCATGCATGAAATCACTCTCAAAACAACACTTTAAATCAATTCTTGACTCAAATCACTAATTTACCATGAACCATGCATGTGACAACTCAAATTCATAATTAAGCGGGTGAATTTCCTACCTTAGGTCTTGAATTCCAAGTATGTTGGCTCAATTTTGCAAATCCTCTTCAATTCCCCTAATTCTCCAAGTTAATCTCTAGATGAAACAATTTTCTCCTACTCTCTCTCTCTCTCTTACGGTTTGGCCTAGAAAGTGGCTGAAGAATGGTGTATCAAAGTGCATAAATTAAGTCCCAAACAATGACTCTAAATGTGGCCCACTCAATGGCAATAATGTAAATAATCTAGGCTCAAATAGCTAACATTAACAATTCTAATTTAATCATTCCAAGTTGGCTTTTAATTAAACCTACCATAAAATCACATAGGTCCTAATTAGCATATTAAACTAATCAATTTCTGATTCGGTCGCCGATAAGGCCTTCAATTTGCAATTCGAAGTCAAAACATGAACAGATCATTAAATGACAAACAGATAAAAATGCAATTAAAGCAACACACTCATACAAACAGATTAGGATTTCATTCTAATCAATTACTTATCATGCTCAATTACAGTTTAACGCTAATCAGAGATAAGGGTTGTCACATTAACTACACTAGCTAATTAACTAATTATTACAACAACAAATTAATTAACTACCTATTCTAGCTAATTATTACAAATTGGAACTAACTAACTAATTAATTAATTACAAATTAGCAACGCGAAGACAACCAAAGAAATAACTAAGCCAAGTAATTAACTATTCTAACTAATCAGCCCCGGGAAGTGAGGAATGCTTATGCATGTACGCGAATTTCCACTCGAAAAGCTCACTGTTTTGCTGCTAAAATACCTCTGTTGTACAGTTGAAAAATTGCACGTGCTTTCCAGTTTAGCCTCTGCTGTGCTGGAAAAAAGGACACTGCCTACCTTGAAAAAGTGATCAGGAACCTAGAAGTAGTGGTCGGCAGGCCACTAATAGTGGGTTATCGTCATGTAAAAATGGCCTGCCAGCCACTGATTTTGGTTCTCTCCTGCAGCAACAGAGGATAAAAAGAGCACAAACCAGAGTATTTTCAAGGGATGTTTGTCTACCCTGCCTCTCCTTATCAGCAAACAGGTTAAAGGAGGGGTAGGCTTGATTCGCAAGCCATCAATCGATGCAATCTCATTGCGTGATGACTTATGAATCAAGTGACATAATTTCAATAAATGGATAACAAAAGACCAACAAAGCCCCCTTCCTATCATGGATTGATCAAGGGAAGTGGTTGACCGTGGAAACTTGGACCATTTCATCACTAACAAGTATGAAATAAGCCAAGTCTCTATGTGCTCAATTAATATCCGATTGAACACCAAATTAGCTTATTATCTCGTTCTATTTTAGTCCAAGTTTTATTACTTCATTCCAATTACCATCAATTTATTAGTTCATTGAGTCCAATAATGAGCTTTAAGTCCACTAATGGAAATGAGCATCAAACAAACAGTTGTTTTGGGCGTGAGAGAGACACCATGCCGTTGGTAATGAACCTACGAAGGGATTAAACCATTAAGCACAATACCTCAATCTTAAGTTTAAACAAGCAATTAGTTTGAAATAACTTTCAAAACAAAGAAAAAAGCCAAGAAATGAGGAAGGTTGCAGAGGTGATTAGAGATGAATACAAGTATGGAAAGTAAGAAATAAACACTATCAATTCAAATAGGTTGGTGGCTAAGGCCTAAACCACCAAACCTATGAGGACTGTTACACTACAAGCCTACAATGCAAAGCATGAATGAAGCTAGCACATAAAAACAGTTCTAAAATAGTCCTGAAAAGTGTTGGAATTAAGACAAAAACTACTAAAACAATTAGCTAAAATATTGAGGAATTAAAACTAGCACACAAGCACAAGGAGGGAAAGCAACCCCTCCACTTTTGGGACTTCAAAACATGATTTTTGTCTCTGAAAATTAGTGGTAAAAAGCTCAAAAAAAGATGATGAAAATGTGGGAAACACAAGGGCAAAGGCCTTAGAAGTAAGGTTCAAAGAAGGGTTATCAACCCCTCTACCTTTAATGGCCTTAAACCACAAGTTTTAGCCCAAAAACAAAGGTAATAAACAGCTCAAAAATAGAGGAAAAGGATGAGAAGAAGATAGTGTAACGATGGTACAAAAAGCACTAGAAAGTATACCTCTTGAAGAAGAATGAACCTCTGAGTTACAAACCACCAATTTCACACTCTCAAGTGCCTCAAGAGCTAAAATTCAAGCCCAAATCACCTCAACAAGGAACTCTCTAGGTTTGTGTAGACGTCCTTGAACTTCCCGGGAGGATAAACCCCCGTTCTGTTCATATTGGGCCTACTACAGTTCGGACTCGATTTTGTTGTCACGGTTCTAAATCTGAACCAAAGAGTCCAAATCCGGCAAATCGTTTTGAGAAAAAACAAATTTTGAAAGAAGTGCCAAACATGGACTGCTTTGCTAGATACAGAGTCGCCACCTAAATATTTTTTAATGGGGAAATTTAGGAAACCCTGACTCGGTGCCAAAAGCCACGTGTCCGTCATCACCAAAATTGCCTCGGCTCGGGAACTTGGGTACGATTGGGGAAGGTCAGCTATGAGCACCCCCTCTCGCCCGGTCCGAAGATCGGCCTCTACTAACCATGAAATCTTGTTTTGAAAACTTTATGTGTTCTTGTTCCGGTTATTAGCCTAGAATTACTATGTTGTGCGCACAGCAAATAAGTATAGACCAAATCGCCCAAATTGGAACAACATTGCATGTTTGTTTTGAAAGTAATTTGCTACTCGCGAGTAAGCTAAAATACAGGTTTTGCCACCCTCGAGTGGGCTTTTAGAAAAGACAGTTTTGCTACTATCTAGTGGGCTTAAAACTCACAGTTTTAATGCATTATTCCAATTTAGGTAATTCAACCTCCATCCACGAGCATTCAAGCAGTTATATCACATAAGCAGCTAGCCTCATGGTAATCATGCTGTCATGGCAACACTCACACGGATGCAAGGATGCTAAAGCAAAAGAACTTATAGAGTACTCCAAGCTAAAACAGAAACTAGTTAGTAATCATATGCATGATCCTAGTTCATGTTAAGATGGCTAATACAACACATGCAAAATGCAACTATAATAGGCTCGGCTATCCTAAAGAATGGCATGTGAAATGCTACAACTAACAAGTACTCAACTTGGAATTGAAATACAAATGCAGTTAGCATGATGTGCCGAGCCCGATGCATGTAAGACAAATGTATAGATGCACGCATGCATAGCATAAGGTATGCGAATTTAAATATGCCCTAATACTAACCATTGAAAGCAGGTAAATAAAAGGGAAGAAAGACGTGGAGTTGGAAGACATACACACACGCACCCACACTTATTACAAATACGCCCTCACTCGGAGGGACCGAATAATAATACAAACCGAATAAATAATTAACTATCCTAGCTAATTAATTATTACAAACCCTTAACTAATTAACAAATTAATTAAACTATTTAAAGCAGTAAAATGGCCTCGGGAAGAGGGATGCATGCAAGCATGTTCGGCTTTGCTCGGAAATCCAACGCCATGCACAAGTTTGCCTCTGTTTTCCCTGCTCTGCTCTTCTGAAAATTGCACAACTCCCAAGGTATACTCCATGGACACTGTGGAGCACCACCGACCAAGTGGGAACACCACCGGCCATTCTCGGATGGTCATCGGCCATTTGTGAAGCCATCGGCCACCAATTGTTGGTCGGTCGGCACTATATGTAGCCGACCGGCCATGTCTTCCTGCAGAACCTGTTTTGACAGCAGCAGAGGGCAAAACAAGGCATGGCAATACATTTCAAGCAAATGTGTGCACCAACACACCCCTTATCATGTTTGTGACTCAAAGGGACATGGTTCTCGATTCTCGGACCACCAATCGCGCATTTCAATGCGTGATGGCCCAAGAAACCAAGTTGTGCATTTTTATTTCAAATGACATGCAAACCAAATAAACACATAAAGCCCAACCTCTATCATACTCAATTCAAGAGGCAAAGCATGCATGCTCTATGCTATGTAACCTAGGCATGGAGGCTAAGTATGCAAATGTGCAATGTGTCAAACATGCAAAATGCAATGTAACAAACATGGAACAAGGCCAAATATGCAACAACATAGAAGGCAAGCATGCAACAACATGCTAGGATGGTCTTGAACCAAAGTGGACAGCCCTCAAGTAGGCCCAAAACAGTGGCCAAAATGATGCAACAAAAGCACGAAAACACACACACAAGCATGCATGTACAAAGGCCTAACACATGGAGCATAAGCCATCAACTCTTCAAAGCATGAAAGGGATGGAAAATGCAAGTATGCAAACATGGAACATGGACTGAAATATGGTTTCCAATGATGCCAAATCATGAGAATAGGCCAAATAAAGCATGCTAGTGATCCACATACCCAAGGCTAGTAAGCTAGAATGCAAAGAAGCTATACAAAACATGGAAAGCATGACTCCAAGGACCCAAGACAGACCTTAAGCATGTTAAAACATGACCAAAAACTTCACAAAGCTAAGCCAAAATATGCAAGCATGGTGGTCCAAATGCTAGATACATGTTAAGGCAATTTCATGGCATTACAAGACAAGTATGCAAAGCAAGCATGGTGTGTCTAAACCAAGTAAAAACAGAGGTAATACATGGAAAAATACTACCAAATAACACTTAAGACATGGCCAACATGCACTTAAAAATGGTGCTCACACATGAGGCTAAAATGGGACTTATTGAAGGCAACAAGGAGAGGGGATGGCCCTCTTCTTCTTAGGACCCTAAACCACCATCCTCACCACTGAAATCCCTCAAGATTTCAGTGGTGAGGAGGCCCAAACAAGGTGGTCCCGAAGTTCACCAAAAATAGCACAAAATGGGGCCAAACAAGGCCTAAGAGGGGGTAAACGACCCCAAACACAAAAGTGACCTTAATAAAGTATCTTAAACACAAAAAAATAGAACTTTTTTTATGTCATACACAAAGCTCAAAACAGAAAGCAAGATAGGCTAAAAGCTTGTGCAAAAACAGGGAATAAAAGAGGGTTAGATGCTCACCCTTGTAGACCAACGTGGACAGCAGCCTTTGGTCCCAAAAACCAGTTCCTTAGCCTCTGAAAATGGCCTCCAAGAAGCTTAGATGGATGATGGAGAGGTGTGGTTGAGAGGTGGTGTGCAAAGGGGCCAAGAACTATGGACTTTGGAGCTTGGAATGTGGAGATATGGAGGGAAGTGTATGGTTTTTGCTTTAGACAAATTTCTTGGAACCCTTGCAATAGAAGAGAAGCTCTTCTTTTATAGAGAAGATGGAGGTTTGAAGCTCCTAAGAGAAGCTAAGCAAAAAAAGGGTCAAGGGGGTCAAGCTTCTCTTAGAAGCTTGGAGCAAAAGGGCCAAAAAGGCCAAGCTTCTTGGAGAAGCTAGACAAAAGAGCCAAGCTTCTTGGAGAAGCTAGGCAAAAGGTTCAAGAGGTGCAAGTTTCTCTTGGAAGCTAGAAAGGTGCAAGCTTCTTGGAGAAGCTAAAAAGGTTCAAGCTTCTTAGAGAAGCTAAAAAGGTTCAAGCTTCTTCGAGAAGCTAAAAAAGGTTCAAGCTTCTTAGAGAAGCTAAAAAGGGTCAAGCTTCTTGGAGAAGCTAGAACCAAGATTCAAAAGGTTCAAGCTTCCTCAAGAAGCTAAAACAGGGGGTTCAAAAGGGTCAAGCCTCTCCAAGAAGAGGTCTCGGCCAGAAAAAGAGTCAATCAGCCAAATAAAGATGGCCCACCGACCAAAAATAGTGCCGGTCGGCAATATACATTACCGGTGGCAACAAAACACCAGCCGGTGGCCTCTAGCCATGGCCGGTGATGTGTGGGGATGCCTCACAAAGCATTCCCTGCCCCTCCAAGCCAAAACACAAGTGTTTGGTGCAAAACCAGACACTAAACAGTCGGGTTCGGAGATCCTGAGGCAAGGTGCGCAGCCGAGACCTCCGGGAACTCCAAATGAACACAAACATGAATAATCACCGGGGTGTTCAAATGGTGACGTCCAAGTCTTGAGGACGGTCAAAAATAGGGTGTCTACAGTTTGGTTTAAAGTGTTTGAGCAAAGACTATGTAAGTTGCAAGAGAGAGAGAGAGAGAGAGAGAGGATTTTGCTCTTCCAAAAATATTTTCTCACTCCTCAATTTTTCCAAAACCAAGAGTGGGATCCTCTATATATAGAAAACCAAGTGCCTATCTCAAAAATATTTGTATACACACAGTTGGAATGGTGCATGCACATGGGGGGACAACTGGCAGAAAATATCTGAGTTTTTACACTAGTGGGCGGCAGGCCACATTAGTGGGCGGCAAGCCACACTACTGGATGGCAGATCCTTGGAGGCACCGGTCTGAAAAACCATAGTTTTGGTCCAAAACAAGGCACAAGGTTTGAAGGTTCAAAACTGAGGTTTCCTGCTGAGGAAGTCAAGCATTCGACAAGTGTACACATTCATCATTGAGTGATCAATCGGTGGTGCCCAAGTCTTAAGGGCAGTAAAAAATAAGGTGTCTACAGTTGCCCCTCTTTGACAGAGCTCGAAGTCATAATATGACGAGAGTGAATGTCAAAGTCCGAAGATGACCCATTTTGATAAGACCGTAAGACTTGGGCAAACAATCAAGACTTAAATAACATTGGTTGAGCTCGCAAGCCGCCTACGTATCCCTTTGCAGGGAATCAAACAAGCGTAGTTCTGGGGCAGGATGCAAATGATACGTATGAAAAATAATTTGAAAGCTAGACTCGCATGCCACGTGAAGCTAGCAATTTTGAAAACTCATGATCATGCAAGATGATGCACTAAACAATAATAGATGCACTGAACAATAATAGATGCAATCAATTACAATAAGCAATAACAAATTAACAACACATGAATGAGTCTCAAGCTTAAACCAAAATAAGTTTCACGTGGAAAAGCAAAACATGCACTCTAACCATGCTGAAACCATGGACAGAGAAGAGAAAAACACCATTCGGGGTCGCATTTCACACGTCCCAAGATTCTCTAATTATGTTGAAATCATGAGAAGAGAAGAGAAGAGAAACCGCTTGGGGTCGCGTTTCACGCGTCTCGAGATAAAAATCATTTTAGGTCACGTTTCACGTGTCCCGAGATAAAAACCGCTCAGGGTTGCGTTTCATGCATCCTGAGATACTCTAATCACACTGAAATCGCGAGAAGAGAAAAGAAACTGCTCGGGGTGGCGTTTCACGTGTCCCGAGATAAAAATTGTTCAGAGTTACGCTTCACGCGTCTCGACAGAATGAGCAAAAGTGATGTTCGGCAACAACCTCTGACTTACCCCTTGGAGACTTTATAACATGCTAAAAAAGGATATAACTTGTTCATATTGGCGAGTGGGGCGCGTTCATGCGCAGGAACACAGTTTTGAGCTCCTCAAGAATCAATCTGAACCCAAAAGAGAACCTCTTATACACTACTTGGGCAATAGAGGCACAAAACAGCACTAGGCCACAAATGAGGCCTGCTGGCCACTTGTCGGCCACCAATGAGGCCTACCGGCCACTAATGTAAAAAATCGGGGCAGAATTGACATTTTGCCTTGGGTCTTTATATACACCTCACCACACTTCATTTCCTCACTTACCCAAAGTCAAAATCATTCTCCCTCTCTCTAGGTGCTTCCTTTATCTAGATTTGTGCTTTATACGCGTTTTCCAATGCCCCACGCAAACTTTTTTCGTAAACCCTCTTTGACCCTCTACACTTTGAACCGATCAGATTTTGTTTTCGTTGATTTTTTTTTTTTTGTGGGCATTTTCACCACTTCGGGCTTGTTCCCTCGTGTTTCTCTCAGGTTTCGCAAATTTTCTCAGATTTTGACTTTTTCTCCAATTTTCTCTCTCCTAGGGTTGACTTTTTTCAAGTTTTCCCTATTTTCTCAATTTTTCTTCATTTTTCACCCACTTTCCAGATGGCGGATGATGTTCCACATGATGGTGCTCCTCTTGAGGTTCCCCCTCCACTATCACCCCCTGTCGAGGTAGAGGAGTCGGCGGTTGTCGAGGCCGGCGAGGTGGTGAAGGGCATTGCGGCTGACTTTGAGGTAGAGTTCGCTTCAGGACTCAAGCTTGAGCCACTGCCACTGAGGATACGACCCTTTGATCCGGTTACCTATCATCTTCACATGCACATTCTGGCGACTGGAGACATGATGCGTTTTGACGATTTCATTGGTGGCATGCCAGATGACATCTTGTTGAGGAAGCCTCACTCTTACCTTTTCTATGGCACTTTTGAGGTACAAACTTTATTTTCATGCTTTCTTGTCCTTTTCATCTGACTGTATTTCTTACATTGCCTTTTGTTTGAATGCTCTTTTATCACTGTCTTTCATTTGAATCAACCTTTTTTTGCCACAGGGGGACCCTCGTTCTTACAGGGGTTACAGGGCAGTGATAGCCAAAGACTGGCATTATGAGCTCCCTTCCGAGGTCCGCGACCTTGTCGATGAGGCCGACTTTAGCTTATTTTGCACCAGACTCTCACGACATATGGCGAGCCAAGCTCTATTCGGAACGTTGGTGGAGAGGTGGTGGGACACCACAAACTCTTTCCACTTATCTTTTATTAAGGAGATGACGATAACTTCCTATGACTTCTCCATGATCACAGGCATAGGAGTAGGGGGTGATTCAATCCCCTTTGATATGGATATGGGCGAGTGGGAGGCAGCTTGGATCTACCTGCTTGGAGCGCGCCCACCTCTATATAGGCCAACGATGATGTGATAAAGCTAGTTCTCCGAGCACTTTCGCGGGAGTGAGCCCGAGACACTGAAGGAGGTAGAGCAGCATGTCCGGGGCTTCTTGATGTTCCTACTTGGTACCACCTTGTTTGCGAACATGTAGAATACCGTGGGTTTGTACTTATTGAGCGCCCTCGTGACCTTGCCCCGAGTCTGGTTCTACGACTGGAGTGGAGCTGGCCTCGCCACACTCTATGCCTATACGAGTTCCACTTTCCATATGAGGGGAGAGCGGGTTGGAGGCTATTAGAGAGCCTGGGAGGTATGCACCACACCTTTCTGTTTTTGCACTTTCTTTTGATGCATTGTGCTTTTTACTTTGTATTTTCTATTTTACATATGTGCACAACTTGTGCTTTCTGCTTTGCATTTTCTGTTTTATATATGTTCACAACTTGTGCTTTCTACTTTGCACTTTATGTTTTATATCTGTTCATAACTTGTGCTTTTTGCTTTGCTCTTTTTGTTTTATATCTGTTGATACATTGTGGATAACACTGCTGACCTTTTCTTGCAGTTATGGGTTTACGCCTATTTCCTAGCTCTGGCTCTAGAGCCAGTGGATGAGATCCCTCCCGTCGTGCCTTACATGAGGCGATATGATAGTCGGTGTTGGCACCGGAGCTGTGATGATATGACATTCACCTTCTACCGCTAATATTTTGACACGGTGGTTGCCCATGAGGTAATCCAAAACTCACAATCATTTTTTCTTTACTACTGTTTTGATTCGTACTTCGGCAACTGACAACAACTAACAATCTGTACATTCTCTATTTGTAGATCATATGGCAGCCCTGGGCAACGATGCCAATTGGAGTGAGGGACCAATATTCTGGGGTTTGAGCTACATCTCAATTTCAGATTTTGCTAGAGGGCCTGGTTCTTGGATGAGCTTTTCATAAGCCAGAATCTGGGCTCACCTGTCCCAGTCGTTTCTATGCCACCTCCAACATCCATAAGGACAACCGATAGCCTCCCGGCTGGGGCTATTATTCAGTTTATGGTGGGGCTGGATGCCGATTATTTCAGAGTAAAGGGCGATTATGCGACTTTCATCCAAACTCATCTCATGTACCCTCTGATGGGCATTCGCGAGGCGATGCAATAGGTGCTCTCTTGGCGGGTGAGGCTGTCCAAGAGACCAAGGTCAATATTGGGGAGAGGCCCTCCTGTTGTGCAGGTTTCTAGTTGGCCAGTGATTCCCACTACGCTTACATGTTGGCGGCCGACTGAGTCAGCCTATCAGACTTTGATAGAGCCACCCGAGGCAAGGCATGGGTATGTCAGAGCCCGTGGCGCACCTCAGGTGTGAACCACACTCTACAGCTTGTAATCGCATTTTCCTTTTCCAGATAGTAATTATTCCAGATATTGATCATTCAAATGCACTTACAGGCACCGACTGAGTAAACAGAGGGCCTACTCCAGCTGGTTGTTTCTCTGATTAGCATAGTGCAGAGGAGAGAGACATTGCTTGATCTCCACGGTATCTAGGTATTTTTTCTTGTTTTCCACATACATTTTACTGCTACCTTACATTGTTGTGCACTATACTGTCACATTCTCACTGGTACACTAATATGCATACCGTAATATTCACACCACCCCACATTGCACTGATTCACTGCACTGACATATTGTACTCATACTGTACCTTTTGCACTCATTCCGCATACATACATTATATCTGATATGTCGACAATTGTTTTCCAGATCCTATCTTTACCGAGGACACTAGCAGCAGCGGCACCAGCGGAACCTCCTCTGGCGATATGGAAGAGAGGTAGACAAGCCCTAGCACGCAGCCAAGATAAGCGTCGAGGTAAAGGCAGGGGTGCTCGGAGCCAGAGCTGCGAGTTCGAGCCCATATTGAACGGGAATGATATTGAGACCCGCGACTCTGAGGAGGCAGTGAACCGACATTCTGAGTCATCTGAGAGTGGAGATGATGATGTTGGCTCCGGATCAGAGAGCGGAGATGACACCGAGGTTGGCCCTGATGTAGGGAGTGGAGATGATGATACTGGCTCAGGCTCAGAGTCTGATTCTGATAGTAGTGCTGATAGAGATAGTGCCCCTGAGTCCCTTCCGAGGAACAGGATGAAGAGGGACTCTCGAGCTTGAGATGACTAGCGTCGATTTTTGTACTTTTTTACTTAGCTTCTTTTATTTTGGTAGTTCACCACATGTATAGCTTTATATAGGCTTTTACTTTTACTTTTGAAAACTCGTACTCTCTTTTGTAAAAAACTCTGATCAGAGGAAAATCCTGTAGTTTTATGAAAAGAGTTATTGTTTTGTATCATGAGCACCACATTTGCAGAATGAAAATGGAGTTGAATTTGAAACCAAGAATAAAAACTTGTATTGGCACGATGTTCTTAATCGGGTAATAAGTCGACCAACGACCAAAAAAAATAAAATACAACTCGATAAACAAAGCAAAAACAACTCAAACACGGATATACACACTTGCTAAAACCAAAAGACTCAAAATAAGACCTCAAAACATAAAGACCAAGACAAAACCAGACTACCAAAACTGCTAGATCCACAAGTGGACGGCAGGCCAGAATGGCCACTAAAAGTGGGTTGCCAGCCACTTGTGAGGAATCCACCTGAAAGCTGACAGCTAGTTTCCACTTACAGCCTTATTTTTTACAAAATGTCTTTCTTTGTGATTTCTTCACCAGAACCTCATTTTTGTTGTTGTTTCTTCCACGAATGGAGATATTTCTTGCTGAGAGACTCACAAATTGGATAGCCACTTTAGATGGCACGGAAAAGGTAAATTTCTGAGGTTTCGGCATAAACGCTCTTTTTTCGTTTAGCCATACTCCACTTTGCTTTCCGTTCTTTTATGTCGCGGCCCGATGCTGGGAACCAATTACGCATGTATTTCGCTTCGGAACATAGGAAATGTGCCCGACTCTCGAAGAATTTTGAACATTGATGGAAACCCGGTGCGATAAGAAAATCATACCTCAAGCCTGTTTTGGCCATGCCCAGGCTTTGAGACGAATGTGTGGGCTCACTTTGCACGAAGCTCGATCTTTGGCCCATAACGGAGAGCTAGATATACCCAGCTTGATTCATCGATTTTTTGACATTGGTGATAGAAGCGACCCTCTCTGGTGATGTTTTCGGTAACATGCCCTCTGTTTATGTATGCATGCGCATTTTCTTCTTGCCCCTAGTTACGGCGAAACCAGCATTCGGTTGATCAAAGTGGCCCAATGTCTGAAAGAAGGTAAGAGTTGTATCGGTTTGGGACTGGCCGAGACCCTGATGGGCCTAGATGCTTTTCATCAGCAAGAGACCACTAGATTTGCGGGAAGTCCACTACTTCTTCAAGTATTATTTTCCACCCTTTCTGATATACGCTTAGCATATCACTCGGCACTCATGCTCTATTTTCTCTCAAAGCCCTTTCTTTACTTTTCTCTCAACGCACATCTCTCTATTCTTTAATCTCTCTTATTTTTCATCCCTTCCCAACTATGGCTCATGGATAAGCTAAAGGTAGTGGACCCTTGCCCTGAGTATTCAGCTCGAGCTTATTTCTTCCACTAACGACTAGTGGACTTTCCTAATGAGGGATGGTGGTGCAATTGGATGTGCAACAGATATGCAGCTGACATAGCTTGGCGTTGCCCCTGGCTCCATCTGACTGAGATGAGTTACAGCATGACTCGGCAGCCTGACATACAGTTAATTGGCCTTACGCACTACATGTTCTACTTTCTCTTCTGGTTCAGACGCCAGTTTGGACATGAGCAAACTTGCCCAAAGGAAGGGGTAGAATATTCGGCTTCATTCCCGATTTGTGGTTCAGACTTGGCTAGGTACCTTGCTGCATGGAGGACGAGAGAGCTTCTAGCCCCTTTCCCTAGTTTTAGTTATGCCTTTTCTGGTAAGTGCTTGGCTTGGCTTGAAGATGAGGCACAAGTCGGATCCACTTTGGCTAAAGAAGCTTCCCCAAGCATGAGTAGAGGATGCAGGAGCACCTGACTTGCCTATGCCGCTAGTTTATTGCTTTGACCTATCTTTTCAAGTTTTATGCTGTAAAAACAACTTTGATTTGTATCAAAGAGTTGGTAAATGTGCTTTATGTTGAAATCAATGGAATTAAAGTTGTGAGCACAAAATTTTTTCCTTTTGGTCCCAAAAATGGTTCAAGTTGTAAAAGGTAAAATTTTGAACAAAATCACCTTTTATTAAAACTTTCCAAAATCATTTTCGAAAATGATTACTACCTGACACGTACAGAATCAAACCCTCAAAATGTACAACCTCGAATCAAACAATCATAACTGCCCTTGATTGCATACCACAACTGCTCTTCATTATAACCAGCTTTTCTTCCCAAAATGAAGATCACAACTGAACTAACAGATGATGAACAAAGATGACCCCATCAGAAAAACTGACAGGACAATTGAGTTGGAGATAGTTACAGCCAAACTTCAGGTTTAAGTTACCTACGTATTTCAAAGATGGCAATCAGGCCTTACATAGTTCGGTTCAGGTTCACTCAAGTATTAACTCTCTCATTTTGCGCTCTAACTTTTACCAAAGTCGCTATTTAGGGTTTTCAACCTTTCGAGCTCATTGTTTCTTTGTTTCTAATTTTTTATGCTCTAACTTTTGCCTAGGCCGCCCTTTCAATTTTCGGCCTAACGACTCTCTCAGGGATAGTATTTCTTCAACTTGTCCATGTTGATCGGTTGTGAAAATTTCAGGCCATCTAAGTCCATGAGAATAATCGCCTCTCCTGACCAGATAGCTTTGATAATGTAAGGATCAGTCCAACTAGGTCTAAACTTGCCCCTAGGATTATAGATGAGAGCTCGGTTATCTTTCAACATCATGTCTCATTCCTTGAGATTTCGAGACTTAACTTTCTTGTTAAAAGCCTTGGCAATTCTGCATTGGTAGCCCTGAAAATGATACAATGCCTTTAGCATTCTCTTATCAAACAACATTAACTCCTCAAATCTGCTCTGTTGCCAGTCTATCTCTACTATCTGACATTTAACCATAACTCGCAGCGACGAGACTTCGATTTCAATTGGCAAAACAGCTTCTATCCTGTAGATAAGAGAATAAGGGGTTGTCCCTGTAGATGTCCAGATCAAGGTTCTATAGCCCTAGAGTGCAAATGGTAGTTTATTTGGCCAATCTCTGTAGGTCTCAACCATTTTCTGCAAGATGTTCTTGATATTCTTATTGGCGGCTTCAACAGCTCCATTGGTTTGTGGCCTGTATGTGGATGACTTATGAAAAGCCATATTGTATTTCTCCAACAAGTTTATCACATTTTTTTTTGAAATGGGAGCCGTTATCTGATATGATCTTGTTCAGAACTCCATACCGATAGATGATATTATTTCTGATAAATTTGGCCACATGCGATGCCTTCAACATGGCATAAGACTGAGCTTCCACCCACTTTGTAAAATAATCAATTGCCACCAAGATATATTCATGTCCATTTGACCCTCCCAGACTGAGGAAGGCCATGGCAAAGTCATGTTGTAAAGTTTCAACGATAGAATATTCATGTGATTGGCATGAATTTGACATTTGTGGCATCGCCACACAAAACTAATACAATCCTCCTCCATGGTGGACTAGTAATAGCCTTGTCTAAGGATCTTCCGGGCTAGCATCACACCATTCATATTCCCCCCGCATTCTCTGCCATAGATAGCCTCCATAATGCGCTTTGATTCCTCTTCCTCCACACACAGTTTATGCATTTCCAGATGACCTCTTTTATAAATCTAACTTCTGCAGATGATAAATTGAACGGCCATACGCCGTATTCCCCATTTGTCCTTGGCATTTGCCCTTGGTGGATACGTCTCATTTTCTAGAAAGTTTCAAATATCGTAATACCAAGGGTTTTTGTTTTACGCTTCATCTATCGCGACAATGGTTTCATAAGTCAGTGTGTATTTTTGTTCGATGATAATCGAATGCCTTCGGACCCCAAGTGGGATGTCTACCATAAAAGATAGAATTGCTAAAACATTAACGAACCTATTGTTCTCTCTTAATAGATGCGTGAATGCTAACTTTTCAAACTGCCGAATCAGAATATCCAGGGCCTGATAGTAAACCTTCATCTTTTCTTCTTTGACTTTCCAATCTCCATTTGTTTGAGAAACAACCAACTTCGAGTCCCCGATGACATCCAATCTTATCGCCCTTAGTTCTAGGGTGGCTTCTAAACTAGCAATACACATTTCATATTCCGCTTCATTGTTGGATACCTTGAACCAGAGTTTGAAGGCTAAGGGTATATGGAAGTCATCGGGTGCTATCAACAACACACCAATCCCATAACCGTACTGATTGGACACTCTGTCGAAGTACTTCATCCAAGTTTTCCCAACTTGCAGAATATCTTCATCTAGGAACAAGTATTCCATTGCCTTATCTCCTTCTACTGGGTGGTTTGCCAGGAACTCCGCTATAACTCTTTCTTTAACAGACTTGCGGGTGACATATTTGAGATCAAATTTGGAGAGAAGAAGTAACCAACGAGCCAGCCTACCCGTAAGCTCTGGTTTCTCAAAGACATATTTGATGGGATCTAATCTTGAAACCAGGATTACAGAGTGAGCTAACAAGTAGTGTCTCAACTTCTTTGTAGCCCATACCAAGGCTAGGCAAGCTTTTTCCAACGGAGTGTACCAGGTCTCGTAGTCTAGCATTTTTGTACTCAACTAGTAGATGGCTTTCTCCACTTTATCTTCAAATTCCTGAGCGAGCATGCATCCCATGGTCATATCTGTTATTGACAAGTACAGAATTAACGGCTTCTCTGGCTTTGGCGGCGATAACACAAGTGGATTCTAGAGGTACTGCTTAACTTGTTCAAAGGCAAACTGACATCGATTATCCCATCGAAATTTCTTTCATTTCTTTAGGAGACCAAATAATGGTTCACAAGTCAAGGTTAATTTGGAAATAAACCGTCTTATGAATTGCACTTTACCCAGAAAACCATGCACCTCCTTTTCGGTCCTTGGTGGTGGTATTTCCAAGATGGTCTTGATTTTGGAAGGATCTACTTCAATTCCCCTCTGTGTGATTAGAAAGCCCAGCATTTTTCCTGCCATTATGCCGGAGCTATGTTTCTGCGAGTTTAACCTCAATTTGTATTCCTTGATCCGTCGCGGTGTAGTGGCCCTCTCGTTCTTTGGACTTGACAATCATGTCGTCCACGTACACCTTGACCTCTTTGTGGATCATGTCAAGCAGAATGGTGGTCGCAGCTCTCTGATAGGTAGCTCCAGCATTTTTCAAACCAAACGGCATAACTCGGTAGCAGTAGGTCCCTCACGGCGTAGTGATTGTGGTTTTCTCTCTGTCCTCGGGTGCCATCAGAATCTGGTTGTACCCGAAAAACCCATCCATAAATGATAGCAATGCATGGCTCGCAGTGAAGTCCATTAACTCATCAATATGCAGTAGAGAAAAGTCATCCTTCGGACTGGCTCTGTTCATGTCTTAGAAGTCCACACACACCCGGATTCTACCATCCTTTTTTAGCACTGGGATGATGTTGGCCAACCAAGTTGGGTACTCAGATACTAATAAGAAACCTGCCTCGATCTGCTTGGTGACCTCCTCCTTGATTTTCAGTACCCAATCCAGATGAATTCTATGTAACTTCTGCTTGACTAGTCTGGCCTCAGAGTCAAGAGGGATCCGGTGCTGTACAATCTCAGGATCGATTCCAAGCATGTCTTCGTAGAACCATGTGAAAACATCTTTGAAATCTTTTAATAAAGCGATTAAACGCTCGCGCTCCTCCAAAGACAACGTGGACCCGATTTGGACCAAGTGCGGATCCTTCTCAATATCCACATTAATGGCAATGATTTCATCATCACAGGGTTTAGCAAACCTTTCATCCTTTTGATTAATCAAGTTTTTCAAAGCCAAAGGAATTTCTTCCCTTTTGCTTTCATTGAAATTTTGAAAATCTTGGTCAATACAATAAACCAACGGCACAGAAAAGTACACAGAATCTGCAGAGTTTTCATTCAAAAGGTCCAGATCTTCGGTTACAGACTTAAAAGAAAAGCTGAATGAAGACCTAGACAGGACTTGAGTATCCGAGTTACCACCTCTAGAAATACCAGACTCAGACTCAGAGGAACTTGAATTTGATCCCGACTCTACAAACTCAGCGGAATCAGATTCTAGCTCATCACCTGCTTCAGAACTGGACAGATAGCCTTCCTCTAGTTGCCAGGTAAGACATGGTGCCCCTGATATGCCCAAAATGCCACTAGTTGGGTTCATACCCGGTTCTTCCCTGATCATGGAGACAGTAAAGTTATCCCCCAAGTTCTCTAGGTCGGCTGTAGGATCTTTCAGAAGACTAGCTAGTGTTGCCCCTACTCTAGGTTCACTGTCATCTAAGTCACCTTTCGTGCTCTGTACAACTTTGATGCTTAGTTCAACCCTTCCCTCATCGTCGTTGTCTTGCAGCTGCAGATCAAAGAAGATCTCGAACCCGGGGACACATTGCTTTGAGGAATTTACCTAGGGCTCGGAAAAGTCACAAAAGGGGAAATCCTCTCATTCCTGAATTGGCCTGTGGATGAGTTCATAACGTTTTCTAGCTTGCTTGGCCTTGGCTCTGCCTTTCATTTCTTCCCTGTTTCTGATCTAGTCTTCTTTGGTGGGCACATAGCCCAATCCAAAGGCATATGGGTTGTGTGGTACATTTGTTAGTGCTGCAACACCTTTCTGATTACTCCTTTTGAGCCCTATTCTTGGAACGTGTTGCAGTTTGTTCATGAAATAGATGGACTGGGCACTGACGTAAATGCCTTCATCTACGGCAAGAATGGTTTGCACTATCCGAGCTTTAGCCAGAGTGAATCCCAAGAGGAATACATCCTCGTCACTATGGTCGATCTCTAGCATTGGCATAGTCACGTATGGCGGTGGATGGATGGATGAATTCCCAAAAACAATTGCTACTCCTCCCTCATAAGGATACTTCAACATCTGATAGAAAGTGAATGAGACAGCCTTCATATGGTGCAACCAGAGCCTCTTTAACAACAAATTGAAGGTAGCCGACACATCTAAGACATGAAACTTGACCTCTTGCTCAGCTGGGCCCACCTGGACTCTGACTTGCACTGTACCTATGACCTCTCTACTCGTGTTATCATATGCCCGTATTACTTGGGCTGTGGAAAAAAAGTCTGCTTATTTGAGACCAATTGCATAGGCAGTACGAGACAGACAGACATTAATGGCTGAACCGGTATCCACTAACACCACCGGTACCCATTTCTTCTTGTACTCCACAGATATGTAAAACGATTTATTATGAGCCGAACCCTTCGGTGACAGCTCATTGTCAGAAAAAGTAAGCATTGTCCTAGCACCACTTGGAAAAACCAAGCCCACAAGCTGCTTAGGCATAGAGTCAATGGACAATTTATCCTTATCCATTGCCAACAACATTGCTTGTCGGTGTACTCGTGAAGCCATGAGAAGACCCCAGATGGAGATATCAGCTTGAAGTTTCTTGAGTTGTTTCAACACTACTTCTTCTTCTAGTTGTTTCTCCTTCTGTTTCTTGGCCTCTTTGTCCTTTCCAGACGCCTCTGCTTGATCCAGGTGTGGCGGCTTAAAATACCGCCCACTTCTTGTCAAATGATCTATCTCCTCGACATATCACGTATTGTCCAGAATGCAATCGCCCTAATCTTCATTGGTGTGGGCCAAATGTCGATCATTATCATCCTATCATTCTTCCTCAGTGGCCGACAAACAATTGTCTGGCTCTGTTTGTATCACATTTACATCATAGGTGTCCCTCACAAGGTGTTGTGAATTTACGGTTTCCCAACTGCCTTCAATTCTTTCTTGTTCAAACTACCTCAGTGCAGCTTCCTGTTCAATATATACAATGCTCATAGTGCCCACTCCCTGGGCTGGGTTTTCTATACTAGCACTCTCCGGTAGCTTTCCTTTCTCATCAGCCCTTCCGGCTGCTGCAGCTATCTTTACTTCTTTTCTCTCTAGTTTCATTCCAATTTCTTTTTCATTGTCTGGCTCATCACTCAACCATCCAGTGTTGTCAGTTGATCCATTTAGGTTGAACCAGCTGATTTATACATCTCCTTGATCATGCTCGTCAAAGAACTGCAGATTATCCAAATCTTCTTTGAGATCTGCCAAATCATCTAACCCCTGGCTCAGGCCAACTTCCCTGACCACATTGAAGTCTACCGAGGTTAGCAGCACCAATTCAGGCTTGATTTGACCAGTTGACATAATGTAACAACTGGGATCATACACCCTATCAGATAAGTCCTCAGGACACTCTGGCAACAGACTAGTACCTTCCTCCAAGATTGACTCCCTTTTCACCGCAAATCTCATCACCATAGGCTTAAGTTAAGGGTTAAATGTATCCATCATGCACAGATCTGTGCCTTTTGGAATGACAAACGTCAGTTTTGGTAGGTGTGAGGGAGTAATGTATATGCTGGGGTAATAAAGGGTGGCCAATGTATGGATCAGGTTGAGATTTCGAGGTGGGGGGGCTTAATTATGGGTTAGGAGTGGATTGGTGGTTACATTTGGTTTCTGAGGTGGAGAGATCACCTTGTTGTCAATGAGATCCTGAATCTTATGACGCAATCGAAAGCACTGGTCGGCATCATGACTATGATGTTGGTGAAACGCACAGTATTTTGTGGGGTTATGTTTGGGTGAGAGAGGATTAGGAAGTAGGCGAAGTTCTAAAGATTTAAGGTGCCTTTCTTGACTAGTACCTTCATGGCTTGAGACAGAGTCATGTACAGTTGGTCGAAGGTCCTCTAGGATCGGGTAGGGTTGGACGGTGTTTATGAGCTTATGTTGGCAAAGGGGTCAGCAATCTTGGTTGTGGTGACAACACTTACATCTGACGGCCTCGCAACTGTGCTACCACTAGCAGCATTGGAACTGCGGATAAACGATCTTTTTGCTAGCTTCTTCTCGTCTGTAATAAGCCCCTACTTCATGGCGTCCTCAATTTGCACTCCCATTTTATGGAGTTCCATAAATGTAAATAGAGGTAGAACAATAATCTTCTGCAGTAGCTTGCCGTGTAGATTTTGGACAACCATCCTAATCTAATCATTCTCAGAAGGCCTCGTGGTCATCATCAAGGCTTTAGCTCTCCATCTTGTCATAAATTCAGAGAAACCCTTCTTCGGCTCTTGGCGTGTTGCCTTAAGATCATGAGCTGTGACCTCGATTTGAGTATCGTACGAGTACTGCACAATGAAGGCCTCAGCCATCTCTTCCCAATTCTATTTGACAAAATCTTCCAACCTAGCATACCAAATGGCCGCTATAGCCGACATGGTGCAACCAAAGAGAGACAACTTTTGTAGCCTAGTTAAGCCCATCAATCGCAAGATGTTCAAACCATTAGATCTCCGGAACCGTCGAAACGGTCAGTGTGCAGTATTTTAAACCGATCTGGCAGTGTAATTGCAGAATCAATATACCCATCCTCTATGTCTGGGATGGAGTTAACCCCTTGTGCTCTCTTGAATAAGTTTTCCAATTTATTGACCTTGAGTACAGTTGGGTGAACTTCAAACTCGAAAGGAGCCTCGGTCTGATAAACAGGGGTTTTGGAGACTTGTGCTAGGATTGGCTTTGCTGGAATACCCTAGTTTTCTTGAACATTGGTAGTACCAGCGGTGGCTTCGGGTGTTAGGATAGCCGTGGTAGGTGCATGGGATGCAGAGGCCGTAGCCAGCTGTGGTTGCTATTATTGTAACCTGGTTATAACTCCGGCCTGACGAGCCACATCCTGCTGTAGGGTTTTAACTTTCTACTGCAGATGATGTATCAATTCTTCTACACTGACTGGGGAATAATATGCCATTGGAATAGGCGATTGATCTCGTGCTGGGCTAGAAGTAGATGACCGTCCCCGAACCGGACTGGACACAGGTGAGCTGAGGGATGACTGCTGTAAAAACTGAACTGGTGAATTCTGTCTGATTCTCCTTCGTCTTGTAACCGGTAGGAGTAAGGTAAACATGGGTTGTCCCCGAACAAGATCCCCGGCTTTACAAAGTCTTTTGACTCGGTTCCAGAGTACTTGGGGGATATCCAAACTTTCTAAAGCTATGGTTTTAAACTACCTAGCAAAAAAAATAAAGCAAAAGACCAGCAATCAGAAACCACACTGCACCTCAACTAAGATGTTATCAACATAGACATGATCAAAGTTGTAGGACTGCACTCCACACTGAATTCTGCCTCCAAAATAGGTAACAAATTTGTAACTGCTATGCTCATTCCTATACAGTTTCAATGTAAAGCACATACCAGTTAAGAGAGAGCCAAAACACCCCTATGATGGGGCAGGGTTACCCTGTCCTAGTTTCGTCGGGAACTAGGGTTTCACTATTTCAAACAAGCGGTTTCACGTAATCTTGTATTTCGGGTGAGCATTATGTCTTAGTTTGGAACAGTCACTAAGGCTTTACTATATGCAACTAGGCTAGATGGTCAAAAGGGGTATCTCAGCGAGACTACCTAATATACCTCTCACACCTAACACCGAGAAGTGAAAAAAGGATCAAACGGTACAGCAGTAGTCCAAATCTAAAGGTTGTGTTCCCATCATGGCAGAGCCCACAACCGGTCAGCCTTTGGCAAGCTTTTGGGCAAGCCTTTGGCAAACCATCCAGGAATAACAGATGGCAAACATAGTGACTTAAGCGCACCAATGCAAATGCAATGCAAAGAACATATAATTGTAGATAAAATTTCACATCATGAAGTTCTCGCCAAGTTCTCTATCTCTTCCCAATAGAGTCACCAGAAACTGTAGCTCGACTTTTCGTGCTCCTTTCGGATACAATAGCCCTACAATTCGAACTCCCGTGATTCTGAATCTAATCTTACAAGTGCAATGTGAAATAAATAAACACAAAAAATTCCAAATCCGTTAAATCTTTTGGAAAATCAATTTTGAATAAAAATGCCAAAAATGGACTGCTTTGCCAGATACAGAGTCGCCACCTAAATGTTTTATTTTGGAAAATTCAGGAAACCTGAGACTCGTGTCAAAGGCCGCTTATCCGTCATCACCAAAGTGTCTCGGCTCGGGAACTTAGGTACGAGAGGGGAAGGTCATGAATGTAGCACTCCACTCGCCTGATCAAATATTGGCCTCTACTAATCATGATGTGAATCTTATTTACATTATATGCTCTTGTTCCGATTATTAGACTAACATTACTATGTGTTGCACACAAGTATAGACTATTTTGCAAAAATTAGAACACTTTGATTCATGTTTGTTTGAAAATTGTTTCGAATATGTACCACTTGGAAAAGTGATCGCATATGTACATTAGTCAAATTATTCCAATTCAAGCAATTAGCTTTCATCCGCAGGCATTCAAGCAATTTATCAATTAAGCATTTAGCCTCATGGCAAGTATTCTAGACATGGCAATAATCACACTCATGCAATATACCAAAGCACAAAATTACTCATCTAGTACTCCAAGCAAAGCCAAAAGAAACAAAAAAGTTAGAAAATATGCATGCTCCTAACTAATGCAACATGCAATGATGCGACTAATAGGCACAGCTACTAATTACGTCATGTGAGTCAATTTGATAGCATGCGGTTTAAGCACCTTTTCAAAGAAGTATTTAAACAACAATGCATTATTAGAATGATGAACCGAGCCTCAGTGCATGCAAGACAAGTGGATGAAAACATGGAGTATGCTAAAAGAAACATGATATTCTATTTTACCTATTATAAGCAAGTAAATAAAAGGAAGAAAGATGTAGGGTTGGAAGACATACACATTATTACAAATTTGGCCCTCGCACAAGAGGGTCCGAATGAATGAGCTAGCTAATTAATTACCTAATTAACTAACTATTACAAATCAAATGAAGCAAATTAACAACACTAGCTAATTAAATAATTATTACAACAACAAATTAATTAACTACCTATTCTAGTTAATTATTAAAAATTGGAACTAACTAACTAATTAATTACACTAATTAATTAATTACAAATTAGCAATACGAATACAACCAAAGAAATAACTAAGCTAAGTAATTAACTACTCTAAGTAATCAGTCCCGAGAAGTGAGGAATGCTTATGCAGGCATGCGGATTTCCACCCGAAAAAGCTCACTGTTTTGCTACCAGAATACTTCTGTTGCACAGTTGAAAAATTGCACATGCTTTCCAGCTTAGCCGCTGCTGTGCAGGAAAAAAGGACACTGTTTACCTTGAAAAAGTGACCGGCAACCCAGAAGTAGTGGCCGACAGGCCACTGATATTGGGTTGTCGTCCTGTAAAAGTGGCTTGCCCGCCACTGATTTTGGTTCTCTCCTATAGTAACGGAGGACAAACAGAGCACAAACCAAAGTATTCTAAGGGGATGTTTGTTCACCATGCATCTCCTTATTAGCAAACAGGTCAAAGGAGGGGTAGGCTTGATTCGAAAGCCATCAATTAACGCAATCTCATTGCGTGATGACTTATGAATCAAGTGACATAATTTCAATAAATGGATAACAAAAGACTAACAAAACCTCCTTTCTATCATGGATTGATCAAGGGAAGTGGTTGCCCTTAGAAACTTGGACCATTTCATCACTAACAAGTATGAAGTAAGCCAAGTCTCCATATGCTCAATTAACGTCCGATTGAACACCAAATCAGCTTATTATCTTGTTCCATTTTAGTCCAAGTTTTATTACTTCATTCCAATTACCATCCATTCATTAGTTCATTGAGTCCAATAATGAGCTTTAAGTCCACTAATGGAAAGGAGCATCAAACAAAGAGTTGTTTTGGGTATGAGAGAGACAACATGCCATTAGTAATGAACCTGCAAAGGAATTGAACCATTAAGAACAATACCTCAATCTCAAGCTTAAACAAGCAGTTAGTTTGAAACAACTTTCAAAACAAAGAAAAAAGTCAAGAAAGGAGGGAGGTTGCAGAGGTGATTAGAGATGAATACAAGTATGGAAAGTAAGAAATAAACACTATCAACTCAAATAGGTTAGTGGCTAAGACCTAAACCACCAAACCTATGAGGAATGTTACATTACAAGTCTACAATGCAAAGTATGAATGAAGCTAGCACATAAAAACAATCCTAAAATGGTCCTAAAAAGTTTTGGAATTAAGACAAAAACAACTAGTTAAAATATTAAGGAATTAAAACTATCACACAAGCATGAAAAAGGGAGGCAACCCCTCCACTTTTGGGACTTCAAAATATGATTTTTGCCTTTGAAAAACATCTGAAAATTAGTGGTAAAAAGCTCAAAAAAAGATGATGAAAATGTGGGAAACACAACGGCAAAGGCCATAGAGGTAAGGTTTAAAGAAGGGTTGCCAACCCCTCTACCTTTAATAGCCTTAAACCACAAGTTTCAGCCCAAAAACACAGGTAATAGCCAGCTCAAAAATAGTGGAAAAAGATGAGAAGAAGATAATGTAAAGATGGTACAAAAAGCACTAGAAAGTATACCTCTTGAAGAGGAATGAACCTTTGAGTTACAAACCATCAATTTCACACTCTCAAGTGCCTCAAGAGCTAAAATTCAAGCCCAAATCACCTCAGCAAGGAACTCTTTAGGTTTGGTTTAGAATGTTTGAGCAAAGGCTATATAAGTTGCAAGAGAGAAAGAGAGAGAGAAAGAGAGAATTTTTCTCTTCCAAAAATATTTTCTCATTCTTGAATTTTTCCAACCTTGAAACCAAGATGTGAGGTCCTCTATATATAGAAAACCAAGTGCCTATCTCGAAAATATCTGTATACACATGGTTGGAATGGTGCATGCACATGGGGGGACAACTGGCAAAAAATAACTAAGTTTTTGCACTGGTGGCCGGCAGGTCCCTGAAGGCACAGGCCTGAAAAACTACTGTTTTGGTCCAAAACAAGGCACAAGGTTTGAAGGTTCAAAATTGAGGTTTCCTACTGAGGAAGTCAAGCATTCGACAAGCGTACACATTCATCATTGAATGATCAATCAATGGTGCCCCAAGTCTTAAGGGCCGTAAAAAATGGGGTGTCTACACTTGTAAAGGATTTGTTATTTGATGCGTTGAAGGGCAGAACTGAACGTGACAAGGATGACGTTGCAAAGTTTTTGTGTCTATATATTTGTGGTAAATTGTTTTTTGCAACAACTGGAGAATCCATTGGTTGGTCTTTCATCAGTGTGATTGACAAGCTGGATACGTTGCGAAACTACGATTGGGCAGCAACCATCCGCAACACTCTAATTAATTCATTGAGCGAGTTCCACATCAGGCCTGAGAAGGTTACCGGCTACGTTGTTGCGCTGTTGGTACGTTACCTTCACATCCTATTGGCATTAACCATGTACTAACGCCAATGTTGCAGTTAATGACAGTGTTACATAAAATCAACTAATGTTGCGTACTAACATGGTGTTGCAGTTTTTATTTTGTGAACACACGACTCTCATAGAACCAGAACACCTAGCTGCCTTCTCCGAATTTTGTAAGTGGAACGTTGGATCGCTCATATCTAACATAAAATGGCTGGACTTGACATCATCCGAAACGCTGCAGGTTCGATCAAAATTGTTATTGTACTCTATATAACTTTTGAAATTGTCTTTGTTTTATCTGCATCATATAATGTATTGAGTTTGGAATGGTAGGTGAACTATAAGAAGCTATGTAGGACTATACTTGAGCGCTACATAGTGAGTGTACCAAACGATGACCAAGTTGCAATACAAAAAGAGAAGGTTGTGTTGGTGGTTAATATGGAAAAAAAATGAATGAAATTAGTAAGGTTGTTAGTGAATTGGAAAATACAGAGCCCAGCTTTGATTGTTAGAAGCCTGACTCTCCAAATGGTGGCCAGGTTGACAGCGAACCCACACTTCAGGTCGACAAAGTAGTTAGCAATGTGGTACAGCGAAAAGGACAACACCGTGGGAGGATGGTTGCAGTAGGGGATTGTTTGCCAAACCTGTTTCCGACTTGCTTGATGTAATAACCCTCACCACTGATCACTGATAACCCTACTGATTACTGCTAAACTGAGACTGAATATGATTAGTAATCAAATTGATTGAAATATTGAACTGATTGATTGAATATACTAGTTTAAATGCATATCTATCTGTTGACTGTTAAAATTATATGTTTATGTTGTATGCTTTAAACTGCAAATTGAAAGCCTTATCGGCGGCCGAATCTGAAATCGATTGATGTTTTATGATCATTAGAATTTATGTAATTTTATGGCAAATTTATCGAAAAAGTGATTTGGTATGATTAAACTAGATTAATTTAAGCCAAATTGAAAGGGTTGGACTTATTTACCTTAGTGCCATCTAGTGGGCCACTTGTATTACACCTTGAGTTTTATTACATTACAACAAAACATTTCATCAGCCTATTTTTCTTGAGACCAACTGACTAGAGAGAGAGAGAGTCTTGAGAGAAGATTGTTCATCTAGAGAATTGGCTTGAAAGACTTGAAGAAATTGTAGGAGATTTGCCTAATTGAACTTCTACACTTGTAATTGAAGATCTAGGTAAGGATTTCAACCCCTCTTTGATGTATTTGTGTATTGTCTTGCATGGTTCATGGAAGTTTGAGAGTTGAGCCTAGAATTGGTCCTAAAATGTTGAATTGTAGCATATATCATGCATGCATGTCTTCATTGTTGCATTTTGAGGTTGATTACATGGAATTTGGTACATGCATATTCATATTATTGTTAGAGTTCATGTTTTCATCTTGTTTTTGGAAGTTGAGGCTCATTAGAGCATGTTTTGAAGCTTGGAAGCTAGTTAAATGCATGCATGTTCAATTGAAGTCATATTCATGAAAATTGGTTTGAAGTTGAGTTTAATTGCGCTACCCTTGGGCTTTGATTTCTTAAATTGAGCTTTGAAACATGTTATACTATGAGTTTACAAGTGTTTTCCAGAAAATTAGCCCAAGAGGATCGAATTTGATACATTTGAAGTTGAATTTGAGCTTGAGGTTCCAATCTGGAAATTCTAGATTTTGAACTCACGCTCGAGCGGGGTTACTGGCGCTCGAGCATGAAAATCGTGCTCCCAACATTTTGTTGTGTTTTACAGTCCGCTCGAGCGGGGTAATTTACGCTTGAGCGGGACATTGTGTCTTATGCTTGAGCGGGTGTTGAGCGCCCAATCAAGCATGATTTTCACACATCCAGTACTTTTGCCATGCTTTGCATTACGCTCGAGCGCGGGAAGTGATGCTTGAGCGGGGGACCTTTGTCTACATTTCCACTCGAGCGGGGAAAGACACGCTCGAGCGGGACCCTATTTTTCTGAAAATTCTAAAAATGCTTTTAAAGTGCATCTTTGCATCCTCTTTCCATCCTATTTCCATCCTAGGCATTCCTAGGGCATGTTTAAGGCATCTTAAAGAGGATATAGATGTAGAACCGCACCGAGTCTAAGTAGGGACTAAGTCTTTGATTCCCAAATGTGAACTTACTGTGTGTTCATCCTGTAAACTATGTAGGGTTGGCATCTGAGGATGTGTTCTAGCTTAACTGTAGCCCAAAACTCTGTGAGTAACAACTGTGTAAAGATATGTACAAATATGAATATCTTCTGAATGGTTAAACTGCACTGCTTTCTGAATTGTTATTATTAACTGAACGAATGTATGTCCTCTATTCTGAACTGTATTGTGGCATCCTTAGCAACTACTGTGACTGTTACTGTTACGGAGATCTCTGCCAATTCCTATCTTGGAACTTCTGTTTACTGTTATGATGGCCATCATTGATTGTTCGGTTTTTTAAGACCTACTGTTTACTGTACTGCTATGCTAATGGATGTACCACATATGACTGTTATGACTGAATGACTGAAATACCGATTTAATGAACTATTTTCATTATTGTAAGAACATTCATTCTTAACCTCCTTACGTTTTATGTTATTCACTGGGCTTTAGTTCGCTGCTCATATATATATATATATATATATGTAGGTGTACAGGCACCAAACCGTTGCTAGAAGCGTTGGAGTAAACTCCAGTTTTGTTAAGCCAACCTATGTGCCTCACTGCGAGGTTCCGAGCCTGCCAAGCTATGGCGTAGGGGTGTTTTAATTTCCCCCGTCTGTCTCTGTATCTGTTTTGTAATATTGTATAGACTGATAGCACTGTACTGTACTGTTATAATAGGGGTCAGGTCCCTATCTGAATGATTGTACATATATGTATAGACTGTTTCGTTATGAATGTGCATACGAATGAAAAGTCTTTTTGCATACAGACTGTCACAGCTCATTGGACATTGTTTAATTACTGTTTTGGCTTCCGCCATGCCCCTGTACTCTATATTACTGTATTATTGTTAAGCAGGCCTTCGGTAATCTCAGATTACTGGCCGGTTACGGTGCTAAACCCATAGGGGCGGGTTTGGGTCGTGACACTTGAGTTGTCAAGCACACCTGCAGTAGATGGTGATGGGGATGTCAAAAGTTTGGAAGCAGAACTGAGAAAGGCTTTACTAAGAAACAAGGAGTCAAAAGATGGAAACAGAACGAAATAAATGCGGATAAAGTGTTAGAAGCCCGGTTAACGTTATGGAACGTACGATTGGTACGAAAGCGAAAAACATGTTCATCGGTTTTGAAAATGTTATTGTAGCAAAAAATGCAGAGATAGCGCGATAAAGCACATTGGTTACACAGTTGGATAGGACGGTGGCAACGTTATAGGACTAAGTAGATGACCATAAAGCGTGCGTAGTGACACAGTCAGCTATAAATATGGAATCCAGTAAAAGGCAACCATGTAAACACCAAGTAGGAAAGTGTGGCAGTTGTAATCACAGCCGCAGTAGTGGAACTAAACATCGTAGTGCGATCCTAACACTGAAATGCAAGTCCACAATACTGATGGGGGCAGTGTTCATCGAGGTAAGAAATGCAGTGGAAGTTGATTCTTCATTGAAAAAAACTCATATAGAAATTCCACACCTAAGTAGCTCGCAATGATGTCCACCTGCAGTGGTTATATACCTCTTCGCAGAGTCTACAGTGGGTATAGGGGGTAATGAAAATGCAAATTTGTCTGATACTATGGGTGCAGACGAGGGTCTCCACAGTAATATAGCAATAGTGTCGTCGTTGGTTCGTCGCGTTAAGAACAAGCCGAGGCGCGAGTTAAGGTTGGCTGATTACGAATATCCCAGGATGCTTGGGCGTGCCAAACAAGTTACAAAAATTTGTAACACCGTTGCATTGGGGCAGCAATATGTTGTGAACATTGACGAAGTGGAGCTTGAATGGAAAACGTGGAATGGGTTTGGTATGACTCACAGGCACATCGTGTGGACAATGTTATCATTCAAGGATCAGAAACAATTGGAAGACGTATATAGTTTTCACGGAAATGGGTAATACAGTTGTTGATAATGAAAGTAGTGTCAACGTGTTTTACATTTAATACCAAGTGTACTAACTGGTTGTGGTTTCAAATATGCACGGCTATTATTTAGGATGGTGGAGAAAATGGGATGTGTTTACTTTTCTAATATTTAGGCATTGGTCTAGCAATCATGTATAAGCGGAAAGGTTAGTGGTGTTAGAACCTGGGGTGGAGTAGGGGGGGAAGTTTTTGTGTACTATATTATGATTTGGAAGTGTAATATATTTTAGATGTTGATATGTAATTTGACACTGTGCAACTGCATGTCGACAGGTAATCGATGCGTACGTAACCATCTTTATAAATTTGCAACGAAATTATTGTGAGAAAGACAGAAACATGGACACCTGCTACTTTTTTAGCAGCATTTGTGCGGTATGTATTAAAAAGCTACTGTAGAAGGTATGGTCTTGTTTGTTGGATGATACTAACAAATTCCAAATTCAAATAGCAGGACATGATGCGAAATCCGAGTGAAACATCGAGAGATAAGTTCCTAAAGGTGAGCGTCAAGTCCTCAGCAGGACACCGACACATCCATTACCCGATTTACCACGATAACCACTGGACCCTAATGGTGAACAATACCAAAAATGGGAATTGGAAACACTATAATTCAATTAGGCAAAGACGTGGCCTATGTGACACTCATTTCACCGAGGCACTTAAAGTGGTACGTACACCTTTGATCTGTAAAACTAATAATGTGTAAGTAACCTGTGCGCCTAAAATAGAAATGTCTAAAAATGAGGAAGATGTAATTACATTAAGTGGAATCATTCTAAATTTGATTGTTGATTTTGAAATGTTAAACGCTTAAAGTGTATGCATCCATTTGATGTCTTGTGTTCAATTGAGTGTTGTACATGTAACAGTTATTTAAATGTTTGTCATTTTGACAAAAACAGTGGGTGGTCAAATGCCATAACCAGATTGTGGGTGGTGGTACGACAACAACAAATGTGGCACCCCCATACATCGATGGGATGTTGGAATTGGTTATGGATTGCCTTCAACAAGAGGTTGACATGTAAGTTGCTATGAATCATTACCACAAATATATTTAGTAGGGTGTCCAATTTTGAATTCGTTGTCACAAACCCGATTGAATTGTATGGCATTCCAAGGCTGACTGTGCGATGATAGTATGCTTTCTCATGCGACAATATGTGCACAATGTGGGAATTAATACCACAATGGACAGCCTGACGATTCCTGTATACCGTGCATCAATGGTGAAGACATTTGTGAATGATCCAGTGAGAGGGCTGCGCTATAGGGCCATCTGACGTAACTACCACATAATCAAAAGTTAATGAATGATTCATTTCTAAGTCGTTGTAGGACTAAGAAATGCAGACGTAATTTATTTAGTTAATAGTAGTTAATGTTTTAATTTTATAAATTATTAGCATTTGTAAATGGTTATGAATGAAGATAGTATGTATATTATGTTTGTTAGAACGTTGGTTTACTAACATAATGTTGAATTCCTATAAAGCCTACAAACATATTTCGAATTGTGTTTTATGTCGATGTGTTTTGAAATGATAGTTACTAACATAATGTGTTTTGATGGTCTGTTACACATTTTGAGAACGGATAACTGTGATGTTATTATGTAATTGTGGTACGATGTTAACTTTAACATCGTACAACCATAAATGACATTGGTTACAACGACAATCGAATGCCTTGGATAGTTCTGATTGCACTACACACACACAGAACACAACTAGATAGAATAGAGCAAAATATATGCGTAAGCTAAATGACCCATCAACTGCAAACCAAAAGCAAACTAAATTAATACATCAGTTATGCAAATTTAATTTAGGCCCATCTCATATTGCCACAATATCTCCAATCAAAAGTACTTACAACAAATGGCAAATGTGAGAAGTTTAACAGACTGCCATGAAACAAACAAAATTACTTTCAACAATAACGTTATTAGAACCGATGAACATGTTTATCGATTTCGTACGAATCATATGTTCCATAACATGAACCTGGGAACGCAATACAAATTGCAAATGTGAGAAGTTTAACAGACTACCATGAAACAAACAAAATTACTTTAAACAAATGGCAAAATCAGACAACAAGGATGAAAATATGAAGATACTATAGGTGGGTGCAAATAATTAGGCGTGCACTAATGCAACGCCAACAGGTTCAAAAATTTTATCAAAAACATGAAATGGACGATTTATAAAAATTGATCAATGGTAGAAGTAACAATAAATGGACTCGGAATCTTGAAATATCCCGTAGCTAAATCGGTTCCTTGCATGTCTTCCTGTTATGGTTACCCATCTTCCCACATCGACTACACTTAATACGTTGCACCACCTCCTCCCTAGATGAAATTCTCTTCCGCTTTGGCCTTCCAAGTAGGCGCTTAACAACAGGCGGTGCTATGAGGTAATTAGTGGGCGTGACTATGGGTTTCTTAACTATCGGAATAGGGTGAATGGACTCAAAGTATGATGCCTTGAACTCGGAAACATGGTAATAAGGTTCAATTGAATCATATATGTTCCTCCCACTATTGCAAAATGAGACCACAATATGTGAACAAGGAAAACCATTCACCTGCCATTGACAACATGAACAAGTACGCCTGTTGATGTCAACCAAAATCGACGGATGTGAGTGCACCTCATACATATTCTCATCAGCTTGACTTGCAATCCATGCCCTACTACTTTTGTATTCGGCCTCCAACTTCTCCATCTTTGGGCAAAGTTGTCCACCCATTTGGTACCTTTCACCTGACACTTCAACATTTGCTCTATAGTTTGACCCCTAATAGCACCAACCAACTATGTAATAAGTAGGTGGCGTGCTTCCCGAATCCAATTGTTAACCGACTCGACAGCGTTTGACGACATCTCACCATACCGCCTATCACTGCACACAACACAATCAAATGCGAACATAAAAAACAATGCAAAAAAATATAACGAAGTCAAAATGAAAGCATGTATGTACCTGAAATGCGCGTTGGCCCAATGTTTTGGGTCCAAATCTTTCAGAAACTCCCCAACAATAGCCAGACTGCACAATTTCAACACCTCGATTTTCTAATTAAAGGAAGTCACCGTGGATGCATACGCACATTCGCGTAACTTGCACGTCAATCCTAACTTGTGCTCGGCATTGACGTATTTTATTCGGTCTCTCAAATTCATTTGAAGATGTACAAGGCAAAGCGCATGGTGTGCCAATGGAAAAACTTTTGACATGGACTGTAACAGCCCAATGTGACGATTGAAAACAAATGTCAAACTCCGGCCATGGTCAACAACCTCTGCCAATTGCCGAAGAAACCACTCACAGTTTGTTGCGTTTTCAGAATCAACAATAGCAAACGCGACTAGAAACAAACCTGTGTTCATTTGGCATGAAAATTAAAAACAACACAACATCCACAAAAACCCCATGCATTAGTCCATCAAACATAGAAGAATAACAACAAACAAAAACCCACCCCAATAGGACATATTGTGTGATATTATAAAATATATATATATATATATATATTTTCCACAACCAAGCTGCCATTACCCCCACCAATGCAAAGACAAAAAAAAAACACAATAACCAATCATTAAATATTTGAAAACACCAGTCACCAACAAATTTCTCCCATTTCCAAATCCAAAACACATTACCTTGGTTCCCATCCTTTACGGTAGCCACAAGTAAATTACCCTTGAAACGGCCCTTGAGAAATGTACATTCAAGAAATAACAACGGGCGACAATGCTTGAACCCATTTATGCATGCATGAAATGATATGAAATACCTCACAAATCTTCTAGTTTGCTAGTCAAAATCAAAGTTTATGTAACTATTTGGGTTATTTTTAATCACAGCATCATTATACCACCTAAACTAGTCGAACGACACAGCATGATCACCATATACTTCACTTCTCGCTTTTTCAACACCAAGACAAGCAACACGATAACTAATATCCAGCCCACAGTTGTTTTTCAACCCAAAAACTACGTCAGTGGGGCGTGTCAATAGCTGAGCATGCGATCCACAACAACATCGGCCACCAAATCAAACCCGATACATAGGTTCCTGGACATACGAATAGCTACACCACACGTTTGCAAACTATTGAACCTCTTTAAACAAAAACACCATTGGATGCGAACACCCTCGCATGTACCAAC
Organism: Camellia oleifera; assembly: GCA_022316695.1. NCBI lineage: Eukaryota > Viridiplantae > Streptophyta > Magnoliopsida > Ericales > Theaceae > Camellia > Camellia oleifera. Next base: position 138,031,702 of record CM039314.1, on the reverse strand, counting down.
GATGAACACCCTGTCGACCCTGCAAACTTACATACAGCTGTAACACGCACCGAATCATTCTTCACGTATTTAAATTGAAACCCACACTCGACAGCGTATTTGGAAAGCACGATCCAAAATTCATCAGCACCACCCATAAAACATTGACCCATATTTGAAACGTCGCTTGCCCACCCAGCCGACAAGTATGTCTTCGACCTATGCTAACAATATGACTGTAACAGATCCGTCCGGTCATCCATACTGAACATCCTATAACCCACGACCCTACTACCACCCTCAACCATACAAACTCTGTCAGCACGATCGCCACCGTCCCCTCAATTCCGTAATTGAGTAATGACATCGATATGATCGAGACCAAAAGACTTCACAAGAGAAAACATATTCCGAACATCCTCATCGCACACAACCCTGAACTTGTTATATCTAGGAACTTTGAAGAATAACACCACTATCTCGGGGTCCAACCCTTCAAACTTCCTGTGTATCCCATTGATCAATTCTGTGAACGTCAACGCTTGATGAAAACAAATGACAGCATTTGTTTGTCCATATGAACATAACATCAAAACAGCACCCTCCATACCTGCACATAACAAACCACTATTAGAATCTGTGACTTGCCATAATCGACAACCAAATACATTCCACAACCATCTGACAAACACATCCAAACAACCACCACTCCCCTCCCACCCTAAAAGATATAAACACACTATTACAACAATTTACCCACACTACAACTGACCAAAGTAGCGTCGTTTACATACACCCTTAACACTGCGACAGAGATCAGGAATGAGCAAAATACAAAAAGCCCCCAAACCCCCCTACAAACACATCAACAAATCGAAACAATATCACCCGTAAATCACTACACCAAATCTATGAAGTAAAAGGTAATGTAAACATTTGTAACCCTAACAAACATGGACACATCACTACACAGAATCTACCAAATCTTACAGCAAAGGGTACAAATGTAAACTCTAAACATACCAAATCAAAAAACAATATTCCTCCTCAATCAAATAGAACTAAATGGTTCATAAGAAAATATACAGGACTAAATGGAGCAACATTCTCTAGAATTAGGATTTATCAGTAATTTTTTCTAATTACCTTTAATTTTATATTACTAATTCTTCTTCTAATTTAACTATTATTTTTTATATCAAAATAAGTATTTATTTTACTATTTTATAATTTAATATATGTCATACATGATTATTATATGATAATTATATTTTTATAATACGATAGAACTAAAATTATCAAAATACACAAATAATTTAAATAAAATTAATATATATATATAAGTATTCAAGTAATAATTTTATAGAATAATAGTATCAACATTATTAAAATAAATAATTAAAATCATATTTTCATTTTAATTTTAAATTATTCTTTTATAACACATATTGTACCATTAAGTATTTTTAGAAAAAAAAAATAATACGTTTATTGTACGGATCAACTGCTAATTTTTTAACAAAGTTAAACCATAAACTAACATAAATTAACAAGAAAATATTTATGTGGTTCGACTTGAGTACACGTCCAAGCAACCTCTCCCCCACCAAATTTAAATGTTCTCTACATAAGTCTCATGAAATCAAAATTTCAATCAATAGACTAAAAATAAGTCTAACAAGTAAAAAATCTCAAACAAAAAAAGGCAACGACAAAACTCAAACTCTCTTACTCACAAATAATAAGAGATAAAATCTCACCAAAGAAGCCATCAAGGATGTTGAAGCTCCATCAAACCCTAAAGTAGAGCGCTCAGTAAAAATTCGCGAATAAGTTCTATTCCAAACCAATGAACAGAAATCTTCCAATGACGATAGGGATTCACCAAAGACGACCACCAAGTGACCAAAAATGAACTCCTAGCATAGGGAATCCTCCAACTTGCCGCAAAAGCAGCAAGAAAATAAGCCCATGTAGATTGCCATTACTTTTTTTATTTTTATTTTTTATTATATAAGTTTTTTGGCCATCTTAGTTTTTATCGTGCCTCTTTTAGTTAAGGAAAAATTAGTGAAATATCGCTCTCCAATTTTGTGTAGTAGAAAGGTTCAAAATGTTTTTTATTTATTTATTAACTAAGGTTTCTCGATCAAATTTCTCTATAATCATAAATTTCTTTGCGAAATCAGAGATATATTTTTGTAAAAATTGAAACTTCTTTGAATTGGGTAAAATTGCTTTGAGTCGGGTAAAATTTCTTTGAATCGAATTTTCTCTGTAAAAATGTTGAGAGAACTTAATTATTATGAAAATATTATATGTCTTTTATCTTATAAAATCTTAATATTAGACAACTTAAAAAAAATTCTCCTGCAGTTAATGCATTTAAAAAGTTGCTACCAAAATTGTTTTTTTAATAAAAAAAAATTGATATGACATGTAGTTCACTCAGTTGTTCATTTTTACCGGAATTCATATTCAAACTTTTGAAGGTTATGTTTGATTGAGTGAATTATAATATAAGATTGAGATTATTAATTCATAAACTTACATTGTAATTTTTGTCATTTAAATTAAATTGTGATAAATATTTTATCTAACAAAATTAACAGATTTTTTAATAAAAAAAATGCTTAATATTAATTTTACGTATTAAAATATAAGAACATAAATTTTAAATTAAAAAAATTTGTATTCTTTGCGCCACTCAGAATATAGTGGGATTAACTCAAAATGCATAAGGATAATTTCAGATCTAGAAAGTGAGGTGGGGCAATTATTCAATCTCTTAAAGGCATTGATATGATCATGTTACAAATGAATTATAGTAAGCTCCACACTAATAAATGATTAAGATTAATTTGTAACATTTTACGGAATAATTTTTTGAGCGATGGGGATGGTTACCACCTAATTCCACCTTCTGCACAACAATTAATGCATAGTAAAATATCCTTCTTTTATTCTTTGCCCAACTTGCCCAACTCCCCCATCCAATTCTCATCAACTGGACTACTGGTAAGAGCATCAAACCAACGTTTTGAACTAATTAGCCCTCGCTTAGTTAGTTATCATAATTTTCTTAATTTGCATTTGGTTTAAGAATTTAGGAAGGAAATTGAAAAGAAAAATAAAAAAAATAGATAAAATATACTTATATTTCATTTAATTTCACACATTTTTTCTCTTTCTCTTTTCAAATCTATAAACTAAACACAATCTTAAAGACTTAAGAGGTAAGCTCTTGATACTTTGTAAGAGTAGGAGACTAACTTTCGTTATTGTTCTAATAGCTAACAATTAATTTTGCCGATCAAATTTTTTTTTTACTTGTTCAACTTATTATATTATAAATTAAAATCTTGTAATAGAAAAATTAAAGTCAAAAGTACCTTTATTTTAGCTTTTGTGTAATTAATTTTTTTCAACTTTTTAAAATTATTTTTACATGATAATTAGTTGTAAACTGTACTAAATAATCACAAATTTCAAAATTTAAAAACAAATTAAGTAGTCCAGATAAATTGTATCAATCATCCAAGTATATAGACTAATTTCGCCAATTGAAATGGAAAAATATTAGCCATTTTAAAGTAGAGACACAAAATAAACTTCACGTGAGAAGGAATGAACTCAACCAAGAAGATGATCAAAGCCATCACTTGATCATCATCTACAAGAGAAATTAGTCCTTCAATATTGAATCCTTTTAACTCACGAGAGGGTAAGTTGTACCGTATGAGAATTAACTATTTTAGTTAGTTTTTTTACTTTTATGAAAATATGTACACAAAAATAAAGATAGTGGTATAATAATTTATAATAACTTTATATGTTTTTGGCTAAAAATTAAAGTACCAAACGGGTAACAAATTGGTGTCTTGTTGAAGAAGTAATTGATTTGTACCAAATATATTTCCCAACCCAATTTCTACTCACGTGGAACTTTTATATCAATAAGATCTCATCACTCCATAAATTTTACTTCATGTAAAATATTAAAGTCGACTCTGGCCCAAGGTGGGACACCTTGGGGAATTTCATCAAATTTTAGAGTTTTTGAATAATTTTAACTCTTATAATATGTTGGAAAAGTATGATTTTATAAAGTTATTTTGGACTAATTTTGAACCCAAATTTGAGTGGGGATCACATGTCTTTTAATGTGGGTCCAAAAAAGTAACGTGTTTCTTGCTGCATGGCAAGTCACACGGTAAAGATGGTTTATCAAAACTATTTATGAGTAAATGAGAACTTGACGTTGTTTTCGGTTTCATGAAAATGGAAGTTGAAGAGGTTAATGTGGGTTTCCTTTATATGGTTATCCCACATTAAAACTTTAAGAGAGTTTGTGTATGTATATAAGTTCTAGATGGACACACTTGGGTTGGACTCCAAGAGGCACCCCAAGTTTGTAGAAAGGAAGAGTTATAGACAAAGTTGCATTGGCTCAAACCACCACACGTGCGCCGCCATCGTTCAATCAGCTGGATGCGGGTTGGGTCTTAATTTTAATTTTTTAGACAAAATTTATTTGAATTTCTAAACGAAGTTAATTTAATTTTTGCGCTAAATTTTTCTGTCCAAACAGTGCCCTTTTTCAGTCCATTTTCTAGCAGATTTAAACACGTTTTTCAACCTGTTTTGCACCGGACAGATTCAGTTCTTCCCAGACAGTTTTAAAATTGCCAACAGTTTCCAACAGATTCAAAACTAGTTTCAAACAGATTCATACCTATTTAGTTTGAATTCTGAACCTGTTCACTTCAATCTGTACCTGCTTGGACAGATTTGAAGGTCACCAAGTTGCCTATAAATAGAGATCATTTCTAGCAGTTTTTCACATTCAGAAAATTTATTCTCTCCTGGTTTTGCACTCTATTTGCATTGTTCTTCATATTAGTTATTTAGGGAAAAATTTTGAGAGTATAAAACACATGTTTGGTTTGCTGTACAGATTGTTTGGAATGCTACTACAATCTGTGTAGATCATTATATCCTAGGAGATAGACGCCATTTAACCGTAAGTACCGGAGCGGGACGAATCTGTCTTAAAGACAGAGTGTCACACACTCGACTTGATCGTTTTTATTATTATTCATTTCGGTAAATAAATTCTGTAAGTAATTTGTTTTTGTTTATTTATTTTACACAAAAAATTGTTCTAACATAATATTAGTAGACTTCAAAATAAAGCCCCAAATGAACTAATTCAACTTCACAATTCAAAACTAACAGTTGTAACAAATTATACGTAAACTTAATTAGTAGTAATAAGTAATATTTAATTTGATATTTTACTGTAATTTTTTAATTTTTATTTGTTATTATAATTTTAGATTTTATTTAATATTCTTCTTCTTCTACTCTTTTTTAGTAGATTGGGTAATGTTTTTTCTTATTATAAATTGAATTTTTTAAATTGTAAGCAAAATAATTTTTTAAAACATATTTCTTAGTTTGTAATAATTTTTTTTCCATGTCTTAATCTGTGTAAGTCAATTTTAATATATAGGTACTTACCATTTTACCCACTAATATAATTTTTTTGATGATTATGTATACAATAATACTATATTTTCTTAAAAATTAACTCAAAATATAAAGGTAAATTTAAGCTTCGTTTGGCATTGGTTACGGTACCCAACTTTTTTGTGTTGGGAATTTTTTTAGCCTTATTTGGTTTTTGTTTTTGGGCGTTTTTGACTTTTGTGAGAGAAAATGTGTAATAATTATGGTTTGAATGTAACATTTTGTCTTATTGGCTTATATAGTCTATTTTGTCTTTCTATACTTTTTTAGCCCCAAAATGTTTACTAAACAAGGACTTAGTAGTAAATTACTTTTCATAAACTTGTTTCCCAATTAGTCTTATGAATATTGTTGTGCTATGTTTAGTCCTCATGGTTGAAAATTTTGACCCACTAGATTTCAAATCTCATATCATGGATAGTAAATTTGTCTCCACAAGGGATTAGTAAGACGATGTGCCTTATTCTCCACTTGCAAGAGAAACCCAAAGTCAGAGATAACCCCTAATCTAGATAGGTTGAGAGGATTCTCCAACAATCAAATCAGCACTTAGATTGGACATGGCTATCTAAAGAAAATAGTACTATGTAAAGTGTTTATGTGATAGTTTTTGTAATAGTTGTTGTCCACTTACCTGTTTACTTGATTTCCAAAGTGTTTATGTGATAAGTTTTTGTATTATTTATTATCCACTCACTTGTTTTCTTGATTTCCATTCAGAGTCGATTAGTATATCGTTATTGGTCATCGAATGTCTTTTAATCAAATGATTAACTTTTTGTCAGGGATCACTTTGGTAGTGGCCAGATTGTTGTTGATCGTCGGATCTCCCTTGAGTAGACGATAAACCTCTTGTCAGGGATTACTTTGGTAGTGGCCATTTTGCGATTGTTGTTGGTCGTCAATTCTACCTTGATCAAATGATTTGCCTTTTGTTAGAGATCACTTTGATAGTGGTTAACTTGTAATCATTGTTGGCTATTAGATCTACCTTGATCAAATGGTCAGTCTTTTGTTAGGGATCACTTTAGCAGTGGCCAATTTACAATCGTTGTTGGCCGTCAAATCTCCCTTGATCAGACGATCATCCTTTTGTCAAGGATCAGTCCGTGATTTGAGTCTAATTTTGGTTGGTACGCTTGATTAGTTAGGTCAATTCCCTTACTTGTGGGTTTTGTTTGTTTGGACTGGTCAAATCTACTCAGGCTTATACTTTTCTTAGGTTTGATTTTCACCCTCCACACATATTATTCAATTCTTGTGTACATATTATTCCTCACAAATATGGAATGATTTACATGTCTATTATTTAATATGTAGTATAGAATATACACTAAATATTGCCAGCGTATTCTTTGTATTACAATAAAATATACTAACTTTTTCACACCCTTTGACCAACAGTTGTCCTTTCGTCAAAAACCACCACTCTTTTCACCTCTTCATTTACTCTCTCCATTCAACTCATTACTCAATGATGCAATTCATGACTATGATCAACTCGAACACCAACTAACGCTTCTCATACTTTGAGTTCATTCAAAAAATCAAAATCCTAGGCACCTATCTTCGAATCCACTGAAAAAATAAAAACCCTAGCCATCTCTCTTCAAATCCCAAGATACCTCTCCGAAGGAACATTAAATTGCTTTCATTCTCTCTAAACTCTACTCTTGATCCGATCATCTACTTCTCTCTCCTCTCGATTTGTATCGTAAGTCATGTAAATTGTTAATCTTCACATTAACAATATGAATATTCACATTATTATTGAATAATGTATCTATTATTCTATGTTGTTATAAATATAAACCGTTATGATTAAGAGCACATGAGTCATAAAATTGGGCAAGTAAAATTTATAGAAAAAAAAATGTCCCAAAAATATATTACAATTTAAAACAATACTAGTACAAGTGAATTTTCAAATTGTGAGTGGTCAAGGTTAGATCTATTCAAATCAAAGTATTCTTTTTTCTCTCTCTAGAATGAGAGCTCTCTCTGCTTGCTAGTAATTGTTAGGGTTTATCCTTTGGTGTCCTTCTCTGCAATCACTTAGTTTTTTGTGCTTGTGGGTGTTCTTGTATAGCTCTGTAGGCCGACTGAAAGTGGCTTTGGCTGAAGTATGGAGTCCTTCGGGCTGCTAGAGGTCACGGATGAGTGTGAGGATGTTTCCCACTAGTGTCTAGTAGGGAAGATTCTTGCCCCCAAAATCTTGAACAAACCAGTTGTTACTAATATTTTTCTTGTTGCTTGGAAGACCAGAGCGGGTGTCTCTATTACTCCTTGGAAGGAGAACATCTATCTCTTTCAGTTTGAAGAATTGGAGGATCGTTCTAGGGTCCTCTTGGAGGCCCCTTGGTCTGTTATGGGGAGTCTTTTGGTTCTTTAGACTCTTCAGTCGGGGGTGGCCACAGATGATTTGGATTTTCACTTAAGCCTTTTTTGGGTTCAGGTTCATGGCCTACCGTTCGAAAAAATGACTCGTGCTCATAGAGAAGTTATCAGCAATAGGATTGGCAGATTGGTAGAGGTTGAAGCTCCCTCAGACAGCCTTCTCATACATCGTAGCTTTTTAAGGCTACGCGTCGAGGTAGATGTAACTAAACCTCTGCTTCAGGGGTTCATTTTGTGTCGTTGTGACAGCTCGGGGCCAGTTGGGGATGGTGTCAAGGTTTACTACAAGTATGAGAATCTGACTGAGTTTTGTTACGATTATGGTCACATTGGGCATGACAAACTGTCCTATAAATTTGTCTCACAGGAGAAGGGTCTCCATTCTGGCTATGGTCCAAATCAAATAATAGGGCCTGCTAGAAGCTTGACTTCGCTTTGCACCTAGATTAAGAGACCTATAGAGGATCTTCGTGCTAGCCGGGATAAGTTTACGCAATGTTTGAATTTTCCGTTAGGCCCTATGGTGGTGCGTCGGAGTAGAGAAAAAGGGGCTGCAGCGAGTGGGTCTGCTTTGTCTAACTCGCACAACCTAGCTGAGAACGTGGAGGTACGATCAGTACGAAATAAGGTAGTGGAATTGGAGGCTACAAAGACCTTTCAGTCTGAGGTCCTACGTCCATGTACGTCAGGTTCTCCTCTAGAACCTTCGCTTATACTGGATCCCTCTTCATTTGTTTTAAATTTGGTGCGTGGACCATCTCCCATTTGTAATTTGAACCTTGGGCCAGTTGAAGTGGTGGGCGTGGACCACACAAATTTGGGCCCCCTTATAAAGCATTCTGTGATGAGGCCTAAAGCCTCATATTTTGTAACAGAGCTTTTTGAAGCTGTTTCTTCTGTTTCACAGCCCACAGTTAACAAGACTTTTTCTACTTTAGGTGTGGAGGAACTTAGTCCCAGCCTAAGTCTTGAAAGGCCCAGGCCCAGTGATTCTCTTATAGATTTAAGTATCTCCTAGGTGTTCACTTGTCTATCTTTGAAGAGGTCGCTCAGCGAGGAGGACCTATGTGATCATGTTCTGTAGAAAAAATTTAAGGGGGCTGAATCGGAAACGGATGATGCTGCAATTGACTACAAGGCTCTGTGTGTTTTTACTCGAAAGCCAAAAGCAAGGGCTCTACCTCGGAGAGTGAGTTGTCAGAAGAAGGACCTTTTTGTTAAAATCCCAATCCAGACTTCTGCCACCGCTGTCATTTCGAGCCAAGGGGATGTTGTTCCCATAGGTGTGGTTTCTTTGGAAAATGCTGAATGTTGCACACAGGTTATTGGCTTGCTTTCAAACTCGGCAGTCGAAGAGGTGGATACTTCTGTTAACATCAAAAGGGTGGTGGTGGCTAACCCCAAACAGACACAAAATTCATTTTAATTATCAACTGGAACTGTCAGGGGTTAGGCTGTCCCCTAACAGTCTAGGTCTTACAAGGGTTGTGTACAACCCATCGACCTTCGTGATCTTTTTAATGGAGACAAAGAATAAGAGAGCCAAAAAGGAACGGATTAGGCGAAGCCTCAATTTTTTGAATAGTTGTTATGTTGATTTTATCAGAACCTCCGGAGGTCTTGCCCTCTGGTGGATGGATGAGGTTGTGTTGGATGTCTATTCTAAATCACAAAATATTATTTGGTGTATTTTTTCGCCAACTACAGGAAGGAGTTGGGCTGCCTCTTTTATTTACGCCCCTCATCGAATGCGGGAAAGGAAAGCTTTTTGGAACTACTTGTGTGATATGGCTACGGAGATGCACTATCCGTGGTTATGTGTTGGTGATTTCAACCAAGTGGGTTCTATTTTGGAAAAGCAGGGTGGCTGGGAATGTCCTGCTTCTCAGCTTAATGAATTTCAAGATATGGTATCGGATTGTAATCTGGCAGATTTGGGTTTCAAAGGGAATGCTTTTATTTGGTCTAACGACCAGGAGGATACGGATAATGTTCATGAAAGATTAGACCGGGCCTTGGCTATGGTTGAGTGGAGGGACCTATTCCCATTTGCCCAAGTTTTTCATGAAATTTGTTTCGGCTCAAATCATCGTCCCTTGGTCCTTAACTACTATGTCCCTCTTGCTCGGGTGCCTAGAAGATTTCAATTTGAAACTCTATGGACCACCAATCCAACATGTGCAGCTACTATTCAATCAGAGTGAGATAAGGATCAAGTTGGCTCTCAGATGTTCTAACTTGTTCAAAAGCTAAAACAAAGCCAACAGAGTTTATAGGCCTAAAGTGCCAAGGAATTCAGTAATAGGAGAAGGCCTATTGAAAATCTTTGGGGACAGATAGCCCACTTACAAAGTCAGCCTTATACATCAGAAAATGAGGCGCACCACAAGCAATTGTTCCACGAGTTGGAAATGGTTATGAAGGGGGAGGAGATGTATCATCAGCATTCTCGGGTGTACTGGCTCAATTTTGGAGATCGTAATTCTGCTTTCTTTCATGCTACAATTAATCAATGATGCCAACAGAACCAAATCTTGCAACTGAAATGTGATGATGGCATTCTCACATGTTTACTTATTTCTTGACTCTTTTTTCCGATAGTGATAAAGGTGAGATGGATGAAGCTCTTGCTGTGGTTTACAGAGTTATATCGGATAACATGAATACAATGTTGATGCAAGATGTGTTAGATAAGGAGATTAAAATAGTGACTTTTCAGCTTGGTTCATTGAAAGCTCCTAGACCGGATGGTTTCCCAAGGTACTTTTGTCACCACCATTGGGATATTGTAGGGCCCTCTTTGTGCTCTATGGTGAAGAGTTTCTTTCAGGGGGGCTTTTTGTTGAAGGAACTAAATCTCACGAACTTGGTACTCATTTCCAAAGTGCCAGCACCGGAAACGTTAGCGCAGTTTAGACCAATAAGCTTGTGCAACTTTAACATGAAAGTGATCACCAAAATTCTTGCCAACCGGCTGAAAGGGATTCTAAGTGCTATGGTCTCGCAAAATCAGTCGGCTTTTGTGGTGGGAAGGCTGATCCAAGACAACATTATTGTGGCCCATAAGGCTTTCCATGCAATGAAACTTCGAAAAGGGAAGGTGGAGGATGTAGCGACTAAAGTGGATTTTAACAAAGCTTATGATCATGTGGATTGGAATTTCCTAAAGGCCTTGTTGGTAAAGATAGGATTTCATTTTCAATGGATTCAATTGGTGATGGAATGTGTCACTACAGTTTCTTTTTCAGTATTCGTTAATGGGGCCAAACGGACTAGTTTTAAACCTCTACAAGGTCTCCGTCAAGGGGACCCCCTCTCCCCATATCTATTTATCCTCGTCATGGATGTGTTTTCGAAATTAATCGAACGTAGTGTTCACAATGGGGGATTGACTGGGCTACGAATTCGACGGGGTTGTCTATCATTGTCACACTTGTTCTTTGCGGATGATGCAGTGCTTTTTGTCAAGGCCAACAGGGCGGAGTGTCTTGAAATCTGCAAATGATACAAATCTATGGCCAAACTTCGGGGCAATCGGTTAACTTTGATAAGTCAGGAGTGCAATTCTTAGGTAATGTCTCTAACTCTCGACAGATGGAGGTATGTAGTTGGCTTGGTATTCCGCAGATGCACGCTAATGCAAGATACTTGGGCTTGCCGTCGTGTTGGGGTCGCTCTAAGGCTGAAGCTTGTAATTTTTTGTGTGAGAAAGTGTTGTCCAAATTGCAAGGATGGAAGGCGAAGTTGCTTTCCCAAGTAGGTCGGGAAGTCCTCATTAAATCGGTTGCCCAGGCAATGCCCACTTATGCTATGGCCTGTTTCTTGTTCCCCAACAAGCTGTGTGATAAATTAAGCTCCTATATTAGGAATTTCTGGTGGAAATTTGATCTGGAGGGGAGAGGTATACATTGGGCCAGCTGGAATAAACTGTGCTTAACGAAAAGAAATGGTGGTTTGGGCTTCTGAGACTTTCGGGCTTTCAATAGAGCTCTCATCACTCGTCAAGGTTGGCAATTAATTAAATTCCCAAATTCCTTATTTGCAAAAATTATAAAAGAAATATACTACCCCAACTCGAATTTTTGTCATGTCACGCGAGGGGCACAACCTTCATAGGCTTAGCTCAGCTTACTTCGGAGAAGGGACATTCTTATAGGAAGCTTACGATGGCAGGTTCTAAATGGTAAATCTATCAATTTCTGGGATGACCAGTGGATACCATCTAATCTAGGCTTTCGTGTTCAATCAGTGAGGTACAGTGGGGCTTCAGTGCAAAAGATCAATGAGGTCATTAATTCTTCACGTAATAGTGTTTGGAGCAGATTGCAATGCTATTGTAAGGACCCACATTTTCATGCCTTAGTCATGCTTGCATGCAGTTATACGATTTGCCCTGTTAAGATTTGCTATCATGAATTGTGCCTTGTTTTGTACGTATGTGATTTGCCTAAGTGTATATGTATGCTTTGTTCCTCTCTTGTATTGTTAAGCCTAGGTTGTGTTAAGCCTAGGTCATGCTAAGCCTAGATCATTTCCAAGCCGAGGTCATTTTCAGTCCATAATCATCTTGGTACCACTTTGTTGACCTCCACCTTTGTCCTGGCATATTGGCCGAGATGATTATCATCTGGGCCGAGGTGTGTATCGTCAAGGCCGAGATGTGTATTATCTGGGCCGAGATGTTATCCTTGTACCGAAGTGATCTTGTCCTGGAATGGTGTGACCTAGACCGAGGTGTGGCACATCTAGGCCGAGGTGTGGCACAGCTTAGTCAAGTGTTGTCCTTCCTAGCCGAGATCATTATTACCTTAGTTGCCGAAGTCTTGACCTTAGCCGGAGTTCTGTCCTTAGCCGAGGTCATTGTCCTTTGTTTGCCGATGCCTTGTCCCTTGCCGATGTCATTCCTTGCCGGAGTGTTTTGTTGTGTAGCTTGTTGAGTACGCTTTGTCAGAGTCAAGTCTTGTCAATCTGTCACCTTTTTGAGGGGAACCAACCCGCCGTTTCCACGTGTCCGAGCAGAGTGTTAAGTCAGCCGATAGAGAGAGAAACCTATCATTTGTTGTGTTTTGTTCTAAGGAAGAAGAGAGAGAAGCTCTAGAAGAGGGAGAAGGAGTTCTAGAGAGGGAGTAGAGATCCAAGCTTGATTCTTAGAGATCAAACCGTTAGATTCGTGTTCTAAGGTTAGATTCTTGATTTGCTCATGTAGCTCTTTATGTTTATGTTATTGCATTGCATGATTGAACACGATTTGTAAGCCATGCATTGTTTTGAAGCTCGGTTTTAGAAAGAGAAAATGATATTCAAGTGTTCTTCAAGAAAAGTCATGTTTTGATCCGAAGGCTCATGTCAAGATATATGTTTTTGTGTTTGTTTTCTTATGATCTTCAAGTATGGGTACCCAGGTCCATGTTTTCGAACTCATGGCATGAAAACTCAGATTTTGTATAAGCAAGTTATGATTTTGGCATTCATCATATTCATGTTCTTCATGTTCTTCACGGGTGGAAACCCAGATTTCCAGACTACACTTCCCGAAGTGTAGTCTCCGAGATCATTCTCACCTAGACCTTACACTTAGGCCAAGCATCGTATCTCACCTTGGCCTACCTTGCATGATCACTTGCACTTGTCTTGTTTGAACCTCGGCCTGCAGCCGCACGCCGAAGCCGTGGTAACCACACCTCGGCCAGGAGGTGTGGGACCTCGGCATAGACCTGGTTGGTGCCCAGCATGTCTCATTGACATGTACAACAGTGTTTTGACTTCCAGCATGTTTTCCGAGATCATTTGCATGTATGTGAGACTTGTTTGAGAAGTGTGTTCAGTAGACTTTGTCATGTGTTTGTAGGACTTGGACCTTTGTTGTGACCCCGACGTTCCAAGAACTAGGTGAGTGGTACCTTTAATAAAGTTATGTTCTAATGTTTTGATAAGCTTTGCTTTGTCTTGTCTTGAAAAGTATTGGATCAAGCATGAATGACTATCCCTATTTTATGTATCAAGTATAAGCTCTGTTTGATGACGTTTTAGACAAGTCCGTACGTGCCAGGGGACTTTAAGCATAAGTGGCACAAGTCCGTACGTGCCAGGGGACTTTAAGCATAAGTGGCACAAGTCCGTACGTGCTAGGGGACTTTAAGCATTTGTAGCACATCAAGACAAGTCCGTACGTGCCAGGGGACTTTAAGCATAAGTGGCACAAGTCCGTACGTGCCAGGGGACTTTAAGCATAAGTGGCACATATGTTTTGTAAGGTCAAGATTGATGAATACGGTTCATCCTATGTTTTGATAAGTAAGCAAGTTTTGAAAGCTCAGGTATGTTTTGCCACCGACGGTCTATGAACGGGTGGGTATGTCTTGCCAAGTATGTTATAAGCTCCAGTACAAGTTTTGATACAAGATATGTCAAGAATGTTTTGTACAAGTATTGCCAAGAATATGTTTTGATGCAAGCCATGTTATACGTATGTTTTGAATAAGCTACGCCATAAGTGCATGTTTTGAACAAGCTATGATATATGTATTGTTTTGACAAGACCTCGGGAATCATTCATGAAACCCTTTATTACTTGTACCATTCACTGAGTATCCAAGCTCACCCTTTCTATGTATATATGTAGGTTCCAAGCTAGAAGTCGGCTACGCCGAGATGTGTGTTTTGCGCCGAGGTTTTGTATGCATATTAGGTCGGCATCAAGGATGTCGGCAACCATGAAGATTATGTTTCTTGATTTGTATTTCATGTGTTTTGTTTATATCGGCTTGAGAAGCCCTTTTGTTATGATGTAATGTATATTCATAAGTTATAAAGTTATGTAAAGATGTATGCCATTTCATTTGACTTATGCACAGCTCTTATGGACCACTTGTATTTTAAGTTATTGCTTCCGCTCTTGTTAGCCCCATATGTATACTCTGATTGTGTGTGATTTTTGTAAGTTGGCCTTTGGTAATCTCGGATTACTGGCCATCACGGCACCATTCTACTAGGGGCAGTTTGGGGTCGTGACAGCTATACTTTCTCTTCCAGTTTCAGTTAAGGATAAGGATGATATTCTACTATGGCACCATGATTTAAAGGGCTGTTATACAGTTAAGTCGGGGTATCACAAAGCAGTGAAACAAGCACAAGAATTTTTGTCATGCTGCACGAGGGGCGTAACCTTCATGGGCTTGGCTCAGCTTACTTCGGGAAAGGGGCATTCTTACAGGAGGCTTACGGTAGCAGGTTCTGAATGGTAAATTTATCAATTTCTAGGATGACTAGTGGATACCATCTAATTCAGGCTTTCATGTTCAATCAGTGAGGCACAGTGGGGCTTCGGTGCAAAAAGTCAATGAGGTCATTAATTCTTCATGTAAGCAATATGATGAAAGGAAGCTTCGAAGCCTAGTGCCTAGAGTGGATTGCGATGCTATACTTTCTCTTCCAGTTTTAGTTAAGGATAAGGATGATATTCTACTTTGGCACCATGATTCAAAGGGCTATTATACGGTTAAGTCGGGGTAACACGAAGCAGTGAAACAAGCACACTTGGGTTTCAATCTGCCATCTTCTATAAGTTGGTCTGAGAAAGAATGGATGTTTGCATGGAATCTGAATTTACCTCCTAAACTCAAGCACTTCGTCTGAAAAACCTATCATAATGCTCTGGCCACTTGTCAGAATCTTTTTGCTAAACTGTGTGCCACTACAGCCTGCTGCCCTGTGTGTTTAACAACAATTGAATCTATTGAGCACCTTTTGTTTGATTGCGAATGGTCTAAAAGAGTTTGGTTTGGGTGTAATCTTGGTCTTCGATGTGACGATCTTGGCAGCCTTTCAGTTAAAGATTGGTTTGGAAAATGTTTTACATGTTTAGGGGCTTCTAGTTAGGGGAAGTTTGTGATTTGTTCCATGGTTTGGGTGGCTTGGACCATATGGAAAGGTCGGAATGATCATCTGTTCAACCACTGCCTGGTTAATCCAGCAGGGTTGATAGTGAAGACCAAGCGCGATGAAGCTGAATTCTTGGCCACCTACACAATGACCACAACCCCTTCGATTGCAGTAACAGGTATGAACAACAGTAGGTCTGCATGGGTTCCTCCTTTATGAGACAAGTGAAAATTCAATTGCGACGCAGCCGTTGACTTAAAGCAAGAAACTGACGCAGTAACAGTTCTTCTTTGGGACCACATGGGCCTACTGTTGGATTGCATGGTTTGCAAGATTCGAGTGAGGTCAGTTGCTCAAGGAGAATTGATGGCAGTTCGACACACTTGTCTTATGGCCGTTGCACTCAACCTTGCTGCAGTGGAAAATGAAAGTGACTAAAAATCCATGATTCACTTCTGTGTATCTGAAAGGGTCCCTCCGTAGGAGCTTCTTGCTATGCTGAGTGATGTTAGATCGATGGAAAAATACTTGGGAACACTAATTAGTGCTCCCACTAATTAGGTGGCAGTAGGTCCCGCCAGTAATGATGTGATGTTTTGGTCTTGGAGTTGTATTTTTTTTTTTTTTTAACTTTTTTAATGCATTAGTACTATTAGTAGTGATGTTTTTAGTGGGATGAATCATTGTTGTAGATCGATGGCCACGAGCCAGCAACTGAAATTTCTTTGGTGTCCTAGAATTGGCAATAGGGCAGCCCATTGGGTTGCTTCGGCTTATTTTTGCAATTCTCTGCCTGTTGATTGGGTTACCCAACCACCTATGGGTCTCATGAGGTGCTTATCTTCCAATTCTATATAGTTGTTGGGACGTTCTTCTCGATAATTAAAAGAAAAAAAAAAAAAAAGTTGTAATTGTGCAAGCCGACTTGACCATCTATTTGTCGTTGTTGCGAGGAAGTGGAGAACACTTGCCTGTCAATTTGTTTGTAACCGATTAACAAACAAAAGCGCACACAAACAAAAACACAAACAGAAAAACAAACAAATTACCCTCCCTTTCTACGCTTTCAAGTAGTCCTCGACCAACTTTTAAAAATGACGGCGATACAAGCCAAGTCCAATCCTCCTGCTCCGTCGTCGCTCTCAGAATCCATTCTTTTTTTATTCCATTCTCTCTTCCTCTTCAAGCCTCCCTCTCTTCTTTCCCTCTCTTAAATCCTCCTCATTCACTCCCTCAATCTCCGACCTGTTCACACTCTCTTTCTCTCTCCATTGTAGTCTGCAATGCGTGGATTAGAGCTCTGGTTCAATGAGTTGATTGCATCGGAATCGCACGATCTTCGATACACCAACGATTCCACTACGATCTGCTTCGCCAGCGGAGGTTTGTTCCTCGATTCGACTCTTCCTTCTAACTTCCTCTCCTTTGTTTCGATGAAGACCTCTTCGAATGCTTTGTCCTGTTTTCGGCGGACTCGCCGGAGGCCGATCGGAGGGTTTTTGTCGGTGAGCTTGACGATTAAGGGAAGTGAGGTAGGGTTTGGTCAGGAATCGACCGAGATTTTGGGGCAAAATGGAGAGAAGAGTGAGGAGGACGAGGATGAGGAGGCGGTGGTGCTGGAGGAGGTTAGGAAGGAGGAGAAGTTGAGGCGAGGAGGAGGAGGAGGAGGTGCTATGAATACCACCAAGCACCTATGGGCTGGTGCTGTTGCTGCTATGGTTTCAAGGTTCATTTTCATTGTTCTTATGCTATTTTTGCATATTTGGTCTGAAAAATCTTAGAAAAAGACAGATATTTTATTCAGAGTGCCTTATTTAGCATCAGATTGGGTAAAAAAGTGTTTTGAAATTTCTAAAAATTAAAAAAAAAAAAAATGTTTCCTTTTTATTTTTCTTTTTTCTGTGTTTATGTCTTGCTTTGTTTCTGTTAAGATATAGAAGCTTTTTGGTTCTTTTTCTTTGTAAAATAGACTGAAAACTAGTTTTTGGCAGTGTATTTTTTCCTTTTCTTGTTTTCTTTCTTTCCTTTTTAATGAATAATTTTATTATTTAATATTCCTAAAATGCCTGCTTGCTAACTAATCCCTTGTAGATCAAGCCTGTTCAAAACGTCTTTTTTTTGAAGTTGCATCATAGAAGAGAATTGAGGAATCACTTGCCAAATGCAATTCCTGATCATAGCTAGGAGAGAGTTGCCTTAATTAAGAGACAGTTGTGTTTCAGTGTAGAATTAGGAGACAGTTGTGTTTCAGTCTAGAATTAGGAGACAGTTTTCTTTCTGTCCCTTCGTTGTAGAATTAGGAGACAGTTGTTCTGCCTTTAATTTTATAAGTAGTGAAGGAACCCTTGAACCTGTGGCAGAGCTAATAAATTAATCTAGGGGGACAATTATTGGTGAAGGTGGTTCAGCTTGCCTTAATTAACTCCTATGGCCCTGAATCACTCATAATTAGTGGCAGAGCTAGGATTTGTGTTTCAGTGTTACTGCTTATCTCCCAGTCATGTTTGTACTTCTTAATAAATCTGCACAACCGTTTTCCCATGCCCCATACAACAAACAACCTTTTTCACAGAAAATTAAGATTGCATTACCAACAACATTGTGGCTTATGCCGCTACTATGATGGACACATTTTTATATCTTTGTGGATGACTGTTTGTTCTTCTAGGTAAAGCTATATGTTTGGGAAGACTAAATAAGTGCACTTTTTGTCTTTTTGGACAAAAAAATTGAGGTTGAAAATATGGATGTTTGGGTTAACTTTTTGACTTTTTATGAAAAAATGTGTAATAAAAAATTGTGAAAATTGATTTTTAGAGGAAAATTTGAATTGGGAGTTGTGCAGCCGTAATTGTTGACTTTTGGTGAATAGTGTTAACTTTTTAACTTTTTGAGTAACTTTTTGACTTTTTGGATTATTTGAGAGTACCCAAACTTGGCCGATCAACAAAAAATAGCTTCAGCACAGGACATTCCAGAGTACATCTCTGTTACATTGGTGCTAATGCCACTAAAGAGGGCATTTCACTGTTCAGTAAAATAATTTGATTTATTTAAGAATGGTAAGGGATTATTACAAGCATCTTAGATACTTAAGCGCCTTAAGAAAGAAGTTTTCATAAATGTATTCATATACTCTTAATACAAACTATATGTCATGATGATCGTTATAACAGCAAAAAGGTGGATTGCTGCTCAGTTGTTTTTTTTGTTTTCAACTTTGCATTCCATGAACTAGTTTATAGTACAAATAATACTCCTTAGTCTTGGAATCAATGTTGACATCATACTCATATGAACTTTTTTGTTGTATTAGAACTTTTGTTGTCCCACTTGAGAGACTAAAGTTGGAATATATGGTTCATGGTGAGCAGAAGAATCTTTTTGAGCTAATTAAGGCAATTGCAGCTTCTTAAGGTCTGAAAGGGTTTTGGAAAGGAAATTTCGTCAATATTCTCCGCACGGCTCCTTTTAAGGCTATCAACTTTTATGCTTATGATACGTATAGAAATCAACTGCTCAGGATGTCCGGGAATGAGGAAACAACCAATTTTGAAAGGTTCCTTGCTGGAGCTGCAGCTGGAATTACTGCTACAGTGCTTTGCATACCTATGGACACGGTATGTGGTGATTTGAACTTTGTTATTTTGGTTTCTTGTTGCGGTGAGATTCATTTTTCTAGTTGAGCATCTTGGAGTATCTATTTATTTTCCATTTCCATTGCATAGTCCTCATATATTCTCTTGTTATGTAATAGGAAACATGCAAAGTTAGATTGGACAAAAATAACACATGTCCCTTTGGTTGTCCTGTTTATCTAGTGTGCACAAAGGGGACTACCCACCGTTGCATTAGTCAAACATGGAGAAACTTTATGATCTAAAACAATTCATTTACCATAGAAAATCTTGTTGCAATTAGTATTGTTCTTGTCCAAGACCAGTCTTGACCCTCTCTTTCCTTTCAGGAGTGGCCTTTTGCTTATGTTTCTGACAATCATTTTGAAAATTCAATTGTATGATTGAGGTTTGGCATGCATACGAGATCAAACATACAAATCTTTGCTATTTGTAGTATTGAAACTGTTATTGGCTTTTTAGCCTAGATTAGGAGGTTTTGGGGACCTGTAAAGAATATATGTAGTTTATCTCTATCTGGGAGCCCATCTTTGGCCTCAGTCACCATCTGATCTTTCTGAGATGAATTTGCCCCTGATTTATGTCTTAAACCCCGTGGTTTTGCTTCACTAAAGATTAGTAAATTGGATTTGGCATGGCCTTTTTTATCATAATCATTTTGGCGGCATGAATACATCTGTATTTGTAGGAATTTGGATAGTATATGGTTTCTTCTTCTTAGTCATTTAAGTTCTTATTGAAATTTTTAAAGCAGTCCCATTTATGTTACACAATTCTCAAAATATGGTGACATGACATGACAGACTTTCATGTTCAAGAGCTGGGGTTGAATGTAGGGCTGGTTTGTTTAGGCCCAGTCATATTCAGTTACATTCGAACACATTGTCTTGTGCACATTCTAAGGCCGTAATATGAATATGAAAGACATTTGAATGGTTTTTTATTTTTTTTGTCAATTGGACATCCATATGGATTTTAAGAATCTTAAACATAAAATCATCTCTATCTTTTGGACTTCATATAGTAGTTAAGCTATTTTCTGAATTAAGCACTTGGTGCTTTTGTTGGCCATTGATTTAAAAACAAGCCATAAGTGGTTGAGCACAGGGAAATTTCAAGTAGTTTCCCATTATTATTAATTGGCTATTACTAATGTGTTTGTAAGGCTTTTCCAGCAAATTTTTATCTGAGTTACACCTCAACATGCTAAATGTTTCAGATCAGGACAAAGATGGTAGCACCTGGTGGGGAAGCATTGGGTGGTGTGATTGGTGCTTTCCGCTACATGATCCAAAATGAAGGGTTTTTTTCTCTTTACAAGGGCTTAGTGCCCTCAATTATAAGCATGGCACCTTCAGGTGCTGTCTTTTACGGTGTTTATGATATATTGAAGTCAGCTTATCTGCATTCACCAGAAGGAAGGAAAAGAATTCAACACATGAAAGAACAAGTAGGGGAACTTAATGCTTTTGAACAACTGGAGTTGGGTACTGTTAGAACATTAATATATGGGGCAATTGCTGGTGCTTGTTCTGAAGCTGCTACATACCCATTTGAAGTTGTGAGGAGACAGCTTCAGATGCAAGCCCGGGAAACGAAGATGAGTGCACTGGCAACTTGTGTGAAGTTGGTTGACCAAGGTGGTGTTCCTGCTCTGTATGCAGGACTAATTCCTAGCTTATTGCAGGTATGACATAGATTTTGTGTCAAGCGAACTTCTATATTATTACATGCAGGGGTTTTAGGTTTTTATTATCATTGGAAGCCCTGGGAATGAAACTGTAGAATGATGATTTAAGGAAACTTATGTTTCTCTTGCAGGAATAGGTATGCATTTGAAAACTTCTTGAACATAATTTTAGAATAAATTTTCTCATTAGTTTGAAATTTTAAAATACTTGGATTTTAAGAGTTTAATATGAAAACCACCTATTCCGTATGGTGCTGTAGAAAGTTTTTAAAGTGATATCTCCTTAATATACTTCAGTTGATAGGCTTCACTAATCCATTTAGACGTACACCTTTTGTAAGGAAAAAAATTGTCTTGAATCATATACCTCAATTGAAAAGTAAAGGCCTGGAAATGAACACTGGTTCAAGTAACAAGATTTAGTTTGAGATGCATTTGCAAGTTGCATAGACAGGATGATGTAGAACGGAGAGGGAGAAGAAGATAGAAAGGGAAGAGAGGAAAAACACAAAGGCCACAACCCTAATCACACAAGGGAAGGATTCATGTAGTCAACCCCAATTGATGGGAGGTAAGGCTTGGTTTGGTTTAATAAGACTCCTAATTAAACTATAATTAAAAATAAATAAATAAATTTAATATTATAATATTAAAAACAATATTATAAAATTGTAAATAAATTTCATCAAATTGTGCTATATTTTAATCATTACTAACCTTTCTTTTCTTTAAATTTTCATCTGTAATCTTAAATTCTGTAAAAGCAATGAAAGAAGTGCTGAAATTCCAAGCCCCAAAATTTGAGATATCGAATTGGACAATTATGAGTTTTTAACTGTGACAGACATATCCACCCTTTAAACCTTGGAAAAGAAGCCACTCTTTCTCTTGAATTTACATATACTATCATCATCCAATTGACCAATTGTTGTCATGCCCCTGATGGAAACCTTTCATTAGGAAATCTCTTAGCACTTGTTTAAGTTTCTAGGTTACAGCCTTTTAAGTGAATAGAGGATTAAGAGGTCTGCATGACAATTAGAGCACAATACTTTTGATTGACGTGTTTTCTCTTTCTTTCACATAACTCAAAACATTTTTGTATGCATTTAGTAATTGATGAATTTCTACTCATTTAGACATCACTGCTGAATAACAATTCTGCTTTGATGAACAGCAGATAGACTGGTCTACAATCCTAATCAACTGTAGGATCCATGTCTGCAATGGCCATTGTATGATGTAATGTCGTTCTCAAATTATGCCCCGTTTGGCATGGGCTAAAAAAAATGCTTTTGGCTAAATAAAGCCAAAAAGCAAAAGCCTGTTTGTCTTGAGCTAAAAAAAGTAACTAAAAAAGTTTAAAAAGGCAACTTCCCACTAACAAAAAAGCAACTTTTTTGCAATTACCATCCGCAAACTCATAGCTTTTATAGATTTTAATAAAAAAAGCAAAAAAAAAAAAAAAAAATAGAAACTAGCTGAACTCCACCTTAACATGAATCAAATAACTACTTCGAAATAACAAAATCATAATATCTCATGTTAGCTTGAGAGGCAGCTTTGAGTGAAAACTGCAAGGGTTTGAAATGTGGTGCCCCCACATGGAAGATTTGCATTTCCCTTAATCGAGATGCTAAGCACTGGAGTAAGCAAGCATTTGAAGGAATGAACAATAGCAAGCTGTGGGTTAGGAAATCTCCCTCCAACTCCCTTGTATTTGATTTGATTATTGCCACCATGTAGTGCAGCAGGCATTTTCTCCGTAACATCTCTCTTGAAAAAGTGCCTAGGTTATTCTCTCTTGTTATTGGGATTTACACTCTATGACACTGAAAATTGGCTTATACTGGTAAGTGCTATCAAATATGAAGCCACATATTAGAAAGAGTATTGAAAATTTTTCAGATCTTCCTCGTACTTTTGGTGAAATCAAATGGACATCAAGTCCTTGGATAATGTTTCCTGTACAAAGTACTTTTCACCCTTAAAGGGAACAAGATATGAGGAGCTATGTGGCACATGAACTTTTGACAAGTAGGTGAAATCTGCTATTATTTTTCATGGTCTAGGTTTGAGCATCAGTATCTATGCCATATCCCAAGTTTTAGGCAACTTCATTTATACTTAACGGCCTATAGTTTCCTTAAGAACAGCAAAGTAAAATGATAAAATTGAAATAATTTTGTTCCTGAAACAGGTGAACTTGCCTTTACATATACAACAACATTTGAGTAACAAAAACGATTTGTTAAGTTATTTTGTTATAGTTTTATTGTTTATGTGAAAATGTGTTTTATTGAAAATTACCATGGCGTGAGTTCCTTGATGAGATGATTTTGACCATGCACCACAATTTTATTTAACACTTGATGTTGGCCACGATTTAACTGCTTCAAAGTTCTGACATTCCGTGCTCCCTTGGTTTTGCTTCTTCAGGTTCTACCATCAGCTGCTATAAGTTACTTCGTGTACGAGTTCATGAAAATAGTTCTCAAGGTGGAGTCAACATAAATTTAGCTAGTGCTACACTGGGAGACACTTGCGTAAGTTCATGTCGATCATGTGGTTGCGTTATTTTTCTCATGGAGCACCTGATTTTTGTGTGTTTTCCCTCTGAATTTACCCAATAATGCTTTTTGTGGGCTTTAGTGAGGCAAACATGAATATTTGGTTCATACATCTTCTCACACAGATTCAAAGCAATTTTACGAGGAACTGAGATGAAAATTATCTCACTTTCAACTTTTTTTAATGTAGCATAGAATATCAGATGGCCTGAATTGGATCATCTATTTTTAGTTATTGTGCAATGCTCAAGGTTAATGCAAACTTCTTTGACCTTATGTTAATATATGATAATGAGACTATGTCAGACACTCGACACTTGAACAAGAGTATGGAAATATATGTTGACATGCTTAGTTGAACATGCAACCAGTGATTTACTATTTAACTATGTTTAAGACTTCCATTTTATGCATAAAATGCTCTATTGGTAGTTTATAAACTCTATTTTATCCTTTAATAGAAAAGTAGAATAAGTTCTTAAGAAATATAAAAGCTAGTCGTGTTCTAGTATATCTTTGGTTTATGGATTAGGACTCGGGTGGAGTGTCAAGTGTGGGACAGAGAATTAGATGAATCTAACACTTGGACACATAGCCACACTTGACACTCCATCTGAGTCCTAATCCATAGACCAATTAGAAAAAGAAGAAAAAAAAGGAAAGTGCACTAATATTAGAAAGCATAAATCACAAAATGAAGCTGATGATATCAAAGAGACATATTAAAAAGGAGAAATTCAGCTCTAGATTTGGAACAACTAAAAAGAGGTTTGAGTCATTTTTCCATACTAGTGGTTCATATGAAGTATGAGAATTGGTATTAACATGGGGACAAGGAGATAGGGTGACATCTAACAAGAAGAAACCTTATTATGTTGGTGACCTAGCTTGTTATGCCACAACCTGTGATTTGTTCTTGTGCCAAGATTCGCGGGAGAACGAAGCGAGTTGTTGCTGAAACACATGCTCTTGTGGTGTGAAGACGATGGAGACACCATTGTTACTCAGGCCTCTGTAGAGGATTTTTCCCGAGGGTATGTCCTGGATAATGAATTGATTAGCATCAAAATAGAAAAAGAATAATTGATGTTTGCATAATTTGTGAACTGCAAGAAGACTAGAAGAAATTTTAGGCACATAAAGCAAATTGATGTGCTTGAAGGAAATGTCATGAACTTTTTCTTCAAAATAAACAATTCTTCAGAATGTGAAAGTGCATGTAGATCATCAAAAGAGATTCGTTCATTGCTAGTCCTGATTGCATTTCTGAAAGCATGGAATTCACTGGGAAGACCTTTGAGAGCAATACGTAAAAAGTTCATCACTGATAAACACTGATATCACTGATACATCAACATGCTTGTACATGATCTCTTTGTTTTTATTTTATTTTATTATATATATATGTATATATTTTGTGCAAATAAACCTCTATAGGATCATTCTCCTTTCGGATATCGGGCTTATTTAGTGTAACTTATTTTAAGTTAAAAACTAACAATAAAAAATAGGAACCCAAAGCATCCCTCAACTTTTAGAAAATCATTTTTGTGTACGTGATTTTTGTTTAATAATTGTAAGTAGAAGTTGTACTAAATAATTTGACACAAAACTTTTAAAATAAAAATAAAAAAGCTATAAGCAGCTCAAATAAACTATACCAAATAATCCGACTATGTAGTTCAGGCTTGAGATTCAAGATGTTAGTTCTTGAGATGGAGGTGAATCGTTTCCCCATAACACTCCAAACTCCATGAGTTGAAGTTTGTCCAACCACTAAGGCTAAGGCTGAAGGTGAGAGCGTGGGATTGTTGGTGAGGGAAGAAACTAAGTTGGGGGAAATTAGCTTGGTTAGATTGTTTATATATATATATATATTTCTAACAAAGAAGATAAATTACACTTTTTGCTCTCAAACTTTAGCTTGAATTTCACTTTGGTCACTTGCTTTTAATTGCAACAATTAAGTTCTCATATTTCAACTCATGTTTTGATGTGATCCTCTCATCATTCCACCATTTAAAATCTATATAAAATTTGAAATATGATGAATCAAAGAAAAATTTGTGTGAAAGTTAAAATAGAAATTGTAATTTTTTATAATTCTTTTTCTCTAATTCTTCTTAAGCGTACTTATTTTTATTCAATTTTTAACAATGAGTGACAAGAAGACCACATTGAAATGTCTAGTCAAACGACTTCATCATTACTTTTAAAAGATGGGGGATTAAAATTAAAGGAAAATGTTTCAGTGCTCGAAATTGTCGTGGTTTGAACGGCTCGACAACCCAAGATGACATCGTTTTGGGTTGTATTTTTTTTTTTTTTTTCTTCTTCTTCGTTTTCGGCTGAAACCAGAGGGGGGAGAGGGAGAGGGAGAGGGAGAGGGAGGGAGGGAGGGAGAGAGAGAGAGAGAGGAGGCAGTCCTCCGCCTGCCGTCGTCGTGTCGCAGCCCTCCGTCCGTCCGTCGCAGCCCTCCGCCCCTCGTCGGCTCTGCCCCGATCGCGTCGCCTCCCCCTCCCCTCCCCTCCCCCTCCCCCTCCCCCTCCCCCTCCCCCTCCATTTTTTAGGCCCCCTCCAGTCCCCTCCTCCCTCATTCCCTCCTCTCCTCTCCTCTCCTCTCCCCTCCCCTCCTTCCTCCTCCCCCTCCATTTCTGCGTCTGAAAAAAAAAAAAAAAAATACAAAAACAACATTCGGGGCATTCGAGTTACGTAGCAAGACCGAAAATTAAATTTAAGAGAAAGTTTACGAGAAAAAGATATATTTTATTCCAAAATAAAAAGAAAACTTTTAACATTGTGCAAAAGTTACAGGATCATGTTTGTTTGACGGATTAGATTAGATGAAATTATTAGTGAGAAGATAATTAGTGAAGAAAGTGTTAATGTGGAGATTGTTAGTGAGAGGATTAAATAAAAGTGTTTGTTATTATGATATTATGGGAGATGATTAGTAATAAAATTGTTAAATTATTTTTATATAAAATAAATAAATAAATAAATAAATAAATTATTTCTATATTAAAAAAAAAACTAAAACAAATAGGTACACTTGGTAAAAAAATAACTAAATAAATAAATAAATTTTTTATACAAAATAAACTCAGTCCGCTCACTATTTTTTTAATCCCACCTAAAATCTAACCAAACTAATCCCTTACTGAAGAGATTATTAAGCTGCTCGGACTATTACTCCCCTCTCCCAAATCATTACCAAACAAGTTATGGGTGAGACCCATAGCCATAACACTCCAATCTCCTCTCCCACGCAAGTAAACAAACATGGCCTAAACGAACCCCTTTACTCTTCCTCTCATCCAATTAAATTCTTAAACCCTAATCAACTCTCTCATCATCTTACTGTCTTACATATATATATATATATATATGTAAAAGTGTATAGAAATGTGTTAATGTGTAACATGTAAAATGTGCACTTAAATTATAACTATTTTGATATTATTTGCTCCTTCACAACAGTCCACAAGGCTATAATTAGCATGAGATTCATAATATGATATAAATTTTTTTTGAAATTTTTTTCTGTTTGAACAAATAATCCACAATTTTTTTTTCTGTCAATCCATAAATCAACACAATTTGACAAACTCAGAACATTTATAATCACGTTTTGGGGGAGATTCCACCCCAGATCTAAACTTTTGCAGATTGGCCTACACTGTAAAGCCATTTATCAAAAGATTAAAATGACCGATGGTGCTACATGCACCAATTAGTATACTAATTAGTGTATCAACTAGTGTTATGACATTATTACTGATCACATTTATTATACACATTACAAATACCCAAAACTTCTAAAATGATATCACATCACCTATTAGTAAACTAGTTAATAGACTAATTGATACATATAGTATTATTCATGACAATTACCTAAGAAAACAGTGGTTGCAACTTCCTTGGTTGTTTAAGATATTCTAAATAACTACACTTTTTGACTTTTTAGACTAGAAAGTTAAGGAAAAAAATATGATTGTTTGGGATAACTTTTTGACCTTTTACGAAAAAATGTGTATTAAAAAATTATATAAATTAGTGTACAGGATAAGTTTAGGATAGAATAGGCAGTACGGTGGATGTCCTAGCTGGCAGCATATAGAGAGTAGTCTATAGGAGATGATTGTCACTTTTTCTGGCATTGAATTGGACGGTGTTGTTCGGCCCATGTGGACCCACCACGGGTCCCATTTTACTAATTGGAACCGTTAAATATGTAGAACTCGTCAAGTACTATATGTTTGTAAAAAATCACATTAATCAGATATCGATAGCTATCTGATCGGATTAATTTTTTGTCAACCGTTAACCATAACACCATCTATTTTTTATACAAAACTGATTTGATCATATAATTAGCGATATCCAATCAACGTGATTTTTTACAAGTATATAGTACTCAACGATTTCTACACATTGAACGATTTAGATTATCAAAACGGGACCCGTGATAAATCTTCACAGGCCAAACAACACCGTCTTGTTTGCTTCTCTGCCTGTTCACTTTGGACAAATGGTGGGTAGCTAAAATACATTGTGACATGTGAGTTGTAGTTTTTTTTTTGTAATTTATTTATTTATTTATTTATTTTTTTTTATGAATAGTGATAACTTTTTATTTTTTTAATAACTTTTTGTCTTAAAAAGCCAAACCTTCTGTTAACCACTTTCATTCACAAGATGTTGCTCTCATCAGAAAACTTGTGTTCCTGAGCCACACAGCTGGACAAGGATGCAAAGCATAATCCAGAAACTCAAAAAGTACAAATCCAGCATTCCCTTCTCTATCATTAAGCAAAAGCAAGCAAACAAACATAACTGCTTCCTAGAAACCAAAGCTACAAATCATTGTCGTCTCTAACTTTCCCTACCATTTCTAAATCAATTTCACAAATAAACAAGGCACGACACAAAAGCACCTATACATTTCTAGTTTCAAAGTTCCTAAATCTGACACTGTAAAAACTCCTTTAAATCATTGCTATTCAGTCTGTGTATCTTCCAACTTGCAATTATTTTATCACTTACTGCTGCCAACCATACTGCTGATTTCGATTACCGCCCATTGGGTTTTGACCTCTACCCGCAACAGAACCTCCATATTGACCGCCCTGGGAGTAGTTAGGTGCACCAACTCCATAACCACTAGGAGGGGCTCCTCGGGGACCGCCAGTTGCAGGGACACTGCTTCCAGGATATGGAGGTCCCCGCCCCTGTGGTGGATACGATCCGCTGCTGTAACCTCCCCCTTGACCCCCACGATCAGGATAATACCCACCACTAGGATTACCGCTAGCAGGGTACCTATTTAGCCCTCCAGGAGGACCACGAGGCTTTCCGTAGTGGTGATGACTAGGTCCAGCTGACACCGGAGCCTGGGAATTGTTCATGGGATTAGGCCCGGACCAATGCAGAGGATGAGTTTGCCCTGTTTGTTGGATTGGAGGCAGACGAGCATGTTGTTGTGGGTGCTGCAATTTCTGTCTCTTTGCCATCTCTTCGTTTTGTCGCTGCTGTTGCCTTTTTTTCTTTGTCTGGAACTCGTGCGATGATTCATATTTAGGCAAACTATGCAATCAAAGAACAGGAAAGATTAATTTAATATAAACAAAACTGAGACACCTTTATTTGACAGGCAGAGATCAGTCAAAATATTAATAGAGAGGCTTCAGGAAACCTCAATTTGAGGTGTAAACATATGAAATGCAGAAGGTTTGGCACACTATGACTGAATTTTCCAAGTCTCATTGAAGGTATATGATTATTACCAAATCTTTTCCTTAGTACAATGAATCACTAAGTAAAATTCATGCAGCATAGCTAAGAAGAAAGATGTGAGACATACCTTCTAGGATCACAAGGTAAGGGGTCAGTCCAAAAATATTCAGCATCAAGGGCATCCTTCGCAGATATTCTCTGCATGAAATGGAAAAAGGGAAAAGGGAAAAAAAAAATTCAAGGAATAGAAAGTTGTAGAAGAAAAATGAAAAATATATACATAGAACTGCACCAAATCTGATAATCTGTGCTTATATGTTCATGGCCTTTCTAATCGAGTTTTTGGAAACAGAATTGCAAAATGCAGTCACCAAAACAATCCATAAGCTACCAAAAATCAACAATCCCTGAAGACACAGAGATGAAACCATCATGATCCTCAACTGTATATAAAAATGTGTCATTAAATAGATGATTCAGGATGAATGTGTTTTGATGAGATATTGGAATAAGACTATTTTCAGATTATGCAAGCCACCTCAATTATTAAATTATA
This sequence comes from Camellia oleifera, assembly GCA_022316695.1. Taxonomy (NCBI): domain Eukaryota; kingdom Viridiplantae; phylum Streptophyta; class Magnoliopsida; order Ericales; family Theaceae; genus Camellia; species Camellia oleifera. Next base: position 138,001,720 of record CM039314.1, on the reverse strand, counting down.
AGCTCAGAAGGATTTTACAATGAAGCGGTGGAATGTATCATTTCCCCAAATTATACTCGCAAAAAAATAATGATCCTCCTGGTCCTTCCAAAGCCCAACTTTGTTTGATATGCCTTAATTTCAAAGCAATTAGCTAATCCTTTCTCTGTCAAGAAGAACTCTCTAGCCAGTTGTAGCAATTAGGCATAGTAGCAATGGGGCATGGAAAAACCCTTGGAAATTTTGTCATCCTTCAAAGGTTCCTCAAACACCTACCAAAGGGAATTGATTCTTTCCAGGTAAAAAGAAAGGAGCCGAATAACAATTTATTGATTTAGATACAACAACATAAATGTTCACTCTCATGAAACCCAAGAGTAGTCCAAGCAAAAATAGATCATAGAATTTGATAACAGTTGGTTGTTATCTTAAGGAGATGAATGTAACCAACACTAGGTTCATAATTGAAATCATACAAGAGGAATAAACCGTATTTTCCTTCTCCAAATGGGAATTCAAATTTATATACAAACATATATATATAAGTCCATTGCAAAGAATCAAGGTCTATTTGATTGTGCTTTCATCCGAGAGAGCATAAGTACTTCATAGAATTGCCTAATAAATATAATAATAGAGAATCTAGCTTGTCCAGACAGTTTCTGGTACAATGGGGAAATTCCAGACAGGTTACGTGAATCATACAAATATGAAGAGCAAAGTGCTCAACTAGAAAGAAAAAAAATAAAAATAAAAAAAGAAGCCCCAATCATCCAACAGTATGTTCCATTGATTGCGTCTGTCCTTTTTTATTTTATAATTGTTCCTATGCACGTGTTAAAATATTTGTATAATGACTAAATAAAGCTTCAACCGTTCACCAATTCACATTCACATTACAACAGCTGTACAGGCCACATTGTACCAATGGGTCTCTCAACATTTATGTTAGGGGCTCAAGTCCCCTTATCTTGCCTAGCAAAAAGGATAAAGAAATAAATAAATCGTACACACCTTACAGTGAAGTGATGCCAATAATTGATATGGTCTTAATTGTGGTTTTAATTTTGTACTTTGATTACTTAACCCAACCAACATATGTCTTTGTTCAAATTGGACTAAACAAAGCATTGGGGGCTTGGGGGTGTCAATTGTTTGTTTTTGTTTGGTTCCATATATACCGAAAATGACAACCTATTTTAAACTATGGTTCTGCTTCCTACCAATTTTAAACTTAGTTGCACGAAGCAGGGGCATAGAAGAGTCTAAGATTGGATGCACCTAAGAGAGCATTTACATATTTCATAAATAAATATTTAATAAGAAACATTTTTGTTGCTTAGTTGTAATGTGTTAAATGTCTACATTATACTAATTTATCAACCCAAAAAAAATGTTTACATTATACTAGCACTTCAACTGTTAAATATAAGTACAGTAAATACTCATTATAATCATTGCACAAGTAGCAATTTAACACCAACAACATATATCTTTACTCTTCAACCCTCACAAACCAAAATTGAAAATTCCATCAAAAAATGCCCATCCTTCTTTTATTTCCTTGAAATTCATATGTTTGAGTGGTCCTATCCTGAACCTCAATTCTATCTCAACAATATTCTTATAATGAATTGCGGAATCATGGTTCTAGAGCAGAAACTCACTCCCAACAGGAGTGTCTTGCAACTAAGGTTTTAAATCCTATTTTATAGAGCACTATAAATACCCAATACCTTGGATACATGGTCGCTTACCCAACAAGATCTAAACTTTTAATTCAATTTTTATTTTATTTGTATACATGTAAATTTTTTATTTATTTTCTGAAGAAACAATTAGGGCATGAAAAGCGTCCAAAATCATTATGTTCCATTTAAGTTAATGAAATATATATTTAATGTACTTAATCACAAAGTCAGTCAAAAAATGGATCTCGGATTTATTTTTTAAAAGATTGAATTTTGGTAGACCTATAACAACTAATAAAGGGTTAGCATTTTCTCCACACCCTTTTTGCAATAAGTCAAAACTCAGATTTATATTGTCATTTTCCAAACTAATAAAGTAAGTCATCTTATTGACATTGTAGTGTCGGTTTCTCCAAACTAATGAAGTAAAAAAATCATCATTTAGTTTGTCAATAAACTAATCATTTTAGTCTGAAATTTATGGACAAACCAAAATCCTTCCACTCCCTGTTGCTAGACCTAAAACAAACTAACAAATTTTGGTACATCACATTATCGCATAATTGTGTTCACTGGCACAGATAGTCTATAATAACAAGTTCACTAAGCCTGAGATTTATGTGTACCTGAGATGGATCAAGGGTTAGCATTTTCTCTAGTAAATCCAGCGCATGACGGTCAAAACTGCAAAGCAATATAAGAATTATGGATATCAAACTTCTTGCATTAAAATGGACATCAAAAAATCCAAGTCTAACTAACAACTTCAATTTGTATACTTACTGTCTAAAAACCTCCCTCACTCGCCTCTTCATCGGCCTTGTTGGCTTGAACTTGTTATACCAGGGAATCTTGGAAACCCCAGGCCAAATAATCTCATCTGGAGATCCGCAAAGCTCAAATATCTTGTTCAATTGTTCCGGCTGCAGTAAATATTCAACAAATAGAACACTGCATTAATTATACATAACCTAGATGAAACTTAAATTCTATGTGAAAAGAAATAATAGCAATAAGATCATGAATAAAATATAGAACAAGTGGACAAATTATTTTTAATTTTTTATTAAGTAAAATCTAATTTTGGTTTCATCTATTGTAAAATAATAAAATTAATGCTGCAATCAATTTTGAAAATTAATTTATGACAAGGTTGTGATAGTTAATCATAAGGTCAAGCATAATACACCACAATACAGTTATGAATTTTTCATCTTCAACACCCTGTTCCAGCTGATTACAAACTAAACCATTAAAGTCCTTCATCTTGCTGGGGTTGCAATATTTTATCAGGGCTTTAAAAATATGTCAAATAATAAAGATTTCTTTCATCACTAGGCCAGTGAATGTAGATATAGATCTTCTACAGGAAACTAAGGTGGCAAGGATAATTGGGGTACAATAAATGCATCTGCATTAAATAATCTGAAACTACATAATTTATATTGGCACTTGAGATGCACAAAAACTAAAGAACAAACACAATTCCAACATAAATGTCCAAAAAAATAAACCTGACATAAAAATGATCAAGAAAAGGCCAGACGTGGTAGTACTTAAATTGAAGGATATAGCAAGCATTTGCATCCATTCAGATAACCAATTACACTTTATGCCAATCATAAATTGTACAGAACATAATGATGATAAAAAATCCTAAGACTTAATATCATATAGAACAAGACATAAAAATTCATGGCACATGTCTAACCTCATTTTTCCCAGGTAAGATTGGTTTCCCATGCAAAAGCTCAGCAACAATACATCCAACTGACCACATATCAACAGCCGGGCCATACTTTGTGGCTCCAAGCAGTAACTCTGGAGGTCTGCTCAAATCATATTATTTTATCAGCAACGTTCTTAAAAAGTCAGATTAATTACAAGGAATTCCACTGTAGTGCTTGCCACTTGACCAATTGAGCCAATTACAGTGTAATATTTACTTACCTGTACCACAAAGTAATAACACGATTTGTAAGATTTGCATTGTGGTCATTGGAAAATGACCGTGCCAGCCCAAAATCTGCAAGCTTGAGATTTCCCTCATTATCTATCAGAAGATTAGAACCTGCGAGAATAGGTGCTGAACAGGTATAGCTCCAATTGCGGAGAAAAAATATCAGATCCAATGTGAAATAAGGTTCAATTTTGGCAGTAACCTTTTATGTCCCGGTGAAGTACTTGATTGACATGACAGTAATGAAGCCCGGTCAGTAGTTGCCTCATATAACACTGAAGAAATATCGTGGCAAACTGTTAAGTTTGAGCTGTTCTTTGCTATATATACATGTAAATATACATAAACATATTTATAGCAAAATATTTTCAAACAATTTGAGTGCCTAAGACCTTAATCTGGGGAATTGTAAATCTCAGTCCAGGACGATCAGCAAGACCAGTCAAGTCATGATCCATGTACTCAAAAACCATATAAATGTTGCAATTGAACTTATTACCATCTGTATTAACAAAAACAGCAACTGGTAAGCAAGATGCTCAGAAATTAGAAGTACCCGTATAATAGGATATAAACAAGAAGAATCAACCTAAGAAAATAGCATAAGATTAAATTGTGTGCAAAAAGTCTATTCACCTGGTTTCCCTTGCCCATCCACCTCAGGACCTTACAGAGAGATTAAAATATTTAAATATAAGGAACACAATGGGGTAACACCGTTTAAATTTAAAAGGAATATTTAACTCTAAGAATCTGGAAAACAAATTACCTTGCGAGGTCACAATCTCTTTCAGCTTAATGATATTTTCATGGTGCAGCTTTTTTAGGATTTTAATCTCCCGGATAGCAGTTATAGGAAACTGCAGAAACAAGGTAAGATGCCAGACCATTTATCACAAAGGTGTACTTTTTTCTTCTAGGTTCTACTACAGCAAATGTTACACATTTGAAACTGTACCATACTATAAAAGCTTATAAGATGAAACCAACATGAAATCTAAAGAAATGAAGAATACCCCTTCTTTTTCATTGTCCATGCGAATCTTTTTCAAAGCGACAATTTCCCCCGTTCTAATTTCTCTGGCCATGTATACTTGACTGGGGAAAAGAAAAGTAAAAGAAACCACAAAGAAACAGAAAAGTAAATACCCAGAAATTGAGTAATTGCACTAGAATGTTGTTCACCAATGTCCACAAACAAAACTAAAAGAATTCGCATAATATGCTGGCAGGAGATAGTCACAAGCCCTTATTAGAAAAGACGAGAGCGAGAGAGAAAGAGAGTGAGAGAGAGAGAGAGAGAGAGAGAGGATTGTTAAAAAAAACTGATACTTTCTACAAGGGGTAGCTTACTCCTTTCAATTATATTTCATGAATACTACTTCAATGCATCATAAATTTCCATGACTGCAGCGCAGTAAAATTGTAAAGACTGCTAATGCTACACATATAAAATAACACTCCGTAAAATGTAGTCATTAGCAGGGATTTAACAGTAAGTCATACAAAGCGTCATTTTTCCCATACAAAAACCATCATTGTCCCATAAAACTATGTGAGTTCAGGAGAATAAACCATGGTCTGCATGCTAGAACATCTAGCCTAAATCCTTTTCGACAAATTCCCTTTATGGGCTATTTGTCTTTTTCATCCTGAACCTGCAGCATCTTTCTTATCTCTTGCCAAAATTCCCACTGTTATCCTCTATGAGTCCGAACCTTTTCAATTCTTGTTTTATGATATCTACATTTTATAGTCTTCCCATCAATCTTAACATCGTCAAGACTGTTACTATGTAATGTAGTAGAATAAATAGATTAGGTGTATGTTAAATAGCCTATTAGTTGTAGTCTATAAATAGGAGATATAATACCCATTTGTACTTAGTTTTTGAAATAAGAATATACATTAAGATTGGAGTAGAGCTTGGTTTCTCTCTCTAACCCTCGGGGGTTTTACCCCTAATTGGGGCATTTGTTTTCTCTCTCTCTATTTGATTCTTGATTTGCATTTGGTTTGTATCATTTGGTATCAGAGCCTCAAGTTTATTGTTCCTAATTCATGTTCTAAATGCATGAATTGTGAGAGAGATACATACCTCAAATTTGAAACCCTAATTTGTAGCCATTCTCGATTTTGATACGAAGCCCCAATCTCTTCATGTCTTTGTTTGGTTACCAAGTGACTTAGCAATTCGAATTGGCAAAAACCACGAATCACAATCATGATCACAGTTGTGTGAGAAGCCATCACGAAGCAATAGTAGAAATCCCATCGAACTCAAGACATAGAATCGAAGCTCGTGGTTCGCAAATCTATCTCAAATCGTGAAGGTGTTCACAGCTCACAATCACAAAAGTATTCTTGATTCAAATTCGCGAGTTGAATCGCAACTTGGGGTTTAATTGATTTCGCGAGTTGTCCTTCATGATTTCTGGGGGCTCGATTAAAAATTTTCAGTTCTCAGTTCACAATCCCCATTCAACTTGCAATCTGGTTTGATTACGACATGGATCTGACTTCGTGATCACGCTTCGACTTGCGATTCTTCGAAGTTGGGCTTCTCACGGTCGAATTTAGAGCCTAGATTCGAACTTGAGTCCAAGTCCCAGTCAAGATCCAATTTCGATTCGTCACAGTCGCAAATCAAAGTTCTTGTTCACATTGCGATTTCAGAATCACAGAACACATCGATTCAAAGTTTGTTGGACTTTCGCAATCGCGACCAGGTTCATTTGATTTGAGTTCGAGACCAGTTGATTTCACGTGCTGAGTTCCAACGCGGTTTGCTGCTCACGCCTTACAATCGAAGTCTGGATTTCTTGCTATCTACAAATTGTGATTTCCATCTAGTGTTTGGAACTGAAAGTCAACTTGATCTAGCAATCTGCAAAGTAAACCTTGATTATCTAGCAACCTGGGTTGAACAAACCTTGTTCCTAGACTCAACTGACTGAAATCAACTTGTGGGTACGTGATTTGACTTCTCCTTTTCCAGTTTCTTGCTTCGAGTTGGTTTCAATAACAAGGGAAACCATTATGTTCAGTTCTTGAGATGGCTGTACTGACTTTTGTTCTAGAATTGGACCTAGATTGATGTTGTGGGAAATCTAGCCTTTGATTTTGATCTTGCATGTGCAATTGTACCTAGAATTTCTTTTAACTGCTGAGTTCTATTTCTTGCTCTAGGTAGTCATATTGTGTGGTTTCACTGTGTTGTGACCTAGCATAATTGTTGAATTGTGTTGCTTTGCTGGATTGGGTTGTTTGTGTCAATGGCTAATCGGGGTCATGGTCGAAGAGGTGGCCAAAGCAGAGCTTATGCTGCGAATTTGGGTGAAGGTACTGTGATGAATATCTCAATTGGAAGGGGTATGCCATTGGTCTCATTGAGATAGAATGAGTACTCTTCTACACAAGTATGCAAGTTAGAGGTGAACAGGTTTGGACGTGGGGGTCTATCCAAGTTTTAGCGAGAGAGTATGGACACACCTATGGTTGTTGAGCCAAGGATGCAAGCATGAAGTTCGATATAATCACAAATGGCTAAGTCGTGAGAATTGAGCGAGGAAAAGCAAAACCTATCCCTCATCTATGGTTACATGAATAGTGTTACATTAGTTGCTACTTAAACTTGAGGACAAGTTTCTTAAAGAGGGAGAGTATAATGTAATAGAATAAATAGATTAGGTGTATGTTAAATAGCCTATTAGTTGTAGTCTATAAATAGGAGATGTAATACCCATTTGTACTTAGTTTTTGGAATAAGAATATACATTAAGATTGGAGTAGAGCTTGGTTTCTCTCTCTCTAACCCTCGGGGGTTTTACCCCTAATTGGGGCATTTGTTTTCTCTCTCTCTCTCTCTCTATTTGATTCTTGATTTGCATTTGATTTGTATCACTATGTTTGCTCGTTTTAGATGCATTTCCATTTTGGGCTTTGTTTTTCCCCTTCAATGGTCAACTTTTTCTCTTTGTTTAGTTATATTTACGGAATCTTTGGTAGAGAAGCTTATCGATTAGTTTAGCTAGTCTTCACCTTCGTTCGCCCCTCCCCTCTGATGCAATGCATGCGAATAAGGATAAGGGCAAATGGGGATCTCATATGGAGCCTACTTATGATATCATGCAATGCTATTGAATTAATTTTAAGTCTTTATTTGCATCTATTTAAATTAACTATAAGTTGTTGGCAAATGTAATGTGTGTCATAGACTCAATATTATATTTTTTGTTTTGTCCAAACCCAATGAAAGGACCTGAGTACTGCCCATGCCCTTATTTCTTCTCCCACTGCTCATTTGTATCAGCCGAGAGGTGAGAGGAACAGTTATTTGATCAGGGATAGTTTAGGTATGTAAAAAGTGCTGCACAACTTCAAAAGTGTTCACACCAAATAGCTGTTGACATTATATAATAGTATAGATAGATGTGCTCCTTTCAGCATTTACTCATAAGTAGATTTTCACACTCATGATTTGTCAGACATTGGCAATAGTATGAGTCTGTCGGTCATATTGTTGCTCCTATTTTGTTGTCATCATATGGTCATTTTATGTCACATATTCAGTTACTAAAATTTCTTAGTTTCTTATTTTGAAGTCTCAATCCTACTAAACTAAGAAAAGTGAACATAGTGTTCATCTCTTTATTCCATGGAGTTAAGTTGATGAAAATTACTTGTCAAAAACAATGATGAAAATTAGAGATTGCTCAGTTAACCCTTGTGATAATGTAGCCATTTAGAATATTTTTCTTCATCTCTTCTTTTTCTCCTCTCTTTCAATAAATAGTCAGGTTATATTCACAGTTACTATTTGAACAAACCATATTAGAGACATCAAAAGCCAAAACCTTTCTTGTTGAGTCATAATGTACCCTAATCCTTTACTTTACCATATAGTATTTAATAGTCAAAATCTATAATGGGCTGCTGTCAGAACTTTCAGCACCTCATTTCACAAAATTCAGCAACCTGTCATCTCAAAAACAAAGCCAATTTTAGTGCCCATTTATTCACAAGCCCTACAAACTTTCCTCCACCTTCTAAGACTCTTAACCTGCAACTATGACTATTTGTGGTTAGAACCCACTAAAAAACCTATTGTAGGTAAAATGATTCCATGTTTCCTAAAGCTATCCTACAAAACCTCCTCCCCCACACGTTCTTCTTTCTTCCCAAATTTGTTAATGAACAGGGGAAGGAGACCAATCACCTAAGCACCATCTATAAATATAATTATTTAAATTTGTAAATAATTTCCTTTATAAACAGCCACATCTAACAAAATGCCAAGCAAGGTTCTAGATACCGGCCAATATGTAGGATTTTCAGCCTCCCAATGCCAACACACCCCAATATACCGATGGGAATGAAATTTGATTACGTATCAACTCATTTGTGATTCATATCGATTCATGACCCAGTTCACAATTGATATAGCCAGCTCACAGTAGATACATCCGGTTAGGTTGCTATAAAACTCTTTTCCGCACCTCATGATTTTAAAAAATCACAATTGCATCACCTGATTCCTGATACGTATTGCTCATACTCCCAATACTGCTACCCTAAGATCAATAACAATTTGTCTCCCAATACTCTATTTAAAATCTTGGTGTCAAATCTTTTCTTCTCAACATAAAATATTGTTCAATCCCTCGTTTAGTAAGAAAACAAAAACCATCACTTACGATACGCTAACAATCAATACAAAAGACCATCCAAACAAAATTGAAACTTATATTCAGCAAGGGAAATCCTTCAATGCTCCTAGCTAGAACTTTTTTCTTTTTTTTAAAAAAATGTGATAGGAGAGATAGAACAAAAAACTTGAAAAAAGTGGGATAGAATTGTTATTGCATAATCAAACCAAATGAATAAAAATTGATAGATACGATTATCACAAAGTAGAAAAAGGTGAATAAATGCTTGCAGCCAGTGACAAAGCTATGTTATGGCCCAATGGGGCCATACATAGGCCCCTCATGTTTTCAAGAAACCCTATATATAGGACATTATTCAAAAGAGTTCATTAGATGTCTTGCATTCCACCCCCAAATAAAAAAAGGAAACTCAAATAAGAGATTTTACCAATAATAAAGTCATATGGCTCAACCAAAAAAATGAAAAATAAAGAAGTGGTACAGTGGGCCGATAAAAAAGAAAAGGTAGCACAATGCTCAAATTATATATATATATAATATATATACAATCTTTTTAAAGACATCTTGCTAATGAGTGGGAGGGAGGCAAATCATCTAAGCATCATCTATAAATATAATGATTCAATTATACACAAACTCGTCTGACATTGTGTCAAGCCTCTTTTGTTTAAGATGAATATTGTTCAATCCCTTGTTTAGTAAGAACACAAAACCATCACTTGTATTCAGCAACAGAAACGTGCAATGTTCCTGGCTTGGACTAATTAACAAAAACAATAGAATATGAAAAACAAATGGGTATAATTGTCAATCAAACTAAATGAATGAACACATCAAGGTGAAGAATTCCTTACAGCCAAGGACGAAGCCACATTGCGGCCCCAAGGGGGCCATGCTGCCCCTTATATTTTCAAGAAACCCTAAATATAATTATATGTATACATATATGTAGGACAGTATTGACTATACAAAAGAGTTCAATTAGGTGTGATGCATTGGCTCCCTTGAAACTTTGATAAAAGATTTTACCAATAATAAAATTGAGCCGCTCAACCAAAAATGAAGAAAGAAGTGGTATAGCCCAAATTCCACATTTTCTTTTTAAGGGTTATTCCTATCTTACTTCTTGTGTTCTTATTTAGCACTATTAGACTATAACCCCCACATTGAAGCTCATGTAAGATCAAGGGTGTAGTAAGAATAGTAATGGCTACACCACTGTTTGGAGTAAAATCATGTCCACATCCCAAATTACAGCCATGTAACATTTGTAATCAACGCAGAAGAGATCTTCAATGACATCGTACAAACAATAGGTTGAACCAAACTATATTCAGAACACAACACTGGATTATGGTATCAGAAAATTCATCGGTAAAAGACCCAAAAGTGAAATCGCTTGATTGATTAACCTAAATGCAAAAATTTCTTGAAGAAATTGGAAGACAACAAATGTACAAAAAAAAGAAAAGAGAGAGAGAGAGAGAGAGAGAGAGAGAGATTGGATATCGGAGTACAGACCCGTAGGTTCCTTCACCAATTTGTTCCAATTTCTCAAAGCAGTCTACGGTCCGAGAACCCCATGACGGTAACTCGTCCACATTGAGCTGACCATAGGCCGCCACGGCCATCTCCTTCTGTCTCTTTCGATATGTATCGATATCCCTTTCTCTCTCTCTCTCTACGAAAATCAGATATATATATATATATATAGAGAGAGAGAGAGAGAGGGAGTGAGTGTTGGGAGGGAGGGAGGGAGGGAGGGAGGGAGGGACTCAATTCAAAATGGGGTTACAGTGACCGGAAGGAAGGAAGGAAAGAAGGAACAATGTATATCCTCTCTCTATATATATCCTCTCTCTTTCCTTCTGCATAAACAACCAGGACTACTTCCCTAATCTCCCGTTCTTGCTAAGGGTGTGCGGGTCCGGCACGGTGATTTGAAAGCAAAATTATAATGATCAATTAGCGAAGGGTCTTGGTATTCAACTTACACCTTATATCTTATATTTTATATTTACATTTTACATTTACATTTTATACTTAAAATTACACTTTATACTTACACATTTTTTGAGATTGTATATGGTGTGCAACCCACTTACACCTTACAGCTTACACTTACACCTTATACTTACACTTACACCTACCCCTTACACTTACACTTTTTATGAGGCTGCATATAGTGTGCAACCATGAGTAGGTTGCACACTTAAAAAAAAGTCCATTAGGGAGTTAGTGAATTGATAAATTATAATTCAGCAGTGATAGAGCCTCGAATTTGGCTCGAATCAAGTTTGTTTTTTTTTTTTTTTTTTTTTGGGAAGGGGGGCTGCTGTGTGTGTTAATTTTTTTTTTTTTAAAGTCTAATATAAAATATTATACATCATCATATAAAATTATATCAAATTAATAAAATTTAATCAACTTAATTGATCAGTCAATTTTATCACTTAACTAGTCTCACTTAATTGACTGATCAGTCAGACTGTTGATTAAAATTCGTTAATTCCATATAATTTTATACGATGAGTTGGTACAGGATGTCTAGTTTTTTGGCACACCCCTACACATAACCACCTTTAAAAAAAAAAAACAACACAGCCTAACAAATAAAATAAAATTAAATTAAAAAAAAATTGATCAGTCAATTTTATTACCCAATCAGTCCAACCTAACTTACTTACAAAATGTTTAATTTTTTAGCATACCCCTATCCATAATCACCCCTATAAAGAAAAAAAAAAAGATTTCGAGGCAAACTCGAGGCCTCAACCATTTTTCATTATAATTTGAGTAATTTTAAGTGAATTGATTTGTATTTTAATCGATTATTAAGTGTTTATATAATATATAATATTTTTTTATATATAATATAAATTAATTTTACATAATATTTTTATATATATAATTACTAATTTATAATAAATTTTACACATTAAATCTCTTTCACACTTATTTTTACTTTGATATTTTATTATAGGTTAAAAAATATATATGTACTAACTATAACGGAGCGGAGGCGTTTTGAAGACAGTTTATAAATTTTAAAGTTTAAATCACGGTTAGCAGATAGAGCGGTGCGGATTAATGTAGATCAGTGCGGTTTTAGCGGATCAGATAGTATTTTGCACAGTCCTATTTCCTACCATCACCAGCTTTTATTTTATTAATTTATTTGTTTATTTATTTTTATTATTATAATTATTATTATTATTAAGGTATCTCCAACGGTACATTACTTTTTTCACCAAATTTGAATAAAAGCTCTCTTTAATATCACCTGCTCCAACGGAGAGATTTGACTTTTCATCAAACTACCAATCAATCGGGCGAACGACCGGCCAATGTAAAATTTTCACAATGGGACAAGGAACAACATCAGTGACCAAAATGATAATCTTCTCTTCAATTAAGAGACTTCACAGCCATCAGAGCACATGTCAGACGAGAGTATGTCTGACATCAATGGTGGTGTTATTGAAATGTAAAGGTTGGCGTATGTTCTCTCTCAATTGAAATGATACCGAGGAGTGACTTTCTTTCTTCTTCATGTTATCAGGTGAAATGTTCAATATTTTCAGAGAGTGGTGGTAGCTTTCACAAGGCAGTAACCAGGTGAGATGCCCTGTTAGTAAGGAGTGGCCCAAGAAGTTAAAGTTTTTGCAACCAACAATCCTACCGCGCCTTGCATACCAAGGATAGTAGCACCCATACCTAGAAGATTCACTAATATTCCATTTTTCAAGCTTTTCACAATATCAGACTGAGAAGGAGCCTGAAAACACAAGATTATCTTCCATCTGAAGTGTTTGATACAATGACATGTTTGATACTTACAGACAAAAACTGTATTATATTTATGGGCAATGAAAAATAAGCATCGCAACCAAATATTAATTTTTGCCTAAAATTGGAGTGTGATATAAAAAAAAAAATTAGAGGAAAGAAGGAAATAAAGTATGCATTCACTATTTATTATCCCAAAGAAACAAAAAACAAAACAAATAAATAAAACTAAACTCAGACTAAAAAGCACATAAAAAACGAAAGAAAATTAACTTGACATTTCAGTAAATAAAGATCAGTAAAAAACTACTTTAACAAACCTTTTGTCCCAAATCAATTTTCCATATACTCTAGAAATCCTGCAAAAATGAAAATTTCATGCTCGTTTTGAGTCCTAAATATGTGAAAGGGAGATTTATGATCTAGTTTGGGCCGAACAAGATTGGGCCGAGGTATTTGGCTTCAAGATTGTGCCGTGGTTTTGCTCAGTAATGGCAAAGGGCCTGCGGAGCCGAGCTACTTGGGCTCTTTGGTATGAAGGCCGGTCAAGTGAGAGCTCGGCAGAGACGTCTGAGGCCTAGAAGGGCTACACGGTTCGTGCGTTGCTCGGTCGGAAGGCGCACACCCATAGCTCGGCATGAAGATTCGTGCCTAAAGCTCGGTAGGAAGGCCTTTGGTTGACTAGAATGACCAATCCTGTGCTCGACGTTGCCGGAATACGGTCGAGCACGGCTGAAACGAAGCTCGGTTATTGGAAGCACTTGGTCTTGAAGTTCAGTATGGCTGTTGGCGGCCGAGATGCTACAGCCCGGCTGCCGAGCTCCCAGTAGAGTGGGCTGGCAGTTGGGTTAGGTGGTGTTCAGCGAGATTTGTGCTAACAGATGGGATAGCAGCACCAGGTGTCGAGAGACTAATGGGAGTAAATTTGGAGCGCAGAAGGTATATAAGCAGGTCTGCGCCCCCCATACTAAAAAGGAACATTTTGTAAGGAAATTCTTACACTCAAATACTCTCCTCTCTCTCTCTCTCTCTCTCTCTCTATCCCTTGGTGTGTGTTAACTTGATCGTCGGAGGGGTTTTCCGACCACACACCGCCGGGTAGCTCACCATCGTTGTGCTTTCAGGTGATCGGATAGAAACGGAGCTTGGAGGAAAGGAGTACGGGCTTGCCGGAATATTTGCTCCCTGTACAATTGGCGCCGTCTGTAGGAAGCTTTGCAGATAAAACCTTGTCTTCCAGGCTCGTCCGATCACTTTCTATGGCGAACAACGAAGAGATTCCGCTGTCCGCCATCGATGGAGTCACTCCGAAGTCGGGCAGACAGAGAGAGGGACACCCTACCATTACTCCGATGGGGGACTTGGAGACATTCCCAGGAGGAAAGTCGGGAGATGCGCGGGATAAGCGCGGAAGAAGTCATGGTCATTCACGGAGTCCAGACGGTCACCGGCGGAGGAGAGACTCACACGCTAGACGTCTGGAAAATAAGCTGAAGGACCAAGACGCCGTCATCCGGCAAATGGCGGCGGAGATGGAGGAGCTGAAGCGGCATGTCAAAGAGAAGAGTGTAGCTGGAGTGGGAGACCATAGTGAGCGCACCCAACCCCGCCGTTCAGGTAGTCAGAGTCAGCGGCACACACCGTCCATCTCTATTACCAGAAGTTACAAGGTTGGTGATTCCGATGTGCGCGCAGAGAAGTCCAGCGTGCAAGATAGCACTTACCAGCCTTCACGTCCGGCGACGACGTCGAGGTACACCTATTCCGGTCGATCAGAAGATTTGCGGGCAATCTTGAAGGAACGGGCTCGCCGGCGGAAGGCTCAAAGGGTGCCGGCGTTCCAGCGGCTATCCTACGGGGTTCATGCCAGCGAGGAGGTCGGAATGCCTCAACTCGGCCTAGCGGCGCCACTCCTTGTAGATACAGACTTGGCGAGGCTGAGCGCCACCTCTTTCTCCCTAGAGATAAAAACAACACCGCTTCCGGCAGGCTTCCACCAGCTTAAATTCACCCTCTACGACGGAAAGACCGATCCCTACATACCTGTAAGCCACTTCCAACAGGTCATGGCCGGACATAGGCGAAATGACGCACTTATGTGCCTTATCTTCCCGTCAAGTTTAGGCGAACTGGGCCTGAAATGGTTTGAGAGGTTGCCGGAGGGGAGCATAGAAAGGTGGCATCAGCTGGCCGAAGCCCTTGTTACGCGCTTCAAAACCAACACAAAAACACCAAAGGAAGTTGCTCACCTACTGAGCGTCAAGATGGAACCGAGCGACACTCTCAAGGCGTACAACTCCAAGTACTGGGAAACCTTCAATGAGATCCTAGATTGCCCGATCAACCTGGCAATCACCCAATATAAGCGCGGTCTCCCGGTCGGACATAGGCTGAGGGATTCGCTTACAATGAGCCAGCAGACATCCATGTGGCACCTAATGCAGCGCATCAATGAGCACATCCGAGTAGAGGATGATGCAGCGACGTCCACCGCGGAGACAACCCCGGTGGCGACAAGCAAGTGGGCGACTGGGTTTTAGGGAAGGTCATGGGCAACGCACTAGTGCCGGGCGAAGGCAAGCTAGGGGCAAACTAGGAAGGGCCTTATAAGATAACCGGGCAAGGGGGCATACCACTTAGAAGATTTGGATGGCAAAGGCATACCCCGGCCATGGAATGCCGCCTTATGTAATTTTTTGAGAAAGGACTTGTTTCCCCTACACTTCTGAATGCAAATACTCTTTTTGTCAATGTAATAGAAGTGAATTACTTTTGCTGAAGAGCTTTGTTGTGTCCGAAATAATAGTGAATGAGGGGCCAACTCTTCTGTTCCAGCCGAGATGTTTTACTCCAGCTGACGAGTTGATGATTTGCTCAACTCCGAGGGTCCAGCCGAGATGATTTACTCTGGCTGAGAGTTGATGATTTGTTCAACTCCGAGGTTCCAGCCAAGATGATTTACTCCGGTTGATGGGTTGATGATTTGCTCAACTCCGAGGGTCCAGCCGAGATGATTTACTCCGGCTGAAGAGTTGATGATTTGCTCAACTGCGAGGTTCCAACCGAGATGTTTTACTCTGGCTGACGGGTTGATGATTTGTTCAACTCCGAGGTGCCAGCCGAGATGATTTACTCCGGCTGACGGGTTGATGATTTGCTCAACTTCGAGGGTCCATCCGAGATGATTTACTCCGGCTGAGAGTTGATGATTTGCTCAACTGCGAGGTTCCAGCTGAGATGTTTTACTTCGGCTGACAGGTTGATGATTTGCTTAACTCCGAGGGTCCAGCCGAGATGATTTACTCCGGCTGAGAGTTGATGATTTGCTCAACTGCGAGGTTCCAACTGAGATGTTTTACTCCGGCTGACGGGTTGATGATTTGTTCAACTCCGAGGTTCCAACCGAGATGATTTACTCCGGTTGACGGGTTGATGATTTGCTCAACTCCGAGGGTCCATCCGAGATGATTTACTCCAGCTGAGAGTTGATGATTTGCTCAACTGCGAGGTTCCAGCTGAGATGTTTTACTCCGGCTGACGGGTTGATGATTTGCTCAACTCCGAGAGTCCAGCCGAGATGATTTACTCCGGCTGAGAGTTGATGATTTGCTCAACTGCGAGGTTCCAGCTGAGATATTTTACTTCGGCTGACGGGTTGATGATTTGTTCAACTCCGAGGTTCCAGCCGAGATGATTTACTCCGGCTGACGGGTTGATGATTTGCTCAACTCCGAGGGTCCATCCGAGATGATTTACTCCGGCTGAGAGTTGATGATTTGCTCAACTGCGAGGTTCCAGCTGAGATGTTTTACTCCGGCTGACGGGTTGATGATTTGCTCAACTCCGAGGGTCCAGCCGAGATGATTTACTCTGGCTGAGAGTTGATGATTTGCTCAACTGCAAGGTTCCAGCTGAGATGTTTTACTCCGGCTGACGGGTTGATGATTTGTTCAACTCCGAGGTTCCAACCGAGATGATTTACTTCGGCTGACGGGTTGATGATTTGCTCAACTCCGAGGGTCCATCCGAGATGATTTACTCCGGCTGAGAGTTGATGATTTGCTCAACTGCGAGGTTCCAGCTGAGATGTTTTACTCTGGCTGACGGGTTGATGATTTGCTCAACTCCGAGGGTCCAGCCGAGATGATTTACTCCGGCTGAGAGTTGATGATTTGCTCAACTGCGAGGTTCCAGCTGAGATGTTTTACTCCGGCTGACGGGTTGATGATTTGTTCAACTCCGAGGTTCCAGTCGAGATGATTTACTCCGGCTGACGGGTTGATGATTTGCTGAACTCTGAGGTTCCAGCCGAGATGATTTACTCCGGCTAAAGGAGTTGATGATTTGTTTAACTCTGAAGTTTCAGCCGAGCTAATGTTGCTCGCCAAGAAGGAAGTTGCGGATCGGACTTTGCTCACCTTCTTTGGAGTTCCTTGGCCGAGCTGATCTTGTCCGCCAAGAAGGAAGTCGCGGAGCGGACCTTGCTCGCCTTCTTTGGAGTTCCTTGGCCGAGTTGATCTTATCTACCAAGAAGGAAGTCGCGGAGCGGACCTTGCTCGCTTTCTTTGCAGTTCCTTGGCCGAGCTGATTTTGTCCGCCAAGGAGGAAGTCGCGGAGCGGACCTTGCTCGCCTTCTTTGGAGTTCCTTGGCCGAGCTGATCTTGTCCGCCAAGAAAGAAGTCGCGAAGCGGACTTGCTCGCCTTCTTTGGAGTTCCTTGGCCGAGTTGATCTTGTCCGCCGAGGAGGAAGTCACGGAGCGGACCTTGTTCGCCTTCTTTGGAGTTCCTTGGCCGAGCTGATCTTGTTCGCCAAGAAGGAAGTCGCGGAGCGGACCTTACTCACCTTCTTTGGAGTTCCTTGGCCGAGCTGATCTTGTCCACCAAGAAGAAAGTCGCAAAGCAGACCTTGCTCGCCTTCTTTGGAGTTCCTTGGCCGAGCTGATCTTGCTCGCCAAGAAGGAAGTCGCGAAGCGGACCTTGCTCACCTTCCTTGGAGTTTCTTGCCGAAAAAAGTGGATCACCGAGCAAAAAACCTAGCTCGGCCTTGTAATGTAATCCCAGTTACGCTAGCGCGGACGAAATTAAGGGGCAATTGAAAGGAAGATTTATGATCTAGTTTGGGCCGAACAAGATTGGGCCGAGGTATTTGGCTTCAAGATTGTGCCGTGGTTTTGCTCGGTAATGGCAAAGGGCCTGCGGAGCCGAGCTACTTGGGCTCTTTGGTATGAAGGCCGGTCAAGTGAGAGCTTGGTAGAGACGTCCGAGGCCTAGAAGGGCTACACGGTTCGTGCGTTGCTCGGTCGGAAGGCGCGCACCCATAGCTCGGTATGAAGATTCGTGCCTAAATCTCGGTAGGAAGGCCTTTGGTTGACTAGAATGACCAATCCTATGCTCGACGTCATCGGAATGCGGTCGAGCACGGCTGAAACGAAGCTCGGTTATTTGAAGCACTTGGTCTTGAAATGCAGTATGGCTGTTGGCGGCCGAGATGCTGCAGCCCGGCTGCCGAGCTCCCAGTAGAGTAGGCTGGCAGTTGGGTTAGGTGGTGTTCAGCAAGATTTGTGCTGACAGATGGGATAGCAGCATCAGGTGTCGAGAGACTAATGGGAGTAGATTTGGAGCGCAGAAGGTATATAAGCGGGTCTGCGCCCCCCATACTAAAGAGGAACATTTTGTAAGGAAATTCTTACACTCAAATACTCTCCTCTCTCTTTCTCTATCCCTAGGTGTGTGCTAACTTGATCGTCGGAGGGGTTTTTCGGCCACACACCGCCGGATAGCTCACCGCCGTTGTGCTTTCAGGTGATCGGACAGAAACGGAGCTTGGAGGAAAGGAGTACGGGCTTGCCGGAATATTTGCTCCCCGTACAATATGTATAATGAAATCAAATTGTTCTAGTTCTCTCCATTTTCTAAATATCATATGCATAATATTATTAATGTAAATGATCCACCAAGGTTTGAGCATTGAAATTTTATCTAGAGTTGCAGTCTTTGATAAAGATGTGGGTTTATTTCAGAGAGGACTTTGTTAACAGCTTGTGAGCTGCTGCCCTTATTTGTTTCCAATGCCCCATCATTGATTCGATAACAACTTATTAATTTCTAAAACCATTTTGATTTAGTATATTTCGCATTATCTCCAATTTATTGATTGTCTAATGCCATTGATGAATCTTGTTCAAGTAGTAAAGTGCTTCTAATTAGACATTTGCAAATAACCTATAAGTTTTGGCATTAAGACTAATTTGCCTAACCGCTGCAATTGTTGCTATGACTCCAATTGAGGGGTCATCAAGGTTTAACTGGCTAGTGTAAAATTTTCATAAAATTTTGCTTCGAGGTAGTCATCCGAGGGACATCTAGTGGTGAAAATATAATGGCAATTAAAAGTGATTTGATGAAAGGCACAAAGTATCCTTAGTTTGGTGACACATTTTTGATATTCTCAATTTGATATATGTTTGATAAAACCATTACAGTAGAAAAAAATGATACTTTTTTATCAAATTTGAATTTGGTGATGGATTTGGTCCATGGTTGGAGATGGCCTTATTGGGCTCTTTTGAAAGTTAGTTATTTTAGTTGGCTTTTCAGTTTTTGATTATTTTAATTTGGCCAAAAAAGTTATGTTTGGGAAGTTAGTTAGTTTTTTTTTTTTTTTTTTTTTTTTTTTTTTTTTTTTTTTTTATCGTTGTGAGAGAAAAAGTGAAATGATTATTATTTGGATGAGACATTTTGTCTTATTAAATATTTTAACTTATTTTGTCTTTATCAATTATTTTAGCCAAAAAAGTCACAAAAAAAAAACTTACCAAACACACCCCTTATTATTATTATTATTATTACTATTACTATATCCGTTCTAAAATATTAGTCCAAGAAATCTAACTTTTTTGGTAATATAATTATTATACTTTAAAAGCAATAAATTTTCAAAACTACCTTTGACTTTTTTTTAGAATATCAATTGTCATAATTAATGAATTTAAAATAAAGATAAAATAGAAATATTATATTATTTTAGTTCTTAATTTTTAAAAATAGTCTAATATTTTGAGATAATAAAAAATAAAATAATAAACTAATATTTTGAGATGAAAAGAGTATTATTTTGACAAATTACACTAGTATGAGGTTTTCAAAAGATAGTAATTTCTCTTTTAATAAAATTAAGGGTAAATTACACCCATCACTCAAGAGGTTTAGAAAGAAAGAGAAAAGAAAAAAAATTTAGTTTCACACTTTGACATAATTATACTAATTCTTTTTAAGATTTTGATTTACATAGAAGTTAAGTCATTTTTATCAATAATTTGTTAATTATATGGATGAAAAAATATATATATTATCATCTCTTATCTATTAAAATGTATATTTATCTTTATTTATTTCAATTTTTATCTATCATCTGCACCAATTTTAGTTAATTTAATCTTACTAAAATAGAAGTTAATATAATTATGTCAAAAGTGTTAAACTAATTGTATTTTTCTTGTACCTTAGGTGATGAGTGTAATTTGCTCTTGAATTAAAGTGATTGGACTAATGTAGATTGTTGTAGGCAGATGAATAAATATGAGTAATATATATATTTCAACGTAAAAAGTAGAAATATTGATAATAAAAAAAAAAAAGAAGGTCTAGTGTTATATAAATGTAATTATGTCAAATATATGAGGATTAATGTATTTTGTTCAAATCTTAGAGGAATTTAATGTAATTTATCATTTTTTAATTTAATTTAAGGGCACTGGACCGTAATCAAATTTCAAAACTTTTGGAACAACCCCAAACTCTATTATTTTGGGTAAAAAAAGATGATAACAATTTGAAAAATCATATTATCATATTTATCTGTCTATTTATTCACTGCCCACTTCATTCGGAGAAGAAAAAAAAAAAAAAAAAAAGGCTAATTCATCATTTTTTTTCCCCCTAATAATTGTTGGCTGCATATTTTGTATAAGCCAATCACAGCTTAACACGTGGCGAGATGAGGGCAACATGGGGGGTTAATTCAAGTCTTCAATCAAAATCAGACACGTGACAGTTAGTATTGGTAATCATGGATCTGCATAGTACTGGATCAGCGAAAAAATACAAGATGATGTGGCTTAACGGTTACTCACAAAATTTAAATTCAAAATCAGGAAGGAAGCCTAACTGCAAGAGTGGCGTAGTGGGACTGGCTGTGGAAGAGCATGTTCAGCAATCATGGGAGGACATTTCGATGGTTGAAAGCCCACTTCGATGGTTATCATTAGAAAGTACAAATAGCAAAGAAGGCCCCAGATTAAAGGATCTAGACTCAGATCAAAAGACCAGTTTATTTACTTCGTTTTTCCTTCCAGTTTTTACAGTTCTTTACATTTCTGCACTTCAATTCCTGTACTGCACTTCATTCATAGGAGTAATTTTAAATAACTTGTTGTTGTAAACCTCTACAAGGCTGGGTCAGATCATTGTAAGTTTTTTATTTTATTTAATGAAATTTAGATTCTGAAATTATTTTTCTTGTTGTTATTTACTAAATTCTCCTAAACAAGCCACCAATAAAAGTCCTCTTCATTGAGGCTGAGAGAACTAAAACGCAATCATCTAATAATTTGTTAGCAATTATTATTTTATAAAGACTGATTGATCCTTGCTGACACGCTTAAAATTACATTATTAACCTTCGAAAGCCAAAAAAGCCAACATATATTTTTTGACATGCCCGGTGGGACAAATTGAAATGGCTAGACGTATGAGACAAAGAAAAAATGAACGCTTAGAAGAAGGTATGAAGGGAGAGGTAGAAGTACCTGATCTAGAGGATGATGTGATAACATATCCTATGGAAGCACCTATCTCATTAGAACCTATGGTCGAACATACCAGCAATTTAAAATATGCACCACATGTTCAAAATATTGGATGACGCCATGGAATTGAACCATCTACTGTTCCATTTACCCAGCCAATGAATCCATAGGGAGGCTTGGTAGATGCCATGGGACAACAGTTAATAAACGCAATGGAAAGATGGGCAATATCCTTTATGGATCGAATGAATTCCCATCAAACAACTAGCACAAGACACATGGAGGAAAATTTAAATGTTCCTCAACAAAGATTGGCTAGAGATAAACAACCTATGCAAAATAATGGACATACTAATGGTCAGACTAGTAATCAAAATTATGAAAGGCCATCACTTATACCTCAGTCATGATATGAGCCTCTTTCGAGACCTATAATAAATCAAAATGTCTCATTAACTAATAGCGAAGCCATACAAATTGGTAGATCTGGGCCAACACAAGAAAATGGCATGAGAATGTTTCCAAATCCTATGTTCGAAGCCATACTTGGCACAAAGGGGTTCACTAATCCTCTTCGAATTCACACCCGGGGGGTTGGAAGCGTTTCCTGCAGTTGGGAGAGAAACAACACATGTTCCTTCTATTGCAGCACCTTTCGTAGGTCCTTTAACAGGATAGGCTCAGAAAGGTCAACCATACCCTCAACAGTAGCTAGTACCACAAGAACAGCCAATCCCAAATATACCTCCCTATGGACCAAGAGGGCCTCAAGCACAAGGGTTTCTACCAAATCCTATGTTTGTTCCTCTAATGGTAGTCCAACAAGCACAAAATATGGTTCCTAAGGACCAAATTGCTAATATTGTCAGAGAAATGTGTGGACTTATTGCTTGGGGGGTTTAAACTCTTGTGTATAGAAAGCCATACCCAGAATTGGTGGATAAGGTGTATGAATACCCAAGGGGGTTCAAAATACCAAATTTTGCTCTCTTTTATGGAAATGGATACCAGTCAACAGTAGAACACATTAGTAGGTTCGCAGCCCAATGTGGGGAATTTACCAATAATGATTATATGAAGTTGAGACTCTTTCCAAATTCTTTACCTGGGGCAGCCTTTATATGGTATATTAGCGTTACACCTGACTCTATCTGTAGACCACCCGAACTCGCCCTGCGCGCCCCCTTTTCGGAGAGGGCACGAATTTGGGTTCATAGCTACTACAGTTCGGACTCCTGTCACAGTTCTGAATCTAATCTCACAAAGTACAATGCAAGACTGATAAATCACCAAAGAGTCCAAATCTGACAAATCGTTTTGAAAAATCGATTTTAATCAAAAAGCGCCAAACATGGACTGCTTTGCCAGATTTCAGAGTCGCCACCTAAATATTTT